>CAUYUJ010015160.1:57500-65000 GCA_963575745.1 Prorocentrum cordatum
GCCGTGTTGCTCGGCTCCGCGGGGCGGGAGGCTCGGGAAAGCTCGGGACGTTGACGCCTCGGGACCGCGAACTGGATAGTGTGTCGCTCTGGAGCGTGGTGGGCCAGAACCGTCGGAACGATACGCTAAGCACAAATCCCTGGCCGAAAATCCCCGACCGTATGTAGATGAATCGGGCCACTTCCAGAAAGTGAGATCGGAAACAGCTCGAATACAATATAACAAGGCTCGACCCCGTACACTTACACGATACGTGGTCTATATGCGCCCTATGGCGAAGCCTCATATCCTCCTCCCATAGCTCCATTCCCCCGTTCTATACGTCTGCGAGGAGACAGCTCATGAACTCTCCAAGCAACAAACGCACACCTCACGCCACCTCGTCACGCCAAATGGGTACCCACATATATGATCCGGCAACCTTGCGTCATGGCTCCTCCTCAGCCTTCTCATCCTCCTTTCTGATGTTGCCCACAGTGGCAATTCGCAGAGCAAATCCAAACCTGGAGACCGCGCAGATGATTATGGCACGCTTGGAGAACGGAAACATCCTGCTCCTCCACCTCGGCAGAACACATTGCAACTACGAGCCAACTTGGACGATGAATGCTGACCTCATCCAAACTGCTGGCAATGCGTCTGAATCTAACGCAATGTTCATTAATCCCACCGTGGGTTCAGAACACGTGTCATTCGCCCTAGGGTACCTTGGTTCGCTTGGCTCGGCTCTGAATGCTCGAATGGTTACTCAAGGAAGGCAACGCGTTGCAGACCCATATGACACAACACAGAAATTGAGATCTGCATCAATACGCTGCCCTGCAACGCAAAAACTATAGCAGAACCTCGCGAATAGCACCGATGACAGATCTTGACCGCGTTGAAACAAATCCGACACGCAAGCTGATGATCCCCGTTGAGTCACAGGCTAAGGGTCCTGTCAATAATCTCTGGATCCCTTGTTGGTGCAGAAGGTACGCATGTTGGCAAGACCTCCGCGCGACCTGTGGGACTCGCGCCTGGATCGTCCTCGGAGCCCTAGGATTCCCAGAGCTGCGGGGATGCCCAGGCGGTGATGTGTTCACAGCTCGCTCACGGCCCCCCTGCTGATGGCCGCAGCCTCCACGCTGCCTCGTGCAGAGCAGTTTGTCTCTCGGCCCTTCCAGAGACGGACCTCGTGGCTGGCGCTGCCGCTGAGAAGGCGCCCGCCTGTCCCGAAGCGCAGCGCATGGACGGCGTCGGAGTGCCCCCGCAGCGTCTCCAGCACGTCCCACGCTGGGCAGCTGGCGGCGTATATGTTGCTGTCCGAGGCCCCAACGTACAGCAGGCCGGACGAGGGCGAAAACGCGAGAGCCGTCACGACACCAAACTTCGCCGTGGAGGACGTGCTCCGCTGGCTCGCGCCTGCTGTGAGGTCCCAGAGCTGAAGCTGCCACGGCTCCCTGATACCGACTACATTGTAGCCGCTGGTCACCAGCGCCCCGTCAGGCCCCACAGCCAGTGAAACGACGCTGCCGTTGTTCGCGCGCCACATCCGAACCAGAGCCTGCCGCCCCAGGTCCCACACCCTCATGGTCCCATCGTCGCTCGCTGCGACCAAGCCCCCGTCCTCAGTGAACGCGAGCGACTGTATCATGGCGGTGTCGGCCTTTAGCTCGCCGGCCATCGAGATCCTGTCCTCCAGTATCCTGTACCACACGATGGCGCCGCCTTTGTCCCCATGTGCCAACAGTCGCCCCCATGTAGTGAGCGCGGTCACCATGTAGTCACCTTCGAACAGGGTCCAATCCGAGGTGGAGCTTGTACTCAAGGTCCAGATTCTCACCGTTCCGTCCAGGGAAGCAGTGGCCACCCGTGGGGGACCCCCGCCGTCGCTGAGCGCACTGATCCGCCACACCTCGTCGTTGTGGCCGTCCAGCTGATGCATCTGCACGGCGCCAGAGGTGTTCCATGCATACGCGAAGCCGTCAAGGGCCGCAGCGTACAGCAGCCCAGCGGCCTCGTCGGCAGCCACGCCCCAAACCATTCCCCCCGCGAGGGCAGAAAAATGGAGCTCGCATTCCACGGCAGGCAAGACCGTCTCTGCTCCGAGGCTCCCCCACAGAAGGCATGACGCTGCCACCGCGGTCAGAGATGCCGCGCCCGGGACCATCGTGGCTACGCTCGGCCATGGTGGCAACGCGGCCGAAGGCCGCCTTGAGCCATCAGATGGAAGGAAAGCGCTGTCGAGCGTCAACGCAAGGACATCCAGAGTTCCGAGCGTGCACACCGATGCTCGAGGACCGGGAGCGCTCGACAGCTCAGGATCACGTGGCCGTCCAGCGCGGGAGCCGCACCGAAACCACGCGAGGCACCCGCCCGAGACGAGTCTCTGGGAACCGCTGGCATCGCTGGAGCCCAGGGCAATGTTCGCACAGCCTGGAGCACTCGGTGGCCTGCTGGTGATGCGCGGTTTGCCCCGGCAGCGGTTCCTGCCTGTCTCTGAGCAGATCACAAGGATATCATGGGCGCCTCTTGGGGGTCCCAAAACCGTGTGGTGACAGACCCGGCGGTGACCTCGAAATCCCCAAAGACCTCACCGCAGGGTCCGTCACCACACGGTTTTGGGACCCTGGAGGCCCCAGTCGTCCGAGACATCCTCGGAGAACGACCCAAGTCCCAAAACCGTGCGGTGACCCCGAATCCCCACGGACTCACCACACGGTGCGGTCACCACCCCGTTTGGGGGAGCCTCAGGATCGACAATCTCTGCCACCTCACGCAGGACCACCCGGGACGACTCAGGTCTCGCTCCCGTCTCTGTGAGGGGCAGGCATTACAGGGCACGCCTCCCGCGGAACAGCCCACGCCCACGCCTCTGACGCTGCGGGGGGGGAAGCATCAAGGCATCTCGCGGCGCACGACCATCGGCGCTGGAGGACGCGGGATCTGACTACCTACCAGACCACCCCAACCCAACCCGAAGACCCGAATTTCGGGTTGGGGGGGGGTACGGGGTCCATGTGTGTTTTCTCCATGTTCCCCGACCCCCCCCCCCCACTGGAAGTTGAGGGTAACTTGAGGCCTTCGGGTTGGGTTGGGGTGGTTTTGTGGGTGGTGGGGATCGCTCAGATTTGGAAACCGCCAGGGGCGCATGGGCCCGAGTCAGGCCCGGTGTGGGCACGCTTTATTTTACAATCATGGTAGGGGATGATACACTTACCATTTCAAGAGTTTGGTTGGCGCTTGGTAGACCGAGGGTCAGGTTTGAAGCAAGGGTAGTTCCCCAATGTTTTGCAATAGTAACCTCCAGGGGCCGTCTGTGCCCTAACCATCGCCTTGCCACCTCCGACATCGAGACGTTTCGCTGCGTGGTGGTCCTCGGATCGCCCCACCCGATCCCAGGAGCGGTTCTTCGCCAGAATCTCGCCATCGCTCAGACGTCCATTCCCTGTTTTTGTTCGGTTTCGTGCGTGATTTTTCGCCAAATGATTAAGGATGCTCCTCGATGGTCCTCGCCGAAGGAAAAATGCACACGTCCGAGCGATGCCAATGAGTAGAGCAGCAAGGGCCCGAACGCCGCGCAGGCGCTGGTCGTGCGTTTTTTTCCGCGACGCCCGGAGGTCTGGGCGCTCCGTGCCCGACGCGGCCCCGAGGCTCGATTCCTGGATCTGGACGCCCGAAGTGGGTACCGAAACACTGGGCACAAGGCCCAACAACAGATGCTGTCCCAGACCAACAGCGGCCGCTGTTGGGCAGGGGCGGCCTTCTGCCTCGAGTGGACACAGCGCCCGCGGCGGCGCGGACAGCGAGCCCTATTCAAAAGGAACAAGAACTGCTGCTGGGCATCGTATCCATTCCTTCCGTGCCCATCTCGTTCGTGCCGATGGGAGGCAGCATGGATCAACGAACGATGAAGAAATCTATGCATGAACTCCTCGTTGTTTTCAGTACTGAATCCCTGCGTTTTTTAACACATGATCCGCACGCGGAGCATGTATTAAAAACGGCACTGCGATCAGAACCTCTCGAAGGGCCGCGCGGGCTCTCTCCAGGATCGACGCGGAGGGCCCCCTCCCTGGCGCGCAAGGCGCGCCGTGGGGCCGCGCTGGAGGCGCCGCTGGGGCGGTCGCAGCGCCCACCCGAAGAGATCCCGAGCGGACCTCCGACGGTTATTAATGCGGGATGACGATTAATGAAAAAAACGGGAGAGAAAGATCAATAAAAATAGCTTTCTGCTATTTCTGCACCATTTTCTGACTGGAGGAGACCGGTCCAAAAAATAGTTTCCCGGCCCGCGGCCGGCTTTTTCTAATCGTCATCCCGGGCGCCGCCGCGTGAACACGACCCCCGGTCATTTATTAATCGTCATCCTCCATTATCAAGAGGCCTGGGACACACAAATTCGCCGGCCCCACGGGCCAGAGGCGCGCTAAGATCTCCGGCAACTGGTTAACAATATCTCTAGTTCGCGCGCGCGGAGCGGCCCCTGAAGGGGCCCCCGGACGAAAAGTACCCCGGCAAGGTCCCGGGAGGAGCCACAAGAGCACTCCAGGGGAGGGCCATTCTTCGACACCCCTCACGAGGATCGTGGCCTCCGAGGGGGGAGCCGCAATCGACTACCCCCCCTCCCGCCCCAAGAGGCCCCTAAAAGCCCCCCAGGAGGCCCTGGGGGCCCCCAAGACGCTGCCAAGGAGCCCCAAGAGACTCCCAAGAGGTCCCCAAGAGGCCCCCAAGAGGCCCTAAAGAGGGCTCCAGGGCCGGCGGAATGAGCGAAGCGATTAAACAAATAGCCACGAAACAAGATTCTCCATATTTTTCACATTTTGGTGATTTTCGTCTTCCCCCACGCTTCCCATATGTTCGCATATTTTCCTGAGGATCGTCGATTAATTGTGTCTGTGTGTTGTTTGCCCTCCTGATTATAATGATGTTGCTGTTTCTCATTCGACTCTCTCTCTCTCTCCCTCTGCCTCTTCCGGGGAGTGCGTCCAAGAGGGAGGTTCGCAAATCACGGGCAGAGGCATGTGCGCGGACGAGGGGGGGAACCAGGGGACGCATTGAAAGAGCGAGAGAGGGCCATGAAATATGCGGAGGCCCCATGGCCCCAGGCGATTGTATCCCCCTGGTCATCAACCCCCTCTTGGACACCGCAGCGCGGGCTGCCAGAGGCTGCAGCGTGCTCCGGCAGGCCTTCTCCTAAACTGCTTCCCCATTACGTGTGCCCGGAAGCTCTCCAGAAGCTCCTCCGGAAGCTCCCTCCAGGAGCTCCCAGAGCTCATAGAAGAGAGGGCTCTGAGGGCCTCTCCGGCGCTCCGCCATCCAGGCCTTGGACTCCACAGGTCGTCAACCCCCTCTTGGACACCGCAGCGCGGGCTGCCAGAGGTTGCAGCGTGCTCCGGCAGGCCTTCTCCCAACTGCTTCCCCATTACGTGTGCCCGGAAGCTCTCCAGAAGCTCCTCCGGAAGCTCCCTCCAGGAGCTCCCAGAGCTCATAGAAGAGAGGGCTCTGAGGGCCTCTCCGGCGCTCCGCCATCCAGGCTTTGGACTCCACAGGTCGTCAATCCCCCTCTTGGACGCGAGAGGTCTCTCTCCCTTTCGTCCTCTCCCTCTCTGGGACGTGCCCTGCCTGACCTCCCCCCCCCTCCCGGCGGCCAGCCGCCTCCCGCCAGCACGCGCCGAGAGGCCCCGCCCCCCCCTGCCGGCCGCGGCGCCCTCTCCCCCACCCCCGCGCCCCTGGGGTCTCGCACAGCCTTCCCCTGAGCAATTGCGCCGAATGCTCACCCGCGGTGGTGGCAACGCGACTCCGCTTCGCGATCGGTCCTCTCCGATCGGACCCAATCCTCTGACCCCTGCCCTGCCGCCACCCGCCCCACGGTTACTCTGGAGGTCTCCAGAAGTGCCCGGAGGTCTTCAGAGGCCCCCCCTCCTCCTCCTCCTCCTCCTCCTCTTCCTCCTCTTCCTCCTCCTCCTCCTGCTCCTCCTCGTCCTCCTTCCTCCTCCTCCTCCTCCTCATCCTGGAGAGGAGGGGGGCAGGATGGGGAAGAAAAGGAAGCACGAGGACGACGGGGAGGAAGAGGGTGATGCGCCGGAGGAGGAGGAAGAGGAGGAAGAGGGGGGGGAGGAGGGGGAGAAGGAGGAGGAGGAGGAGGAGGAGGAGGAGGAGGAGGAGGAGGAGGAGACCCAGTGTGAAAACAAGAGCCATCAACGATATTGGAATAGACCCTCCCTCCAAGCCATTCCCATTGAGGGAATTGCCTCGTTGGAAGACAACCGTTTGAAGATTCCGAAACATGCCAAAGCATTGTTCCCAGGATTCCAACGCCACGGGTCAACTGTCTGTCGCGTCTTGACGGTCCTGAATTGTGCCAGGACGTTGGGACTTCAGCACCGCGAATCAACCGAACTGTTGCACCCGCACAATCCTGAATCCTTCCCAAACATTATTTCTCAATCCGTGCAACTCTTGCAAACATTTGAATCAAATGAACACGGCGCTAAAACGAGAACCACATGTTCAAAAACACCCGCCCTCAAACCGTTAAACTTTTCCCGTGCTTTCAGCGAATGCGCGCGGCGCTAAGGCGAGAGCCACATTTTGAGAACGACCCGCCCTCCATCTGTGAAGCTCTTGCCAAGTTTAAAGTTTCAGAATCATAAAGTGTGAGAAAACCTCAGGCGAAACGCCCGGCCCGCCCTAAAAACTGGCCTTGGGGTGTGGTAAGAAGAAATGATCTATAAGGAAAAGACATGGAGAGGGAAGAGGGAAGAGAAAGAGGAGGAGGTATGAAGAACCTTCTCCTCCTCCTCCTCCTCCCTGTCTTCCTTCTCCTGTTCCTCCCCTGTCTCGTCCATCACAGATCCTCCCAATTGTTTTCTCTCGTACCCCTCCGCCTCCTCCACATACTCCTCCCGCCCCCTCCCCCCAGAAGCCCTTAGAAGCTCCGGGAACCTCCCAGAGGAGCCCCCTCAAAAACTTCCTCTTCATCTCCTGGTCATCTTCCCCATCCCCTCCGCCTCGTACTCCTCCCTCCTCTCATCTCGCACCTGCTCATCTCCGCCGCCTTCTGTCCCTCGCCGCCCTCGCACCATCCTCCCCCCTCATCCCCCTCGTCCTCCCCCAAGTCCAGAACCCCCTGGAATACCCCGCACCATCCCTGCACCCCTCCCGAACTATCCTCCCCCGCCTCCGCGCAACTTCAGCCCCGCCTCCCACTCTTCCCCACCACTCCGCGGACTCCCCGCGTCTTCATGTGGATCATCCTTTTCTCTCATCCGCCAGTGTAAGCGGCGATCAGTGGGCGGCGGGAGGTCCTCGTCGTCGATTGGTTCGCGGGTCATGACTAGGGCCTCTCGCGGCCGTTCGGGACCATCCGGGCACCCCCGGACGCCGCTGGGCGAGGCGCAGCTGCGAGAGGGCGCCCCGGGGCAACAAAAACCTGCCGGAGCCTGCGAAAACGCAAGCAAGTGAAGGACCGTCACACGCGTTCCCCCTGACCCCCCCCCTGACGTTACCCCTGAC
>CAUYUJ010015160.1:70000-82500 GCA_963575745.1 Prorocentrum cordatum
GCTGAACGGTTTCCTGCGGCGTGCTGGCGATTGTATCCTGGTTGGCTTCGTGGATGTCCAGGAATACTGCACTTTCCAACCTGTTCTGTAGTATGTCCAGCTCCATTTTACTATGTGCCGAAGGGTGCACAACGCACCCCCCGACTTTTAGCAGTGGTTCTGTGAATGTTCCTCTGCGCCTCTCATGGGCAGCTTTACCATCAACCCCACCAGCGAATATGTTTATGACCGAGGATGCGCACGCCACAAACAAAAGGACAAGCGCATGGTTTCCACAAACTTATGTTTCATATGATCATGTAGCGCGCTCTTCGTTTCTCTGGTTTGACCCTTTACTGTCCGAGCTGTTTTTTTTTTTACATTTCTCCGCTAGCTTAGGAATCTCTCACTGTGCTGGCTTCCGCCCAAAAGTTCATGGCACACAACCCTCTAAGGGCGTCCATGAACTCGCAAGGGGTGCTGGCTCACAGACGGTTTTGAAATTGACTTTTCTGCTGCCCATGCTCGATATCATGTCGGCCTCTTTGCTCCACATGATTTTTGGAGCTTCGGCAATGTACATCTAAGACCGCGTTTCCTATATAGTCCTTCTCACTCTTCTCCGTCTCCATTTTTCAACCACATGTTTTTTTTTTCGGAGGTGATGGGAACTCTGGCGTTCGGCTCGCGCTGCTTCTTCGCGCGATGTATTACCCTCGCTGTTTCTAGCGCCCTTGGGGCGCCAACTGCGGTAAGGTACGTGCGTGGCGCTGCCGACGCCAACCTCTTCACGGATTGGCCCCAACTCGCCATGCACTTTCTTCGGTAATCCAGTTTTCCTCCGCGGCGAATGCATCTCTACTTCACTTAACTCGCGGCCCCCTTCTCAATCATCTTCACCTCCCCCTCCATCATCTACTCCTCAGATAACTAATTCCGGATTGGGACGCTTCAAATGGGCTCAATGGAATTTCCCGCCTCGGACAACACCCCTCATTTGAACTTCAACCATGAATCCCTTGTTTTCTGTTCACCGTGTTCACGCGGGCACTAAAATGTCGAACTGAAGCATTCCTCCCCTCTCATGTACCGCCGACCTGTGCCCAACTGCTTGACGTCTCCTGTAACAACATGGTCGCCCCTCTCCGCGTCGGTCGAACGCGATCGTATTGCCTGCTTCCACCATTCCGCGCGTTGGCCCCAACTCATGTCTTTTTATATCAGGAACCACACAAAAACACCGGCTACCTCAATTGGAATGCTCACTCGAGCCCCATGCTCGTTATTTCCCACTGTCACTCTTTGGCCTGAAATCCTGATAGCTGTGCCATTGGCGGCGCTGTACTGGTTGCCTGCTCGTGGGGTCTCCGTGGGGGTGGCTGGGGAATGGCTTCCCACGCTTGATGGCCCCGCAACGCTGTAGACGGGCCTAGGCAATCACCACTGTTTCGCGAGACCCTATTGCCCCACTGCTGGGAACCGCATTAACTCCAGGGCAAGTTCCAGGTGCCTCCACCGGCTACACGTCGGCGCACTTATGTTGCATTTTTTTCTCAGCCTGGAATCTCTTTTGGCGCTTTTTGCCTGCCAGCTGGAGCTGTGGGAGCATCCCGGCTTCATCCCGTGGTCAATTTTCCTTTCGTGGCATTGTAGAGTCCACCCATCGAACTTAGGAAGGCCACTCGGCGAATCTACTCCGTAACATCCCGGCCGGCATTGAGTTCCGAGTGAGATGATTGGAGTCCCGCTCGACCCTCCCGGGCTTTGAAACTCCGACTTTGTCTCCTTGTGGTGTGTCGTTTCTGTGGATCCTTCTTCACTGCACTGGGCCGCATGTACCCCTTCGTCCAACTGTTGGGCACAAGCCCTCCTTTGGTCCAGCACGCGGGCCCCTTGCCTCCATGGCTGTTGTAAACTCCGTATTTACCTTGACACTTTCCTTTAACATACTGTCCGCATATCATAGGCCCACCTTTGCCTCCATTAGATCCATTGCTGCCCTTGTCTCCCCCTTCCTACAACTCGCAACACTGTGTCCGAAACATCCGCACTTGCAGCACTTAGGTCCTTTCCTCCTGTATCTGTGCCGTTGTGAACAACGTCTGCTCCTTCCTGTCCACTGCGATCGTCTTCATAACCCCAGTCGGTGCCGTCGGTCGACAAGTAACCATCACCATCGACACAGTCCACGGCGTGCCAACACTCGTGGAACTCTCAGATGTTTCACTGTTCGCCGCTGCTCCCAAAACGCCTTCGATGTCCATGGCTCGGGGATCTTCTGACAAAGGGTCAATCCAGACCCGGGTCAGCAAGGAACCGAAAACTGCAATGCAGGAAACAAAAAACTGCACGCAGGTCTTCGCAAACCCGGGTCAGCCAATATGCGCGGCCGCCTCGCGGCCACGAGCGGCTCGCTAACCCGGGTCAGCCAGAAGAGGTCTTCGCAGGATCTTGCAGGATCCGGCGCCGCGGCTGACCCCCGTTTGCACTGACCCCCGTCTCAAGGCTCCCGAATGGCATCGCAGTTTCTGGTGCCGGCATCGAATCTTCTCTTGCGCACCCAGTCCTCGCACTGAACACATAGCTGTTGCTAGTTGTGTGGCGTGGGCAAATCGGGCGTCTTGAAGCCCTCGTGACGCTACCCTTCAAGCCAGGCCCTCTGCACCTCCGCACGGATCATGATGGTCCTCAACGAAACTATGCGGAATGGGAAGTCGAACGATTACGCCGGACCGTACTTCTCAAGCGTTTCCGCCAGTGCCGTCCATCGTTCTACCAGGGTGGCCGCGTCTCCGATTTTCTTCGGTTTGGCCAGGTAAACAGCTAGGCTCATTTCTACTGACAGGATCACCCCTGCAACCGCGGAGACCCCCTTATATCTATATCTCTCTCTCTCTCTATTTCGGTACGCTGGCAGTCCATCGCCTTCTATGAGCTCTTTTCACTTCCCTCGGGGCTCCAGTCCCTCCAATTGGTCATTGAGAATGTACCACATATCCTCGTCTGAGTTGTGTATATCGTCGTCCTCGTGCTCATTTACTATGCTGGCTTTCGCTTATTATGATGTTGTGAACCGGCCGGTAAGACTCCTAAGCATGTCATCCTCACCCTCGTCCTGCAGCGTCCGCCCATCGTCTACAGCTTGTCGCCTATATGTTCAAACGCCTTCCAGTACTGTGGGCTCACCTGTGCCAAGGTGTTCAATAGTTGTTCGCTCCACTCGCAGAATTTGGCTCGGTCACGGCGAACACTTTGAACTGGTGCGCGGCTGTGTATTCGCTGACCAATTTCTGGTGTCCTCCAGAACTGCTTGTGTTTTCCGCTATTGATTCGGTTATCGTCATGACCTGGTTCATCGCGTGTTTCTGCATGCTCATTCGATCCTCGAGGTTCTCGATACTTCACTCAAGTTTGTCAGCCTCTCCTTCTGCGTACACGTTGAGGCACACAATCCTCAGGAGCAAACAATTCATGTTCTGGGTCATCAGTAACACTCCGTAACATTTCTCGTTGGTGACGCTCCTGACTCCTGCTTCGGTCTGCATGTCAATGAACTCGTTCATCCCATCGCGATTAGCTCCGAGTGCCACTTTTTGGCGGGATGCAAATGGGGGGATAATTCCAGGGGGGGAGAGAGGCGCAACCGAGGTACAAATTGTACCTACGCCCCACGGAGAAGGTACAATTTGTACCGACGCCACGCAGACAATGTACAATTTGTACTCTTGACAACGTCCGCGACATGTGCGA
Source organism: Prorocentrum cordatum (assembly GCA_963575745.1). Classification (NCBI taxonomy): domain Eukaryota; class Dinophyceae; order Prorocentrales; family Prorocentraceae; genus Prorocentrum; species Prorocentrum cordatum. The sequence continues at coordinate 73,730 of CAUYUJ010015160.1, forward strand.
GGATGCCAACGGGGGGGAGAAGGTACAAGTTGCATTTGCAACCCGCAAAGAAGGTACAAGTTGTACCCCAACAAAAAGGTACCCGATACTCATCCCCCCATGTCCTGATCCCCCCATCGCAATCCGGCCGAACTTTCACGGAGCAGGCTGGGTTTAGGTTGAACCATTGGCTTCGATCCTGGGGCGTGCTCAGCTCCGGGAGGGTGGCGTGTTGCTGCAGCTGCTGCCATAAACCACGCTCCGCTACCATGCAAATTCCCAAGAAAGAATTCAAGGACGATGTGGCTCAACAGCAGAGCATAACAACTGTACCACTGTTGAGGAGTTCTTGAGCCAAGCGGCAATGATAATTAGAACTGCGCGGCATCCACATGATTCAAAGCTCCTCACACAAACGCTTATCTATGTTCTAACAATACCCCTTCCTCCCCTTCCTCTTCCCCCAAATCTCCTTTCAGGTGGGAGAGGATGATGAGGAGGAGGAGGAGCGAGCGGCCTCGGGGGAGGGCTGATCCGCGTCGGAACAGCGGCGCCTGGCGGGGGCGAAGCCGGCCGCCCCGAGAACTTCTCTGATGGGGTCAGGATGCCCGCGGGAGGCTCGAGACAGCATGGCAAGCCAAACTGATGCTGCCTCTGTTTCTGCTCCTGTGGTAACTCACGGGGGCCTCATACATGCCATCTTGCCGGCACTTCCAAATCGGCGCGCCAACCGCAGCTCACCGGCGCTAAGCAATCGACACGGAATCGGCGCTGTCCCCTCGATGCCAGACACTGGCGCACGCTAGTGCACTCTTGAAGGGGCCCTGGGACGCACAAATAAATTCACAGAAATAAAAAGATTCCCCATATTTTCCCATATTTTCTGGGTTTTGTCTTCCCGCCCAATTCCAATTTTTTCCTATATTTTCCTGGGAATCGACGATGAATTGTGTCTGTGTGTTTTTCCCCTCCTGAACTCTGAAGACGCCAGTTCTGGGGACACACGAGGGTTCCTAAGGTGTGTTCCGAACTTGCTACTATACGCTGCCTCAGAGCTCTCAGCCCTGGTGGCGGCGCACTGTCCGGGACACCCTGCACCCGGCTGCTGGAAGAGTGCAACCCTTTGGGGCAATTGCTGAGTCTGGAGCAGCCTCCCGCACTCCACCACTCAGGATGTGGAGAGGAGGAGGAGGAGGAGGAGGAGGAGGAGGAGGAGAAGGAAGAGGAGGAGGAGGAGGAGGAGGAGGAGGAGGTGGTGGTGGAGGTCAAGGAGGAGGAGGACGAGGAAGAGGAGGAGGAGGAGGAGGTAAAGGAGGAGGAGGAGGAGGAGAGGGGGTCAAGGAGGAGGAGGAGGAGGAGGAGGAGGAGGAAGATGAGGAGGAGGTTGTGGAGGAGGAGGAGGAGGTCGAGGAGGAGGAGGAGCGGCGGCGGCAGCGGCACACGAGGGCGAGGCAGTGGTCGGGCAGGCGGCGGCGGCGGCACCAAAGCAGCGGCAGGGAGCCAGGAGGCGGCCTGCTCCGCCCGGACCTGCTCGATGTTCCTGCTCAGCACGCTGAGCACCTGCTTCCGGCCAGCAGCGCGCAGGCACGCGCTCCCCCTTCCTACGAGACCTATGTTGCATCACAGCAGCAATTCTGCCTCTGGCTTTCGTCCTGGGTTCGGTCTCGTGAAGTGATGAATTTCGTGGTCCTCACGTGGGAAAAAAAACATCACTTCACCAATCTGGGGCCCCTGGGGCCTCCATGGGCCCTGGGGACCAAGATTAGTGACGTGATGGTTTTCGGGCCTCGGACTGCCGTCGGGGAGATACGCTCGGGAATGTTCTGGAGGTCGGGAAGGGGTGTGGCAGAAAGGGGTAATGGTGCTGATCGTGGAAAGGGCGATGCTGTCTGCGATGAATAACATCGCCAAATTCCCCTTGACATGAAAGTCGCACCACACCCCTAAAAATACCATACCCGTCGGAGATCTACTGACCCGGGGCAATCCAAACCCGCTCTGGCTGAACCCCGCTGGCAAAGACCCCCGTCTCAAGGCTCCGAACGTTGGAGATCTGGTCAGAACGTTCCTGCCCGTCCCTCCGCTCCCTCTGCGCCCCCTCCCAACCTTCACCCCCCGTCATCCTCCTCCCCTCCTCCTCCTCCTCCTCCTCCTCCTCCTCCTCCTCCTCCTCCCATTGTCCTCCTCCTCCTCCTCCTCTTCCTCCTCTTCCTCCTCTTCCTCCTCTTCCTCCTCTTCCTCCTCCTCCTCCTCCTCCTCCTCATCCCTGCCTCCTCCTCCTCCTCCTCCTCCCTCCCTCCCTCCCTCCCTGCCTCCCTCCATCCCTCCTTCTTCCTCCTCACTCGTCCCCTTCCCTCCTCTCGCCTCCCGCCTTCTCCTCCCCACAACCCGTCAGAATATCCAAGGACACCCAGCCCCCAATTCTGAGGAGCAACGTTAGCGGAGGACCTGGCCCCGGGGGGGGGGCGGGGAGAAACATCGACCTGGAATCGTCGATACATCGCCAATATATCGGCGATAGGCAGCAGATGGCAAGTCCGAAAGCACCTGGGTGGGATGGGACATCGGGCTCCCATCGGCGATGCATGGGCGAATGGAGGCCCATGCACCCCTGAGCGCATTCCCTCCTTACCATTGCCTCTGAACCTCCCCCCGAGGACCCCCGTGAAACCTCCTCGCCCTCCTCCCTCCCTCGAGGCCCTCGCCCTCCTCCTCGCCCTGCGCCCCGCGCCCAGCTGCCTGCGGCCCGCGACCTCTCATCCCCGAGATGCCCCACCTGCTGCTGCTGCTGCTGCTGCTGCTGCTGCTGCTGCTGCTGCTGCTGCTGCTGAAGCGCTGCGCAACCCCCCGCTGTACTGAAACGGACCGGGATTCGTTTGGAATCTCTGCTGCTGAAGCGCTGCCTAACCCTCCGCTGTACTGAAACGGACCGGGATTCGTTTGGAATCTCTGAGACCTGGCGCCGCGGCCTTCTGAGAGCGTGCAGGGGCGCTACGAGAGCGCTCCGGGACGCTCAGGAGCGATGCACCCCGATCCTGCACCCGAAAAAAATGCTCGGTCGAATCTCTATCGAAAAGAAGACGAGGCTACGCTTTTCGCCCCAAAGGGGCTCTTCGGGCCAAATTGCCTACGGTGCAGCATCGAACGAGCATCGTCGACGATGGAACCCGAGGCGGAGCAGAGAGTTATAACTAAGACGCGGCAAAGACGAGGACAAATCTGGGTGGAGGATCAATCGAGAATCTCGGAGTCTACCGGCTCTAGAGGACGGATGTACAGGGCGCCGCGGCCTGCTCAGAGCCTTCCGGAACGCTCTGAGAGCGTCCCAGTACGCTCTGAAACGGACCAGTCCTCGTCCGATCCCCGTCGGATTCTTCTTGCACTATCGGGAGCGGCCAAGAGGGGGGTGTCCAGGAGGGGGGGTGCAAATCATGACCGGCGGCATGTGCGCGGCCCAGCGGGAGGGACATGGACGCAGTGAAGCAAGCAGAGGCGCCATGAACTCTGGGGAACTATCATGGCCCCCGCCATGGTATCCCCCCCCCAGACATCACCGCCCTCGTCCCCCGATTCTTGCACTACCGCCCTCTCACCCCTTTCCGGAACGCTCTGGATGAAGGGGCCCTGGGACACACAAATACATACACACAAATAAAAAAATGCCCTATATTTTCCCATATGTTCGGGGTTTTTGTCCCCATATTTTCCCATACCTCCTATACGACCACCCTGCGGGTGATAAGGAGGTTGGGGGGGGGAGGGGCCAAGCAATGGGCAACAGTGGTGAATGTTGTTGTGACAATGCCAGTGGAGATAGTTGCGTTGCCGCTCGCTCTTGGGAGCGTTGGTGTCGAGTTGTTTACGTCACCCTTTGCCACACGCACACACACACACACACACCGCACACACACACGCACACGCGCACACGCGGGACACCGCGCCGCCCCGGCCGCCCGGAAGGGAATCATTTCGTCCGGCCGCGCCTCAGCCACACGGGACACCAGCGGGACACCGGCGGGACACCGCGGGCCACCAGCCGCCTGGAAGGGAGTCATTTGGTCCGGCCGCGCCTCAGCCACACGGGACACCAGCGGGACACCGGCGGGACACCGCGGGCCACCGGCCGCCGGAAGGGAGTCATTTGGTCCGGCCGCGCCTCAGCCACAGGAGACTTTCTCTCGCCCGCCCACGCAGCTTCGCCTCGCCCGCAAGGCACGCACGAACACGAAACCGAAATCGATTTCCCGGTAGGGGGGCTCTCCGTTCCACTTCGATCTCACCCCCCAACCTCCGATTTTCTGGGGAATCGCCGATTAATTGTGTCTGTGTGTTTCTTTCCCTCTAGCTCTTAACAGGAAGGGGCCCGCTCCTGACCCGCCGACCCAAAAAAGTGTTCCTTTCCCTCCTGACTGGACAGGACCCATCCGCGTCCGAGCACCGTCCGAACTGCGGCCCCCCCCGTGGAGCCTCCCGAGCGGGCCGCCGGTGGAGCCTCTCGTGGCGCCCCTCGTGCGCGCGTGGTTTCGTGCGCGCCGCGCACTTCGGGCGCTTGCCCCCCCCCCCCCCCCGGCACGCGCACCAAGACTCTCACGGCCTGAATGCGGTTCCTCCTCGGCCTCCCCTTCCCTCCTCCTCCTCCTCCTCCTCCTCCTCCTCCTCCTCTTCCCTTCCTCCTCCTTCTCCTCGTCCTCTCCCCCCCCTCCTCCTCCTCGTCCTCCTCCTCCTCCCCTCTCCTCCTCCTCCTCTCTCCCTTCTCCTCCTTCTCCTCGGCCTCCTCCTCCTACCCTCCTCCTCCTCCTCCTCCTCTCCTCCTCCTCCTCCTCCTCCTCCTCCTCCTCCTCCTCCTCTCCTACTTCTCCCATCCCTCCTTTTCCTTCCTCCTCCTCTCCTCCTCTCCTCCTCCTCCTCTACCTCCTCCTCCTCATCATCATCATCACTCATCGATCATCATCATCATCATCATCATCATCATCATCATCATCATCATCATCATCATCATCATCTCATCATCATCATCATCATCATCATCATCATCATCATCATCATCATCATCATCATCATCATCATCATCATCATCATCATCATCATCATCAGCATCATCATCATCATCAGCATCAGCATCATCATCATCATCATCCCCCTCCCCCTGCTTGTCCTCCTGGCGGCTCCAACTCCCTCTCCTCCAGCGCGGCCCCGACTGCTGCCGCTGCGCCTCCTCCGCTGCTGGCGGTGCCGCAAGCCGGGCTGACCGGGCGTGCTGGACCATATACAGCTCCTCGCGCCTTGTTATGGCCCCCCTCCGTGTGGAGGCCCCATGACAAATTAATTTCCTAGCCGTTGTAGCGCACGGCGGGAAGCCAAGCTTCAAAAGAGCAAGCTTGAAGCTTCGGCCTTAGGCTGCAGCTTCAGCCCGTCGGTTTTGTTCATCCAGTTTGTCTGATCTGGTGTGAGTTTAGTGCCGAAGCGTTGGCTTAGAATCCGGGCGGGAATGGTTCAGGCGAAGTCCAGGCAGGCAGCGCCGCCAACCACTATGACAGCAAAACAGTTCCAACTGATTGGACGGGGAATCCACCATGCTAGACCAGGCCAGCAAGAAGAGGAGGAGGAGGAGGAGGAGGAGGAGGAGGAGGAGGAGGAGGGGGAGCGTGTGGGATCATGTGTCTTACCACACACGTGGTTTCATCGCAAACCAATCATGGCACAGAGGGGTGACCACGTCGCCGGCGACTCGCAGCCTAAGCGTGACGGCTGGTGCGTGAGGGGAACTTCAAACGGCCTCAAACTTGCCGAAACACCTAGCACACGCAGGGGAGTGGACACAAGGCCCCATGGGATTCACGGGTCACCAAATGCGCGACCCCCGTGCGCGTGTGACCCAAATCCAGTGCTACGGGCGCTGCTGACGCCACCAGCGGCAAGGCGAGGACGCCAAGCCGTTTGGTTCACAAGAACACGGCTGGTTACACCTCACCCACCTGGCGACGAACGCTCCTAACAGTGTGCCTCGTGGAATGTGTGTGCGTGTGGCACTGACACTGTGAGAACAGGTGCCACCCTCCCCCCCCACGGGAAAGGAGGAGGAGGAGGGGGAGCAGAGAGACAGAGAGAGAGAAACACATGAAAAACGAGAGAGAGAGAGAGAAATAAAAAAGAAAGAAAGCAACACTAAAGAAAGAGAAAAAGAGAGGGAGGCCAGAGCTCCTCTCACCTCGTCGCGCTGATGCTCGCGCCTTCGTGGGTGGTGCCTGGGATCGGCGGGCCGAGGCGCGGAAGGGGCCGACCGGGCACGGCCAGCGCGGGCGCGAGCGAGGGCGAAGGAGCGAGCTGCCGCGCGGTCGAAGAGGGCCCGTCGGGGCGGGGCGCCGCAAAGGGGCCATTGGCCCTGTTCGTGGGCGTGGCGCGGGGGCCCCCCCTCGCCACCTGCAGATCTGGTGCTCGCGCTGTCAGGCCTCTGCTCTCCTGCCTGGGGCTCTGCAGCGTCGTCCGCACCTCGCTCCTGCATGCCCGAGCTCCGCAGGCTGCCTCTGCACGCTCTCCCGGAGCGCTCCGCTGCGATCCTGCTCTTAGGGGCCCTGCGCAGGCCTGACGACAGCTTGAGAGGTCCTCCTCCTCCTCCTCCTCCTCCTCCTCCTCCTCCTCCTCCTCCTCCTCCTCCTCCTCCTCCTCCTCCTCCCCCTCCTCCCCCTCCTCCCCCTCCTCCCCCTCCTCCCATATCCTCGGGAGCCTTGAGACGGGAGTCAATGCAAACGGGGGTCAGCGAGGGCACCAGATCCTGCAGGATCCTGCGAAGCCGCCCCTTGTGGCTGACCCGGATCAGCGAGCCGCTCGTGGCCGCGAGGCGGCCGCGCGTATTGGCTGACCCGGGTTTGCGAAGACCTGCGCTGCCGTTTTTTTTGTCCTGCAGTGCAATTTTTGGCTTCTTGCCGACCCGGGTCTGGATTGACCCGGGTCAGAAGACCCCCGCATGGGGCCTTTCCGTTGAGAAAGGGGGCGCGGTGCAGAGTGGGTCCTCCTGGGGCCCTCCGGAGGTCTCCTAGGCACTCCCGAGGCCGCCATGGGCCCTCCTGGAGCCTCTGGGGGCCTCTAAGAAGCCTCTCGCGGGGGCTGAAAAATGACGACAATGTGAGATCCTGCAGACTCTGGCGGAGACGGATGCAAGCTCTCCGGGTGTTGTCTGCGGCGTGCGTCGTCCAGGCGCCAGGCCGTTCGCGCGTCCTCGTGCCCTCGGCCGGCACGCTCCGGGGGGCCCGCACCCGGACCTTCCTCGACACCTGCCGTGGTGCAACCACGTGGCCCGTCGCGCAGCTGCGCGAGATCGACGTCGGGAGGTGGAAGGTCGAGGCCCGCTGTGCCTCTGATGGTCATGGTGCTTGTCTTGGCCTCCTGGATCGCCGTCGCGACCATGGCTGGCTCCGCCTCGACATCCGGGGCGGAAGGCACCCAGGACACGTCCGGCGGTCGAGTCTTGAGGCCCACGACGGAAGGCGGAAAGTTTCCAACAGCGGTCTCTCGTCTGCGGTGCCCTCGCAGATTGGCGTTAGGTGAACCTGTCCAGGGACTACACTGATGGATGAAGGCACGTCTTCAAAGTCGAGCTCTCGTCGGGATCCTCTTCTGATGGGAACCATGCTTCAGCCCGAACTTGCAAGTTCCAGCAGTTCACGCGTTGAGGGCATGATGCGCTTCGAAGCCGAGCTGGAATCCCCCTTCACGAGCTTTTTTATGTATGAAGTTGGCCATGATCAGCAGCCACAGATCTGGAGGCTGGTTCAGAATCGCGCCCTCGCTTCTCACACTGCGTGCACCCTTCTTAGGCGCCTACCAGGTACACGTACATGGAGGTTAGATAAAGCAGTCCCTCACTAATCGGTCGTGGTCTGGCAAGTCCCTCGGCCGGATCTCGACTCAACCGTTAATTCATACACGCGGGGTTCTCATCGTTCCAGTCTCGCCACTTCTTGAGGCAAAACAGCGGGTGCTGACTCCTCCAACCGTACCCAATCGCGAACTTCCGAGACCTTCAACAGGTGGCAAGATTGTGTGACCCTCCTCTTTCCAATGGGCACTGTTCTTTACATACATAGACTTGGGACGGGAGGACTCTTGCGGCAGTCATGATGTACCGGGTTTGTTCAAGTTCTGCGCCCCCCCTTTCCCCCTTACATGATTCTACCGAAGCGGTGGCCATTGCCATGAAAGCCCAAGCGCAGCGCCGACGAGACGGACAGGTATGGCAAGCAAAAGAAACCAAGTGAATGACAAAATCTGGCGGACTTGAAACAATACAGAAGAAACTGAACGTTGGACAGACCAACGAGGAGACAAACATCAACCATACAGGGCAGCTGCAAGTTGCAAACCTGCAACGGGGCACCGTCGCCACAAACCTGGCTCGAAGCTCTGCTGCTCAACACCACCAGCGCAACTCAACCAAAACGAGGGGCGTAAACGTGAAAAAGGGACAGGCCGTGATGAGTAGGGAAAAAACTAGAGCGCAGGCTGTTGTGAAAGTTGAACGGTTTATAGTAAGACTCTCTTCTTCTGGGTCTGATGCTTGGCAACCTCACAAGATCCTGGTGGTAACCCTTGCTGCCATTTCCTTAACTGTTGCTTGCCATAATGATTCAACCATGTGGTGCACTGCCCTTCAATGCCGCGCTGCTTGGGTACAGACACACCGTGCTCCCAATCCCCTTATGATCGGCCAAGTTGTGGGGAATGTGGTGGTCATGGCCGTTGATGGTGCCTTTTTGCCAGCGCCATGACCAAACTCCTGAACAAGCCCCGTACGG
>CAUYUJ010015160.1:87500-170000 GCA_963575745.1 Prorocentrum cordatum
TCCTTTCGACACGACGACGACGGACGGACCGCCGGACGACGACGACGACGACGACGACGACGACGACGACGACGACGACGCCGCCGCCGCCGCCGCCGCCACCGCCGCCGCCGCCGCCGCCCAAAAGAGCCACCGCCCGCCGCCGCGCCCCGCTGGCCCTGCCCCTGCAGGGGGCGACCGCGGGGCCCGCTCGGCCGTCGGAGCAGGCGTGGCCCGGCGTGCCCCGCTGCGCCTCCAGTCGGGGCCTCCGGAGGCCTCCCAGGAAACCCAGAGGAGGAGGAGGAGGAGGAGGAGGAGGAGGAGGAGGAGGAGGATGAGTATGAGGATGAGGAGAGGGAGGAGGAGGAGGATGAGGAGGAGGATGAGGAGGAGAGGATAGGAGTAGAGGAGGAGGAGGCAGAGGAGAAGGCCTCTGGGGGCCTCCCAGGAGGCCCAGAAGGATTACAGCCAGCCCGTATAATCCGCCGATCCGGCGTGTGAGTTCCTGAGGGCGTGGACTTGAGCTCGCTCAAGCTTCGCTCTGCAGGGGGGGGGGGGCACGTTATTTCCGACGTCATTTCCGACGTTTTTCGGTACACCGGGATATTTCCGACGACATTTCCAACGTTTTTCGGTACCCGGGGACAGGGGGGTATAGAAAACCCCACTTCCGGAGCCCGCCCGGATCGGCGGCACTGGCCGGAGGCCAGCCCAGTACAGTCGAAACGCTGCCAGAAGGAACCCTGACTAAGGAACGACGCCCCTTTTTTCTCTCCATCAGTGAAACTTTGATTCCCCATCGAAGACCTATAAGGAGAACCCCAGACACACTGTAAAACGGTCAAGGAACACTGAGCCCTTCCCCAACGAAAACGGTTCCTCCTCCACGGGCCCGACTGCAAGGGCGCAAGGAAAGGATGCACGGGCCTCGGAAGGCCCTTTCGAAGCCTCTCGCGCGGGGAGCGGCCCGCGAAAGTAGCCAAGGCTGGACCAAGGAGGCAAGCATGCAAACGCACCCTTGGGAAGGCCTCCTCCTCCTCCTCCTCGTCTTCTTCTTCTTCTGTTTCTTCTTCCCCCTCCTCCTCCTCCTCCTCCTCCTCCTCCTCCTCCTCCTCCTCCTCCTCCTCCTCCCCCTCCTCCTCTGACGCCGCAGCGAAAAGTAGCCAAGGGACCTCGGAGGCAAGCGTGCAAGGGCACCCTTGGGAAGGCTGCCCAGTCGAAAGTGAGCCTGGTAGCTCAAATATGGCATATAGCCTGGCAAATTGCGTCCATCGCTCTGCTGTGGAGGTACAGTATGAGGGGTGGACGGATAAGATAGGATCAGATCGATGTAATGATCTTTCCAGCACATAGCGAACACTCGCGGTGTCCGGGCAAATAGCGAATACCATCAGGTATCCGGGCAAATAGCGAATACCATCAGGTATCCGGGCAAATAGCGAATACCATCAGGTATCCGGGCAAATAGGGCGCGCGCGCCTTGAGCCAAAGGCAACGGCGCGCGAGCTATGCTCCCGATACTGTAACATCTCCCAAAGAGCTACCCTTAAAGTCGGGAGGGGAGGAGACGGAGAGCATAGTCGCACGCAAAGATCGCGCGCACGACTGTTTGCAAAAAAGAAAACAGTGCGTACAGTCTGGCCAAACACCAGACTGTAAGGCGAGTTTCCTCGCAAAGTATTTCACGCAAGTACAGGACAGCCCCTTCGAACAATGAAGGGCTATCGGCTCAGTTAGAGGCAAGCCAAAATTAGGCCATACCTAACCAAGCAAATGTGTATTAAGGGAAAGAGCCTGAGTTGTACGAAGCCGGCTCGTTGCCAGGCGTGGAATATAAGGCTCGTTTCCGAGCAACTAGAGGGGCGCCTTTATAGTAGGCTCCCGTGCTGGCAAACTGGACCGCGAGGGCAACAAGGACAGACTAAAATTGATTAGACTTAGGTTTGTCTCTGTCCTCGGGACCCCGAAAGGGAACAAATTGCTTCACGTCATACTTAAATGACTGAGTGCCTGACATCACTTCCAGAAGCAGCTCCCGATCGATGCTTCCCTTTGTATGCCCATCTGCGGTCATATCCCTAGTATCACACCATTGCACATTATGTACTATACCTATATCCATGAGCTCACGTATCCAGCTGATATGTCCAAGCAGAGTCCGTTCTGTAGGTATTTTGAGATCCCTGCTTGATAAAGATTTGTAGACGGACTCGGCGTCCATGGTAAGAGAAACTTTGATAGCCAGGCCTCCAACTTCACGCATGTCTCCTAGTTGTCGTGGAGTCAAAGCCACTGCCTTAAGCTCGTGGAGAGTAATGAGCGTAGGGTAACACTCATCAAGGTTATGTGCGGCTGCAAGTGCCTCCGCAGCATAACTGGACCTCACCTGTAATCGGTGTGATTTGCATAGTCCGTCACAGAGGTGAACGACGGACTTGCCTTGAGGCGAGTTTCCTCGCCGTAGTACGTTGGCCCCGCGTATGCCGTAGCCCTTGGTCTCGTCATCCTCCTCCCCGGTAAGCTTCCGATACCCCGAATCGCTATGGATGTCAACTTCATTCGTCGGCTTCATCCGAGGGAAGGTGATGCGTTTCGGGCTGCTGATCAGCTTTCGCGTCACAGCATTCAATCGTCTGACTTGCAAATTGGTGGGCTCTTGAATTTTCTGAAGAGAGACCACATATACCATGGGCCAGATTTGGGTAAGAAGGGCATAGGCGAGGGCTCCTCGCAGGCTGACGAACATGTCGGCAATGAGTTTCGTGGCTTTGGCGTCGGCCGCCGCTCCTGTAAGTTCTGGGTGTGTGATAGGACGTAGTTGTTTAATATACTCGTCCTGGTCCATGATCACATCTCCCTGATCATTAGTGTAGCGAACGGCGCAGTTCGTATATGTGTGCTTGTTGAGCTTGCATTTGCCAAACACCTTTTCGACACGTTGTACATAGTCGTCTATATTTTTCTCTAGACCTGTCATATTAATATCATCGACATGTTTTGCCGTCAGAAGGTCTTGGCTGAATTCAAATTCAGGATCGTAGCTGGTCGGTGCAAGTCCTATAGCTCGTGTGGTCGTACGAAGTTTGAGAGAGAACGCTCTTGGAGCGTCCTTTGTACCCGTTCCTGGTTTGAGGCATCTAAGACAGCGTCGACTTTCGTCGTAGGATGAGAAGCCGGGTAATGTACGAAGTACCTGAGCGCTTCCTGGTGGAAGAGTAAAGCAAACCATGCGAGTTTCCTCGCCGGTGGCATGGGCAAGTTCCTCATAGGTCAAACCCTTGAGGAACGCCTTATCGATATCCATGGATGCTAAGATCCACTCTGGATGGCATGCCGCTTCACTTGCCAGGAGTCGTTGGGACTGCCTTCGGGCGGTTCCCGAGAATGTTTCCACATCAAAAGCCTCAGTATCCATAAATCCACGAAGGACCAGTCTGAGACGAATGGTTTTAACGTTCTCGGTACCCATCTTTACGAACTTCCACTTGTATACATATCTGGATGTCATGATGTTGGAAGCTTTGGATAAATCGTACATCTCAAAGCATCGGTTATCAATCCAGATTTTGAGCTCAGTATATAAGGCTTCACTAACCTCCTTTGGATGTGCTGCTATGTCGGCTTTGGTCAGTAGATCATCTTCTTTGACGACCACAGCACGTTTAGCAGCAGAGGATACATATACTCTCATCGTTGCGACCATATCGGTATCGAGCTGTGCAAGTTGAGTCTGATCCAACACTATTTTTGACATGTCTGATGTAAAGCATAGTGCAACGTAAGGACCGTATTCATCACTGTCTAGAGAGTAGCTCTCGTCGGTTGTGTTTGAACAAATAGAGACTAGACAGGACTCACATGATTTCGGCTCGTCTCCGAGCATACCTGATGATATGATAGCATCTTCGTCCACAAATGCTGAAACCAAAACACATTGGTCGGGCAGCGTAGTTGTTGGGACGCAATAAAGATAATCATCGGTAATCGTCGTAGGATGAAGGTCCATACGTAGCTCGTCGTACCACTCTTCCAGCATCATAGCTTCGATATTGTGTTCCTCATTTTCCTCATAGATTGTCGACAGACGGCCTTCGCTCGGCGATGAAGCATCTGGTGTGTCTGGAGAAGGCCTGTTTCCAGGCGACTCGTGTTCTCCAGACGTGTTGCTTGAATGCTGATATTTAGCCAAATCGTCGTGAAAGCCTAAGGAAGGGACACGTGAAGTCAAGCATTGAATAAGTCTGGAGTGAGTGCTACCAGTGATCTGAGAAATGTTTAAGCCGGTGCCCACACATTCGTAGTAGTGGAACGCCGGGCTGATGTCGTTGTCATAGTGGATCAGCGTAGACCCGGTGGCGTACTTTACTGCAGGTAGGCTTGACACACTCTTAGCCAATCGAACTGCCACTACATGTTCTACTCGGAAGTAATTTCGTACGAGGTACTGTAGTGCTAAGTGCACGCGCGGGTGAAACTTGCTGTCGTCTGAAAGATTAAGGTTTCCCTTATAATCGGGGATATAACCGAAAACTTTGGCAGGTTTCCCTGCGCCAAGGTGTGCCACATAAGCAAGGACGGTTTGCATGGCCATATTGTCCATGCCAAGTTCCCGTGTGAGGAGACATTCGATGTATAGTGTGTGGCGAGCATCAGGATACATCACAATTACCTCGCGAGATCCTGCCTCGACAACAATATGTCCTCTTTCAGGCACATTGCGGATCACCGGGAATGGGCCATTCCAGTCTCCATGGTCGTCCTTGGTGGCAGTAGGTCGGTGGTAATCGACCAAATCTCCTGCTGAGTCAAGGCGAGCACCATCAGGAGTCGTCTTAGCCCTGAGAGCTCGGTTTGTCTTGGCCACAGCACTAGCCTGAGTTATAGCTTCTAGGCTGACTTCCCTTACACGACGTTCTCGTTCGTGCCCTGAAGTCTCAGGTCCCTTGGGAAAGTCAAGGGTATCGAGATCAGGGAGGAAGGAGGGCTGACGTCCTGTGTGTGCCTGATATGGCGATACTCCGTCAATTCTTCCTCAATCATGTGGAGGACGCCTCTAAGAATGCCGTTTCGTGACTCAATTGAAGTCGCATGTTGGCCAGGTGCTCGGATACGAAGTTCCGTGCCCTTATTGGCCATCATGGTTTTAGCGGCATCGTTATTCAGGGCGCCTTCTCCGTCTGAGTATAAAACTTTGAAGGGTCCGCGATAGGCAATCCAGCAGTAGTGGTAGGCGTCGATGATAGCGTCACGTTCTCTGTCGGAAATTTCTAGGCCTGCTGCCAGGCGAATACAACGATCCATAATATGAAATATGGTCCGTTTCTTGTAAAACATGAGGTCCATTTCCCCTTCATCGAGCCAGTTACCAGGAAGGCTCACCGATGGTAGTGTTGAGTTTCCTGGACGTTCCCATGCTCTGCATTCCCGACAGGTATCGCAAACTTCCTTGATCATGTTCAGTCGAACGCTATCAAGCCCCACCTTTTCGAGGATTAGCCTCATCTTTGGCTCCTTCGCATGATACCATCGCAGATGCAGTTTTCGGAGTTCCTTTTTCACGACATGAGGTTCGTGACTACGGAGACTCTGTAGACTGTGTTGGATGTCGAATCTCGTCCAGTCGGGTAGTCGTGGAGCCCCAGAGCCGGTGGAGGCAAGAGGGTTCCTTGTAGCTCTCCGTAGTTGGTCCCCTGTGTTAACTGCGTCTGGAGGTGGTGGTACGCCTTGTAGACGGCCGCGGCGGGCCGCTACCTGTGGCACTTCGCTAGAAGACGCAGAAGGCGTGTTTCCACGCTCGGGGGCGTCTCGTAGCATGTCGTAGCTGCTGGCACCAGATGTCGGATCGACGTTGCCGAAGGATCGTGGTCGCGGTGGCCTGGCGTGTGCGCCTTGACGGCCACCTGAAGCTGAAGCTTGGCCCTCACCAGGTTTAGGTAAGGGTTTCCACCAAGCTGGCACGGTTTTGCCTTCGGGGTCGTGGTCGTCTGGCAGTTTAAATGGTTCAGCAAAACGACATTTACCAGGTTCGGTATCGAGGTGGTTCTTAACACCCTTGCTTCTCGTAAGATCCCTCTGACATGCTGGACATGGCCAATATACAGAGATGGAATCATGATATTTACACTGCGTAGGGTCTCTGTTATGGCTAGGACTGTCCTTTCGGACGTTGTCGATGCATGCCGGGCAAGTAGCCACCTTTGGGATGATACGATCACCGATGCGTCTCATACCTTCGCCTGGTTCAGCTTGATCGGGAAGGTCTGTAGGATAAGCATGTGCGGTACTTATAGGCGCGTTTCCGCGCGTGGTGTCAGTGGCTTTCGCCAGATATACAGCTTCCACGAAGGCAGACTGCAGTCGTCGGGTGTATTTTTGTGCCAGTGAAAGCTCGGTATTGCACGGTTGTGCGTGCACGTGCTGACCGTTGCACTTGAGTCGCTCAAAGGGTTTAAGAATTGTCTCGTCGTTGCTGGTGATATTTGTCGGCTTCTTAATATAGTCACTAGTCGTATCTTTAAGTCCCGTAGCGCATTGGTCAATGCGCACGGTTGTAATGTGTGGTCGGTTGGCAAGCTTCTTCCATGGAGAAATGTCATCTACCCATGTTCCTGTAGGTTGTTCGCGTATAAACCACCTCCGAGCGTCATCTTGGGTTATAGCAATTTTACCACAGTAAGTTATGTGTGGTAAGTCTTCTTTATGGTGCTGTTCCCAAGTGTTGTAGTTGACTTTGTAGTTGTAGTAGGATGGTGGTCCTGTGGTGCGGCAGCTGGGTTGCAGCATGGCAACTCGTACGTAGCATATAGCAAAGTAATGATCTATAACCTGCTGCACCGAGGGGTCTCCCAGGTCAACGCATGCAGTCTTGTCCAGGTTGCCGCCTGAGGAAAGTCCCCTTGAGAAGGCAAGCTCTGAGATACCACCCTCACCGCCACAAAGCTCCAACATATCCACGCAGTTGTTCTGACCATAGCATAGTGTAGCAACTATGCTGTATATGCTAGCGTGTGTGTCGGGCATAGATGTGGGGAGGGCAAGGAACAGGTCATCGTCCTCGTCGGAGCTTATCAGCTCAACAGGGACGTCAGCACTCCAGGTTGCCATAAGATCCTGTCCGAGTCCTGACAAGTCGTCGCCGCAATCATCGCTTCCGTCTTCAACGTGCTTTTTCATGCGGCGAGGCTTGATGCCTGCTTCCTTTTCGGCTTTGAGCCTCTCCTTCTGCTTTATACGCGATTCAGTGGGTAAAGCTTGCTCGTCTTGTTCGTCGGTCTGTGTGCTCATTGTCGCGGTTGAATGGGTACATGCGTCAATCGCCAGAGTCGGGAGGGGGAGAGAACAATCATTTATGATGACGCGTCGATGTTTCTGTGGTGATTGAGTCGGCTCGTTTCCGAGCAAGACCGGTTCCTCGGGTTGCCAATACAACCGAGTACTGATGTTGGCAACCCCTGCAGGTAATGGTGCATGCCAATCATATCCTGTTGGTTGATCGGTAACTGAGATATCCTGAATAACCGCATTGGTATCCAGGTTGATTGTTACACGTCGGATGACTTCAGACCATTTTGGTCCTCCCTTATTAGTCGTCACGTAGTGACGGGTGTTGTGGTCTGTACGTGTATACGTATTTAAGTATACAGGCACGTTTCCGTGCGTGGTGGTGCTCCCCAGGATGTTGTCGTTCAAGTGACGGATGAGTGTAGTACGTGTCTGAGCTCGCCATTCAGCATGCCGTACTGTATGGCCGTACCAATCCAACACATGTTGTGGTATTGCCTGCTTACAGGTACATGCCCACAGCTTCGAGCTAATCGGTATTGAAGATGCTACCTGCATATACGTACCGCTTGGTGTACTGTCTTGCATATTGAACCGAATACCGAAATGACACAAACGCATCCGTATTACTGACAACTTTAGATCTTCCAGGGCGTCACGTACTGGAGATAACTTCCAAACATATCCTGGGGGACCAAATTTTATGATCTTCATGCGGAGTTTCTTGGCTTTTATCAACAGGTTCTGGATACGTGACCAATGTGGGGCCACTCTCTTTCCTGGAGTTCTTACGTACCAGTCACTCGGAGTACTGATCCATATGAGAGTGTAATCTCCACTGATCACCGCACCTAGGTAGTTTGTGCCCACGCTTGTCATAAGTTCGTTGTGGGAAATACGATCACAAATATAACCTCGTGTGCGGAGGTCGGCGCATGCCTCCCTCGTATCTTCAATGACAAAAGCCCTCTTACTAAGGCAGGTTACCCCGCTGTCCTTGTTACCCCCCGGCTTTTCAGCCAACAGGCAAGACGACGAGGGGGCGACGTCGCCCTGCCATCTTCAAGATGAAGAAGATGTGCCTACAATATCTGCCAGCATCTGGGCTTCCCTCAGATGCTGGAGCTCAGCACTGCAGCGCGCCGTGGCCTCAGAGGCGGATTGCTCCGCAAATGCTGTCAGCATCGATGGATTATCCATCAGCTGTTTCAGCACGCCTTTGGACCTAGCGTCGCTGACCGTATGCAATTCACGATTAGTGTATCCCATCACTATCTTACGGCGGGACTGTACAGCGTCCATGGGTACACTACCACCATGCAGGGCCAGTGTCCTGGCAACAAAACAATCGAACGTCTCGAGATCGTCGATGTTGTCGCCTCGCATGGTGGCCTTGGCGAGCGTCTCCATCAACCCCTGGGGCAGGTTTCCCTGCAATTGCTTGCGCTCCTGCGCTGGGGTCGGCTCGCCTGTCAGCACTGTCTGGAAGGACGTGCTGCTTGAGCTCGAGGCGGGTTGCCCCGCAGCTCCAAAACAATCACACCTGATCGACAGATGCCCTGACGGCAACTTTGTCGTCGGCATGATTTTGGAGCCTTCTGGGAGCTCCATTTTGACCTGCCCCTTACCAGGGAATATCAGCTTCTCCTGGCCTCGTTCAAGCACGATGATCGTGCGTTTGTCCTGCATACTATCGAGGCCTAGGATGGCTGGCAGGTCCTTGCCACAGCCTGACACAATGTTCGTCTTGTATGAATCGAGTTGGGCCGACCCCTGGTACTCGCAGGCAATACTGAATGTGCCTACGGTATCCGCTGGGGCCGACCCTTCTCCCACTCCGTTGATATTCAAACGAGAGCGGGGCTCGAACGTACAAGTGCGGCCATGTGCCTCGGCAGCCTGGACGAACTTACGGCTCGTGTTCTCGCCCATGATGTTGATCTTCGAACCGACATCGATGAGTATGGAATTTCCACCATCATCCAAGAACGTCTTACTCGGCTGCTTGATGTGCACAGTTTCTGAAGTGTCGGCTGTGTCGGTAGGCGGGTTTCCCCGCGGCACAGTCGTACTCCCTGGCGGGTTACCCCGCGTGACACTGGCATGCGACTCGCTCTCGGCCATGCGTGCCAGGTCGATGTACTGGAAGTGCGACACGTGCTGGGCGTGATCGCCACGCTCCTCCCGCCAGTTGGCATACTCATCATGTATGCTCTTATACTGCTCGCGGGTCGTGCGCCTTATCAGCGTCAGGTACGAGTGAAGGGCGATGTCTTGCAGCCCCTCGTTCGTGATGTGATCCCGGTACTTCAGCCACTCCTCGAACTCCTCGTTCGTCGCTGTGATGTTGACGGCCCTGGCTGCTGTTGCTGCTGACGCCACTGAGGATTCTGATGTCTAGCGACGGACTATCAGTTTCAGGATTGTTGGCATCCAGCATAAATGTTGCGTGCGCATTATCCATCTGATTCTGGAAATGTCGCACACGCAATTCACGCAGCTGATCAGGGCCCAGTGGCATCTCAGCCTCGCCTCCACTCTGGGGAGACATCTGAGGAGTATCATGCAGGTTTCCCTGCTGAGGCGCCGTCATCGGGATAAGCTGATCAAAATATCCCGTTTCCATAGGCGGCCTTACCTCTTCAGGCAGGTATCCCTGCTGTTGTGACTGGGCTGTCTGCACAGCTAGCATCCTAGACGTCATCTCCTCCACCATGCTCCTCAGCTCCCGCAGCTCTCTCGCTGATTGCTCAGGAGTCTGACTAAAGGAGCCGGTCCATGGGAAGGATGATGCTATGATGCCAGGTGCTCGGCAGATAGCACATGGTGGCTGCTGGGGATCTCCCTCACGTTGGTTTGCAACGTGGCCTACCACATTTGAATTCCAGCATCCCTCGTGGAACAAGTGGTTGCACCTCAGGCGGTAGACACTGTCCCTGGGCTGAAATTCTTCGAGGCATACTGCACAGGTATCTTCCATCCCAGTAAAGACCTCTACGTCTGCTGCCCTGGGATATGCCCGCCGCTGCCTCTCCAGTACCGTCTCGGAGGGCATGAAGGCTGATGGGGGAGTCCCCGTTGGATTCAGCACCTCCTGCACTTCAACATTTGGCATGGAAGTGGTAGGAGTCACGGCGGGCGAGTTTCCTCGCAAAGGTGAGCCCCTGTTCCTCACCGCATCAAGTGCAGCTGCACGTGACTGATCCCGTACACTTTGCACCGCCTGCCTTCTCCTGAAGCATGCCTGTTGAGTGTGGTGCGTCTGCCTGATGTAGTCAGGCACGCCCCTACTGCCAGACGATATTGAATGGGCAGTGGGCTGGACAACCACCTCTGGTGATGTCGGTGAAGGCATGAAGGCCACGTGCGGGTACATGGAATGGTCACTGCAGCGCACACTAGTGAGGTTATGCATCTGATCCGCCAATTCACGAACAAATTTGTTCGGAACCCTTGACCCATCAGGGTATAATGGCGGGTTCATCTGCGCTGGTGGTGGCCTCTGGCCCTGAGACATGCTCGGATGGGCATTGAACGCCGGGATAAAGGCTCGTTGCCGAGCAGGACCCCGTGGGTTGGGACCCTCAGGCTCCCAGGACTTGGCTGGCCTCCACCTCTGCCCACTTGGGTGAGGCAGATTATGGCTCTGCACCTGCTGCACCGCGGCCGCCACTCTTGAGCGATAGTCGTCAGGTACACCCGCCCTGTGGTGGCTTGGTGTGCCAGGCAGGTTTCCCTGCTGACTCGTTGGCGTGCCGGGCGGCATCATGTTGAGGAGGGCTGTGCTGTGTTCAGCCCTAGCCGCAGCTATCCTCTCCATGAGAGTGCCGTTTGTGGCAGGGCGGACAGGTGTCCCGAATGGGGATTGTGCCGGTGGTGTGCCCAATGGAGTCATGCCCCTTGGAGTGTGCATGCTCTGAGTAGGGCTTCCATGCATTGGCTCAAACCGAGCAGGTCCGCTTGTAGGCAGGTTTCCCTGCATGGCCTGACGATTTCTCGTAGCCATAGCGGACATTGCTCCCTGGCCTGCGGCCCAGGGGTCCTGCTGGTATAGCCTGTCCGCCAGCTGTTCTACCTGGTCAGGGTTCAGCGCGGCTGCGATCTGATCCAGGTCCGAGGTACTGATGGCCTGCCAAGACACGGCACTAGGCCCTTGGCTTGGGGCACGGCTTGGAGCCGCGCTCCCGGCCTCACTCTCGGTAATCATGAAGATCCGATAGATCTCAGGCTGGTTTCCCAGCTTGGTAGGGCTGTAGTGGTCCCCAACTTCCCTGTGGAGGTAACCCATAGGGGGGTCAACGCCCCCTTGGTCTCGGGACCACTGGTACTTAACGCTAGCAGTGCCAACGTCAGCCCACCTGTCAGGAGCAGACATCGTTGCGACAGAGACTCGCGCATGGCGGCTCCCCAGATACTCTGGACTACGCCAGTGCCTTCCTGTGGACAGGTCCTCTACATGAGAGATATAATACGGTTCAATGATGCCGTTATCTCCCTCGGACAAGAGGACTCCGTTATCGGACCAACAGAACTTCATACCATCTTGTATGGCCATACGCCAATCTACGAAGATGATGATGTCTGAGTCTGGGTCCCACCCACTGTTCACGGCACGGCGGCGAA
The DNA here is from genome assembly GCA_963575745.1 of Prorocentrum cordatum. Taxonomy (NCBI): domain Eukaryota; class Dinophyceae; order Prorocentrales; family Prorocentraceae; genus Prorocentrum; species Prorocentrum cordatum. The sequence continues at coordinate 99,384 of CAUYUJ010015160.1, forward strand.
CTGTCGGCACGAAATGAATGCGCGACCGGCCTGTCCCCTTTTTCTTCGTGTTATGCTCAGGTCTACAGGACAGGCCGTGCCACATAATCCCTTCGAAGGCGTGCCATCGAGTGCCATGCATAGCAACATCGGGGTATGGGGCCGGTCTCCCGGCAGGTTGGTCGCACAGCACAATGTAGCTGTACAGCGACCATGGAGCTTTCAATTCCCATGAATGCCCCTGAGAGGCGCGGACGAAGATAGCGGGCTCTCCGGAGTCCCGCATCAACACCTTGAACTGTAGGCGCTGTTTTGCTTCTCCGTCTGGTTCACGAACATGAACAACTTCCATCATGACGGCTGCTGGTTGGTCAACCGAGCGCCTACATAGATGCTCGTTGATGACCTTGGCCTCGTCATATCTTGGATTATACCCAGTGTGTCTTGATTGACCTGTGTTCCACGGGTAACGGTCCACGAGTTCCACTAGGTTAACCCAACCATCACGATCATCGAAAGATTCCAGGCTCCACACAGGATGGTGTTGCCTGTCTGGCGCATGTCTGCATATCCTGCTGAGAGCTTTGCTCAGCTGTTTGAGAATATCATTGGATGTGGGAAGGATTCCAGCTTTCCTGCATTCCTTCATGAATGTCTCATCCACCGAGCGTATCGGTGGGAGCTTCCGAAGCGCAAGTCTATCCCTGATCACATTCGGGGTCCCACTAGTGAAGGACGTGTCACCTGGGTGGTGCAGCTGAACCACTGGCGGGTTTCCCCGCATCGGAACCTCTGTTGCTGAAGAGGCTGCGGCTCCTGAAGAGGAGGAAGCTGCGGCGGCAGCGCCTGGCGGGTTTCCCCGCGGAGATGCGCGACTGGCGCTGCCCCTGATCTTCGGCACCCAGGTACCCCTCGACATAGCACCTTCATCGGACCTCCTGGAACGGGCCGCCACAGGCGAAGCTGGCGCAGGTGCATACCCACTGCGCTCGAAAGCTGCCGCCTTTTTCGCAATGGAGCTGCTGCGACTAGGCGGGCGTCTTCGTTCCTCCATAGGGTCCTGAGGTTGCTGCGTGGGCACAGACGCTTGTGTAGGAGTTGCGCCAATCGGCGGCCTCGGAGTTTCAGTTCGAGGCACCTCCATCTGCACGTCTGGCCCAGGGTCCTGAGGGCTCGTCTTCGGTTTCGGCACCGAGGACGGCTTAGGTGTCGGGGGTTCACTCTTAACCTTCGAAGTTAGTGGGAGTGGGGGCCTCGTAGCCCTCTTCATGTAGATCTTACTAGAATCCTCCAACATCTTGCGAGTTGCCTCGCGAGTGCGGTTTTTTGCTGTCCGCATACGCTCCTCGTCCTCCGCCATACGTTGAGCCTTTTTCTCGTCCTTGATTGTCGGTGCTGGTTGTTGGGACTGGCTAGAAACGCCAGGCGAGTTTCCTCGCGTACTAGGAAGACTAAAGAGCGCGTCTTTCTCTTCCTGGGTCATGGCTACCAGTCCCCTTGGAACCGGAGTAGGCTTCTCTTCTTCTTTCGGATCCAAATGGCTCAAGATCCCGAGACGACGATTCACTTCTGCGATCTCTTCCTGTGTCATCGGGATAAGTTGGGGATGGCCCTCTTTATGAGGGGTTTTGCCCCTGTTGGGGCTCAGGCCTTCGTTGTTGCCAACGGGGCATCCTGGCCTGTGGTTCTGGAACGGCTGGGAACGAGGTCCGCATGCCGCGTGAGGCCTATACTGCTTGCGCGCCGCGATAATGTCTCGCAGCTGAGTCCGCGCTTCTTGAATTTCAGGGCGGCGGATATTTGTTGCAAGCTGATAGCCTCCGCGGATGGCCTTGCCATCACTGTCCCTATAGGCAGAGTTGCCCTTGCCGAAGGCCGAGTGTTCCCCTTTTCGGCGTCTTGGGTCGTTGTACGGAAGTAGCTGGCCACCTCTCCTGAGAGCGTGTTCTTTTGGGCCAGCCTGCCTCCACTCACGAGGAAGTCGAACCTGTGGATGTGGCTCTTCTCTGACGCGCGCATGGGAACGAGACCTTCTGGTGTTCTCATCAGAAGAAGCTGCCGAAGCAGCAGGAGCGGCACCCGGTGGAGGTGCCTGAGGAGGCTCCTGTGCGCTCCCAGATGGATCGTCCGATGGAGGCGGTTTCCCTGCTGGGTGGAGCTCGGCGCAAATGATGCTTGTGCCGATGGTGATGATGATTCAGACTCGTCAGGATCGAAGTCAACCTCTCCCTCACAATTCACGCCCATCATGAGGATGGTGACGTCATCCTCATCTAACCCGCAACCATCGCCTTCTACTTCTTCTGATGTCGAACTACCGATGATGATGGCCATTGGCGTATCTGGTACAGGCAGGTTTCCCTGCATAGCCGGCGTCTGTGCGTCGCTCGGCTGTCCCGGGGTCGGAGGCACTGTTGTCGGCTCAGGCTCGTTGCCGAGCACAGGCTGCCCAGCAATGTTGCGCATGGCCGTATGGTTTGGCCTCATTCCCACCGCCTGGAGACCCCATCCTGGCGGAGGAAGATCATGACCGCGCATAGCAATAGCCATTTCTAGAGCATTACGCCATCTACCACGGGAGTATATCAAGTGTCTCTGCACGTCCTGAGGATGCACGCTGTCAATGAGAGTCGGAGCTGCCAACAACAGCTCTGAGCTACCACAAGCATCAGTATCCTGTTCTATCAGAATGTCAGCTTCGATATGTTCTTGACTCTCAGGATAACCAGTAATAAGTATCTCATGCATCCTCATGAGGGTCTGCAAAAGGGTGCGTGGTCCATATTCGCCTGGAGCAAGCGAACCAGGAGGTATGAACGGAGTATCTGGTTCGCCTGCAATGAAGGCCTGAACAAATGCCTGAGACTCCATTTCAATTAAGTCTTCAGTGGTCTGGGGATATTCTCCCATCAAAGACGGCCTGTTTCCAGGCGGGATTTCGGGGGGAGGTTCGAGGTTTCGTTGAACCTCGGAAGGCGAAGCCTCTATAGTGGCGTCCTCGTCGTCGCTCTCGTAGGCCATGATGTTGCCTGGGTTCCCGAACATCCAGTCGAAGAAAGAAAGAGGCTGGTTTCCCAGCGTACCGTGGTCCACGGGAGTGAGCTCGTTATTGCCCATGACGAACCGGCGGACGTACTCGAGGTAATACGCGTACAATCCATGACCATACGCCTCGAGCTCGTCGACGTTGTCCATGCCAACAACCCAAGTGAAAAATATCTGCTCCATAGCCTCAAAGTCCTGGAGGCTCAGATACTCAATGGATGGTTCACTTGAGCCAAAATGGACTTCGGTCGACCTGCCCTTTCCATTTGCCTTCACTGGACAATCTCGCACAAGATGATCGGAACTACCACACTCATGGCATTTAAGAACCTGGCCGTCTCTACCTCGCGGGTTTCCCCGCCTACCTTTGCCTTTTCCTGAGGTCTCTCCACGGCCTTTACCACGGCCTTTTCCCCCAAAGAATATCTCATCATGTTGTTCATCTGAGACCCTCTGGAGAAATGCCGCGATGCCTCGTCCGTTCAACCCCCGACGACCTCGCTTGCCTTTACCCTTTCCTTTAAAACTTCTACGTATCCTCCTTCTAACACGACGCACTGGTTTTCGCGTGAACCTCCTCCACCTTCGTTTAGCCTGTTGTAATAACCAGAACAAATGTTCAGCACGCTGATTGTCGTTATCCATATTCATAATATCTGACCAATCTAAAGCTTCAACACCATCTGATGATATAGTGTCTGTATCGGTGCCGGAGTCGAAATCCTCGTCTCCCAAGTAGGTGGATACACCGTCGGTTAGGGGGTTTGATTCCCCCCATAAAGAACGGTGTGGTTGTGGTTCTCTAGAAGGAAACCTGGTTGCCCAGCTTGGTTGTGATCGATCCGCTGCTAATAACGCAGTGGATTCACCTGGGTCATCGGCCCATATGCTTGAGGGCCCGTTTCCAGGCTGGGCTTCAGTAGTCAAGGTAGTGTAGAAATTTCCACTACCAGATCCCCTTCCCCTTCCAAACACAGATCCTATGTTACCAGGAGACCGTTCGGATAGGTGGCCTATCGAACGCATCCTCTCCAGCAACTCATCATACTGTTGTTGTGTTCGGGGCATTTGGTGATTGAGTGGCTGTAAGGCGTTGCATGGCTCGCTGGTTGTCGACGCCTAAGGCGCGGGATAGGATAGTGGTTAGCAGTTGGAAGTTGGGAAGGTCGAATCCCAACGACTGTGCCTCAAGTCGGGCCATTTCGAATCGGGTAAGGGTGACATCGATTCGTTCCCCGTGAGGCACGTGGAAGTCGATGAGTTGTGTGCCGGAAGTGAGCTGTCGCTCATCTTCCAGGCGTTCGAACTTCATGCTTAGGAGGAACATGATGTAGGTCACTGGGTCGGTGTGGACCCCATCGATGTCAGCACCATAGTTTATAATGTCAGGCGGTACCCTCATGGCGAGTGTCCTCGCTAGGCCACCTAGGCCGCGTTGTATTGCGGCCGCTTGGGCCTGTGGCGTCATACGTCCGCTTGTAACGTTGAGCCATGCGTTGACCTCGTAGATGTACTCACGAAAAGGTACATTACCTTGAGGGTCCCAATATGGGCCATGTGTTTGCCCATCGGTGCTGTTTTCTCCACGACGCATGTGTCCGATTGCTGCCCCCAGCGCGAACCATATAATAGCGAAAACGACTAGCCCGAGAATGTGTAAAGAAGGACGGTTATGATGCGCGTTGTCGCGCTGGGGTAGCGCCTTGTCGAGTCTTCGAGGCGCTCTGTCTGGCAGGTCTCCCCGCCCCTGCTTCAAGTATTGCGCTGTTAGCTCGTTGCCGAGCGGTTGGTGGTAACGCAATGATGAAGCGTATATGGTACCAGTCAGGTCGTCTAGACGTCGTACGTTTCGTGTTGCTTCTTGCTCTTGGATAGATCCTCGTGAACGTACTGGGAGTGGTGGCGCAGGGTGGTAGGTGGTCACGAAGGTCGTGCCGAATAATATGAGGCTAAGAAGAGCAAGAGCTGACCACACGAGAGTGCGGCCAGCTCCGCTACCAAGTCGAAAGTGAGCCTGGTAGCTCAAATCTGGCATATAGCCTGGCAAATTGCGTCCATCGCTCTGCTGTGAAGGTACAGTATGAGGGGTGGACGGATAAGATAGGATAAGATCGATGTAATGATCTTCCCAGCACATAGCGAACACTCGCGGTGTCCGGGCAAATAGCGAATACCATCAGGTATCCGGGCAAATAGCGAATACCATCAGGTATCCGGGCAAATAGCGAATACCATCAGGTATCCGGGCAAATAGGGCGCGCGTGCCTTGAGCCAAAGGCAACGGCGCGCGAGCTATGCTCCCGATGCTGTAACATCTCCCAAAGAGCTACACTTAAAGTTGCCCATCCTTACCATGCGGGTTGACCGTACCCCCAAAAGACTTAACCCTTTGGGAGGGGGGCGAAGTTAGGAAGGCCAAACACATTGGGGATCGGGGGTCTTCTCTGCAGATGTCTCAGGCCAAACCGCCCAGAAGTATGATCCCTGATGCGATGACGGGCACAGTGAGGCCACGTCTTCATCGTGTCACTCGGGTTAGGGCTTTCTGTGCTCGATGAAAGAAGGGCGAATGGGGGCCCGAACTGAACCCTGACCACGACAACCTCCTCCCGGCCCAAGCATGACGACCCGCCTGCGCCTGGGACCGCTGCGCCGTTTCAGCCGTCTTGCGCAGCGGCCGTGCGCCGTGCGGCTCGTTCGGCCATGCGAGGAAGTGTTCGCATGTCGGTATTGGGAGAGATATGGTGAAGCACGCAAAATATGGAGAGAGAAAGGGCAAAGGGAGAAAGAGAGAGAGAGGGAGGTTGCAGGAAGAGGGAGAGAGAGAACGAGAGAACGAATTACTGCGGATGCGAATCTTAGCCGCAAGCATGTGGATACGGCCGTGCCTGCAAATGTGCCCGCGTGAGTACGAATGTGCGTGCGAACGCAGGAGAGACTCTGCAATGCCGGGGGAGCGCGAAAGGGAGTGTGCGTGTGCGCGGCTGGCGGCCGAGGGCGAAGCCCTGGATATATCGTGGGGCGAGGGAGCCAACAACGCCAGATCCGTGCCATAGTCTTCAGTCGGGCCTGTCCCCCTACAGGGAGATTTTCGACGAAAAATAAAAAATACCCCACACATAAAAAAACAAAAATAGTCCGGGGACTATGTTTTGAGTATTGTTTTGCCTTTTTGGTGTAGTTTTGGGGTATGTTTCATTTTCGTCGAAAATCCCCCTGTAAAAGGACACGCCCGACATAACCATAGTCGTCGTTCGGAGCCCCGCTGGAAGTAGCGAGCGAACGGATTGTCTGTGGTCGTGCAGCCGAGCGGAGTGATCCCAGAAAGGAACCGGCATGCCAACAAAGAAGGAGAAGGAAGCAGGGAGAGGGACGAGGACGAGAAGGACGAAGAGGAAAAACACAAACCGAAGCTACTCCACTTCCTACCACTATCCCTGTTCCTCATCCTCATCCACCAACTCCTCCTGCTCCTGCTAATCCGCCTCCTCCTTCTTCCTTTCATCTGCCTCCCGCTCCTACACCTGCAAACTTCCCACATGATGTCATACGAATAGTTCAAGCAAGCAACAAGAAGGCTACCACAACAAATACTAAGCCAGACGTGTGTCAGCCGCGATACCGGGGCATCAAATATTGAAACGCATCGCAACAAGGGATGCAATCTCGCCAACCACTTGGCAAACCATACCCTCACCAACCGCTTGGCCACTTGGTAACCTAACACCTTCCCGCTTCATCCTCCCTCCCTCGTCCTGGCCTCCCCATCCCGGGGAACAAAAACGCCCGCCGGACCCCTCCAGGCACGACGCCGACCCGCCTCCCAGGGTCGCGCCCGCCACGATATGGGCGGAGGAGGCCCTCATAATCTGGGAGCTGACGCTTCCGCTGGCCCTGTAGAAGACGGCGTCAGGAGAGGCGACGACGAAGACGAATACGCGACGACGACGACGAAGAAGACGACGGCAGCGACGACAGCGACGGCGACGGCGACGGCGACGACGACGACGACGACGACAACGACGACGACAGCAACGACCCTTGGAGGCCCCAGAGGGCCCCCCAGAGGCCCTCGGAGGCGCACAAAAGACCCTGGGCGGTGCTCGGAGGCCTGCGCAAAAGCTGCCTCCGATCCTCCTCCTCCTCCACCTCCTCCTCCTCCTCCTCCTCCTCTCTCCTCCTCCTCCTCCTCCTCCTCCTCCTCCCTCCTCCTCCTCCTCTTCCTCCTCCTCCTCCTCCTCCTCCGCCTCCCTCTCATCAAAACTCCCATCAAAGCATGCCCAGGAAACTCGAGCCTTCCTCGGCCCCCGCGGGGCGCGCCCTCGGAGGCCTCCGAAGGCCCAGCGGCCTCCGGCGACCCCTGGCCCCCTCGGGTCGGGTCGGGCGTGTCCTCCCGCAGGCGGACTTTCTGGCAGAAAACTGAAGAAATAGCCAACAAGAGTCAAAGATAGGCAAACATTTTGGACGCCCGAAATGGGTACGGACAAAAATGGGTACAGTGCCGAACAACACAACAAATGTTGTCCCAAACCAGCAGCGGCCGCTGTTGGGCAGGCGGCCTTCTGTCTCAGATGGACACAGGCCGCGGCGGCGCGGACCGCGAATCCTGTTCAAAATGAGCAGGAACTGCTGTTGGGCATCGTGCCCCTTCTCTCCGTGCCCATCTCGTTCGTGCAGACACATCGTAGCAACGTCGTCCGCCTGCTATTTTTTGACAATTTTGGAAGAACTTCCTCCGGCAGAGGGACGGGCCCGGCCTAACCTTATGTCGGGCGTGTCCCCCTACAGGGGGATCGTCGACGAAAAAATAAACATGCCCCAAAAATACCCCCCAAAGGCTAACAAAAATACGAAAAAAATGCTCCCCAGACGATTGTTGGACAATTTTTTGGTACAAGAATGCTCCAAAAGTAATCCCCAGACTATTTTTATAGCATGTTTTACCTTTTGGGGGTATCTTTTATTTTTCGTCGCGACTCCCCCTGTAGGGGGACGGGCCCGACCTGACCCTCGGGACGGCGGCGGCGGCGGCGAGGCCCGCGGGCGCCGCCGCAGAGGGGGGGGGGAGGAGGAGGAGGAGGAGGAGGAGGAGGAGGAGGAGGAGGAGGAGGAGGAGGAGGGAGGAGGAGGAGGAGGAGAGGAGGAGGAGGAGGAGGAGGAGGAGGGAGGAGGAGGAGGAGGAGGAGGAGGAGGAGGAGGAGGAGGAGGAGGGGGGAGGAGGGGGGGGGGGCCGGCGCGAGAGGGGGGGGAGCTGGCGCCTGGCGGCGCGAGGCGCGCGCGCGCGGGCGGGGAGTCGAAGGGGAGCGCGCGTGTTCGGAGGCAGCTCCCGGGAGGGTCGAGGAGGAGAGGAGGAGGATTTAAGGAGGCTTTGAGGATTCTTAAGGAGGAGGGGAGGGGGAGGATTCGGGAGGAGGAGAGGAGAAGGATTTAAGGAGGCTTTGAGGATTCTTATAAGGAGGAGGGAAGGGGGAGGATTCAGGAGGAGGAGAGGAGGAGGATTTAGGGAGGCTTTGAGGATTCTTATAGTGAGGAGGGAGGGGGGAGGATTCGGGAGGAGGAGAGGAGGAGGATTTAAGGAGGCTTTGAGGATTCCTATAAGGAGGAGGGGAGGGGGAGGATTCGGCAGGAGGGAGGAGGAGGATTTAAGGAGGCTCTGAGGATTCTTATAAGGAGGAGGGAGGGGGAGGGGAGGAGGAGAGGAGGAGGATTTAAGGAGGCTTTGAGGATTCCTATAAGGAGGAGGGGAGGGGGAGGATTCGGCAGGAGGAGAGGAGGAGGATTTAAGGAGGCTCTGAGGATTCTTATAAGGAGGAGGGGAGGGGGAGGATTCAGGAGGAGGAGAGGAGGAGGATTTAAGGAGGCTTTGAGGATTCTTAGAAGGAGGAGGGAAGGGGGAGGATTCAGGAGGAGGAGAGGAGGAGGATTTAAGGAGGCTTTGAGGATTCTTATAAGGAGGAGGGGAGGGGGAGGATTCAGGAGGAGGAGAGGAGGAGGATGAAGGAGGCTCTGAGGATTCTGAAGGAGGAGGGGAGGGGGAGGATTCGGGAGGAGGGAAGGAGGAGGATGAAGGAGGCAGCTCCTGGGAGGACTGGGGAGGACGAGGCCCCGTTTGGAGGTCTTCGTCGGGAAGATGGAGGGGGATGGAGGAGGAGGGAAGGAGAGGAGGAGGATTGAATGAGGATTTGAGGATTGAGGGAAGGATCGAAGAGGATTTGAGGAGGAAAGGAGTAGGAGTAAGGCGGTCTTCGTCGGAAGGAGGTCTTAGGAAGACTGGGAACGTGTTTTAGGAGGTTTTCGCCGGGAGGATTGAGGAGGATTAAGCCCCGTTTGGAGGTCTTCGTCGGAAAGACTGTGGAGGAAAGGAGGAGGATGAAGGATGTTTTCGTCGGGAGGATGTTCTGGGAAGATTGGGAACGTGATTTTGGGAGGTCTTCGCCGGGAGGCCTGAGGAGGATTATAAGTCCCATTTGGGAGCTATTGCGCAAGAGAAGGCCTCGGATTAGGCGAAGTAAGCCGGATCAAGCGGGATTCAGCGGGATCAAGCCGGATTGAGCCGGACTTCGGACCAGTGCAACTTCAGAATTTGACCTCCCAGGAGTTGCATCCCAACGTGTTGAAAGAGGAGCAATTGGCGATGAGATCTAAGGTCGGAGAATCGTTAGGTCGGGCACGTCCTCCTACGGGCGGGTTTCGCAAGAAACAATCATCAACTACGACCATCCAAGATCGTCAAAATAATCGAACAGTCGTCCCAGACTATGTTTGTTACTATTCTTGAGCATTCCTCCTGTAGAGGGACATGCCCGACTTACACGAATAAAAGAAACAAAAACGCCACAAACATACAAAAAATTGGCGCCCCGTACGGAGCGTCAAATGTGTATGTTTCTGTCGTTTTTTCTTGTTCGAAAGAAGCCCTATGGCTCTGGACATGATATCCCCCCCCTGGTGCTCGTCTCCCCCTGGAACGCTCACGAAATTGAGGCTGGTGCGCTTCAGGCCAGTGCTGTGACCTGCGGTCAGCGAGGGGGGAAGTGAGAAGGAGAGGGCCGTGTCAGAAGGCGGGGCTTCTCAGAAGCCCGCTGGCCTTCTAAAAAAATGTTGCGTCTTGGGGGAAGGCTCAGAAATCTTCTCAGAAGGCCGGGGGGCTTCAGAACCTCCTGAGAAGGCCTTCCCCTTTTTACTTCCCCCCATCGCTCGCCGCTCTTGTGAGCTTCAGGCCAGTGCTGTGAGCTCAGGGGGCCGTAAACTGGTGCTAAAACCGGGAGTCGGACGCACATTCGAATGGGGTGCTTCGAACCGTGTAGAAGTCACATTGGGACAGGAGCCCCCAGTTTCTTCCCAGACTTCTTGCTCAGTTGGGAGGGAGGGAGAGCACTGGTTAGAGTCAAACAACGGTACCTGGTTGAACAAGCAATGGCATAGACATCAAATCTCGGAGCTCCGCACCGAAATCCCCGGATCGGCGCGCGGACCTCAGAGCTCTATTTGTGCTTATGTCATGGCTTGCTCCCTGAGTCAGGGACGCACCGAGGCAGACGAGCGCACTCCACTACCCGCCAAGTGTGAAGGGGCCCCAGGACACACAAATAAATACACACAAATAAACAGATTCCCCATAGTTTCCCATATTTTCTGGGTTTTTGTCTTCCCCCCCACTTCCCACATTTTCCTATATTTTCTGGGGAGTCGACGATTAATTGTGTCTGTGTGTTTTTCCCCTCCTGAAAGTAACCCCACTCGCAACAGGCCCGGCTCCGCCGAGGAGGGTTACGACCCGCTGCATCCGGGCGAAAATGCCTTTGTCCTCAGGACGGCCGCGAGCAGGCCCTTTTGCGAGCAGCGGAACGCGCCCGGTGGCGAAATGCCCCCCCTCTTGCATTGAGTCGGGCCTGTCCCCCTACAGGGGGATTTTCGATAAAAGTGGAAAAGACCCCCAAAAGTTAGGAAAAAGGGTCCCAAACTAGTCTGGGGACTAATTCTGAACATGTCTTGACACTTTTGGGGCATTCTTGGCATATTTGTAAATCTTTCGTCGAAAATGCCCCTGTAGGTAGGGGGACAGGCCCGACTTAGCTCCTGCACGCCCCCGGGGGCTCCTTCTCCCTCCGGCCCCTCTCCGCCGCCCGGTTGCAGTCGGCGGCGCGCCAGGACTGGGCGTCCACCGCGGCGGCGAGGCCGCACGCGCCTCGTTCGGGGGGGGGCGGCGGGGCGGAGGGGACGCGCAGCTGTTGGGGGAATGGGCGGCGCGGCTCCTCGGCGCGGCGGGTGCTCAACGAGAGCCAAAATTGGGAGGCAGCTTCTCAAGAGATGCTGGTCTTCGTCAGGCTCTTCCCCTCCAAGAAAGCATGAATTGCTCAATGAGCGCTCCATGAAAGCTCAATTAGAGGGTCTTCGTCAAAAGGTTTGGGGAGGATTCGGCCCCACTGGCCAACATCCTCCCCAAACTTTTGGACCGGGATAAAGCCGGACCGAGCGGGGTTAAATCAGATGGTACCGAATGAAACGGGATATTCGGCCGGACTTCGGGCCAGGGCAAGGTCAGAGTTTGCCCTCCCAAGAGTTGCATCCGAGCAAAGAAAGCCGTGACCATAAGAACTCCATAGACCTCCGTTCCCAACCCTGACCTTCCAGAGAGCTAAAAAATAGCACTCCAGACCTGGAAGCCTACCGGGACGGCCTCAAACCACGACAGAAATCAGGAAGTCGTTCTCCTGGTGTTACTTTTGAGCCCTCCTGGAAGGTCAGGGAAAGCCCACCTCCCCCGAGCAAGCGGCACTCCGTTCCGGGCACTCTCGGGGGGGGCGCGCCCATGTCACGGGGTGCCGCCAGGCTCCTCAGGGAGGGGGGCGGCCTTCCTTATGGTGGCAGCTGCTCATGGCTTCTCGGGCGAGTGCTCCTTCCTTTCTCCCCCTGCCGCCGGCTCCTGCACACCAGTTGTGAAACAGCATGGTGTGCCCCCTCGGCCCCCAGGAGCTCGAGTGCACTCTCTGATCCTAGATGGCCGCCCCCTGCGCGGCTCGGATTTGTATCGGAAAAAATACATATACATAAACTGTTGGCGCTCCGCGCGGATTTCTCGGATCCGCGCCGGACACCCCCTCCCTGGCGCGTGGAGCGCGCCAGGGGCGGCGTCGAAGGCGCCGCCAGAGAGGCCCAGCGCAAAACCCGGAAATCCGCGCGGAGCGCCAGAAAATTTATGCTTATGGCCTTTTTGTCGTTCGAATTTGTGCCGTGCTAAGCCGGCCTGCGACCGCACGAGCGACTCCTCCCTTCAGCCCGCCTTTCTGGTCCTGCTCCTCCCGCGGCTGTGCACTCCCTGGCCCACGCCCCCCCCCTCCCCTCTCCGGCTCCGCCCTCGTGCTTCGGTTCGATCCTCGGCTCCACCTCGCAAGGCCTGGCTGCTGCCAACTGCCAAGACGGAGCTGTGGACTGCGCGTGGGCCGTGCTCTCGCCTGAGATGCTGTCCCGCTGGGCATCCTGGAAGAGGAACAAAAGGACGGCATAAACATGAACTCTTGGCGCCCCGCCCGGCTTTCTTGGATCCGCGCCGGACCCCCCTCCCTGGCGCGCGGAGCGCGCCACAGGCGCCGCCAGAGGGGCCGCAGCGCAGATCCCAGAAATCCGCGCGGAGCGCAACATATATATATATATATATGTGTGTGTGTGTGTGTGTGTGTGTGTGTGTGTGTGTGTGTGTGTGTGTGTGTGTGTGTGTGTGTGTGTGTGTGTGTGTGTGTGTGTGTGTGTGTGTGTGTGTGTGTGTGTGTTGTGTGTGGTGTGTGTGTGTGTGTCTCCCCCTCTCCTCCTCCTCCTCCTCCTCCTACTCCTCCTCCTCCTCTTCCACATCCGTCTCCTCCTCCTCCTCCCCCTTCTCCGCCTCCCCCTTCTCCCCCTTCTCCCCCAGCTCATGCTCCTGTTTTCTGCTCCTCCTCCCCCTTCTCCCCCTCCTCCTCCTCCTCCTCCTCCTCCTCCTCTTCCTCCTTCTCCTCCTCCTCCTCCTTTTTCTCCTCCTCCTCCTCCTCCTCCTCCACATCCGCCGCTTGCCCGACAGCCCGCCCACCCGCCCAGCACTGCCGCGCGCACACCGGGCGCGTGCCCCTCCGCTGCGGGCGCGGGGGCCTTGATTGGCCTCGCGGATCGCGCGCCCCAGGTCCGCGGTCCGCCTCTCGAGGCCCTGGCGCAGGCATGCTGCCGACTGCGGCACAGCACGGCAGGACGCAGCGCGCCCTGCAGCCCGCCGGGTGCTGAAGCAGACGCGACGACTGCGGCAGGAGTGAGAGGCGTGACCGCGGCGCGTCACTGACGTGTGAAGAAATAGCGATGGCTGAGAAACGGAAAGAGAGCGCGAGAGAGGGAGAGAGAGAGAGAGAGACAAAAAAGAGAGAGAGAGAGAGAGCGACGCAAACGAATCTCGGAACATAGAAACAAAGGCAGAGAGATAGATAGGACCTCAGATAGGGAAAGAAGCTGTGACGGAAAGCACGATTGAGAGAGACAGAGAGAGAGAGAGAATTAGAAGGCAAAAAAAGAATGGGTGTCGTGCAGGATCAGCAGGCAGGACTGGTCTGGGTGCTGCAGCGGATGGACGAGCTCGACGTGCGGTGCGGACCTTGAGTGGTGCGGCGGATGCCGCAGACCCAAGACGCCCCGACGGCAGCAGAAAGCTAAACGGCATCCGACCGAAGGTCGGGAGCGGCCTCGAGGGGAGGGTCCAAGAGGTGGGGGGGCAAATCATGACCGGCGGCATGTGCGCGGCCCAGCAAGGGGGGGCCAGGGACATGATGAAATAAGCAGAGGCGCCACGAAATCTGGGAAATACCATGGCCCCCGCGTCATGCTATCCACCCCCCCCTTAGCCATCACCCCCCTCTTTGCCGCCACCGATAAAAAGAGTCGCTGGGACCTGCCCGGCCGACTGCAACGGTCTGACATCGGCGACATCGGGGCTCCATACTTGGGACCCGGCCTTGCTCATACAATGAAGGGGCCCTGGGACACACAGATAAATACACGCAAATGAAAAGATTCCCCATATTTCCCCATATTTTCTTGATTTTTGTCTTCCCCCCCACTTCCCATATTTTTCCCTATTTCATGGGAGTCGTCGATTAATTGTGTCTGTGTGTGTTTCCTTCCCTCCTGAATACCTGGGACCCGGCCTTGCTCATAGAAGTCGAATGGGATCTGGCCGAGCGGGTGCGAGCGCCAAAGGTCCAGCCAGGAGGGCGTTGGAACCTCTGAGGCCCGCCCCTGCTCGAAAGAGGGGTGGGAGAACTGCTCCGCGGGGCAGGGACTCTGACATGCTGCCCCGACGAGCTGCTACCCCTCGGTGTGCACGGATAAGCGGGCGCCACATCCTGGCAGAACCCTGATGGTCCGCTACCGAAAATTTCCGGTAGCGCTCCGCAGAGATCGGTCGCTACCGAAATACCGAAATGTAGCGCCCAATACCGGTATCAGAGCGTTCTGAAATCCGCTATGTCAGCGCCCTCAAACGAAGATCCGGTCGCTACCGAAATTCGGGGTGCGTCGAAATCGCTACCGAAAATTTCCGGTACCAGACCATCTGGGAAGCCCTGCCCCGGCGCGATCCTGTGCGTGGACCTCCGTCTCCTGACCGATGCCTCGTGCGGCGGAAGGGCCCGGCGGGGCGCGGCCTTGGAGGTCGGCGCGCAGGGGGGCAATGATCACGAAGGGCCCCTGGGACACACAGATAAATACACGCAAATCACAGGATCCCCCATATTTTCGCATATTTTGAAAGTTTGTGTCTTCCCCCCACTTCCCATATTTTCGACGATCAATTGTGTCTGTGTGTTTTTTTCTCCTCCTGAGATCACACCTACCAAAAGAACAGGCACTCAAACAGCGAAGTTGGTAAGGGTGGCTGTCCAAGTAGTCGGCGCCATAACCCTGCTCAAAACATCCCCCCGGGCCTCTTAACCTTGCAAGGCACGGTGCGTTCAGACCTGGTCGCTTCTTGTCCGGTGGTCTCGGGACCCGGACACGGCCAGACTCCAAACATGGAAATGGGAAGCAGGTTGGCATCATTGTTCAACGCGTTCGAAGTCTGAGGCGTCGAAAGATACCTCGGCGTCAGACATCGAGCTCTTGGCCCAGCCTGCATATAGTTAGAATCCATGGTAAGGATGCAAGACCCGTGAAGTCTCATTTACCACTTCGAGCTCCTTGGACGCCATCAGTGGTTCAGGATAAGCCGAAGAAGCAGGGATGCAAGGGTAGCCTTGATGAAGCAACGCATCCTTCCTATGGGTTTTGACTATACGTGGCCTTGCCCCGCGGGCTCGGGTCCACTAACGACTTCAGAGACCGGCAGGGGCTGGGCCGAACCAGCTGCTGCCGTCGGATCCGAGGGCCTGCCTGTGCGATCACCCTATTCGGTGGCGACATGCGACCCTACCCCCACCAACCATCGACCCTCCTGGATCGACGGGGGCCGGAGGGTGGGTTCGGATCTCGAAACGCGTTCGACGAATCCCGAGCCCTAGCCCGCCACCCGTCGAGTTGCCGGAGTCGTCGATCGGCTGGGGCAGGGCTCGGATCTCGCCGCCGACAGCTGCTGCATCCGGATCCGAGGACCTGGCTGCGCGATCCCTCCGTGGCCCGAGGGCCACAACGAGAGGAGCACGCGTTATGTCGGGCGTGTCCCCCGACAGGGGGATTTTCGACGAAAAATAAAAACAAATACCCCAAACATACCCCGAAAAGGTCAAAAAACAAAACTCCAAAGATAGTCCCCATGATTATTTTTAGGGTATTTTTGGTTTTTCGTCGCAAATCCCCCTGTGGGGGGACAGGCCCGACTTAAAGCATGCGGGGAGCAGCACACCGTCCGCAGCAGGCGGGGCGCTTCGAAGACGGAGAGGCCGCATGTGGCGGACGGCAGCGGCGGCTGCCGGTGTGCGCGTGGCGATGGCGGACGGCGGTGGGGTCCGATGGCGCGTGTACAGTCGGGGCGTTGACCTAAGGAACGATAAATAAGGAGCGAGGCCCCTTCTCTCGAGAAGTTAAGCTTCGATTTCCCATCGAAAACATAAGGAAAACCTGAGGCAAGCTGTCAAACGATTAAGGAACACGGAGCCCCTCCCAAACGAAAGCCGCGTCATGCTTCGCTGCGCTTCCCCCGGTGTCGCGTGCGCGTGCGCATATATGTCGGGCCGGGCGAGAGGGGGGGATATAGCCAAGGGGGAGCTTGAGCATCAGCTCACGTATACCTAACTTCCCCAGCGCCTCCCGGCGCCGGGAGGCAGCCACGTGTCGAGGGATGGGCCCCTCGGTGGGGCCGAAATCAGCTGCATGCGGCAGATTTCGTACCCCCCCCCTTTCCCTATCCCCCCTATCCCTATTCCTCCCCTTTCCCTATCCCTATCCCCCTTTCCCTACCCCCCTTTCCCCATCCCCCCCTTTCCCTATTTCCGTGTGCGCGTGCGCATAGGGGACGTCGGCATGCGTCTGCGGGCTTCTGCGACGCAGTCGCCACGCTAGCTACGTCTCCGCTGCGCTGCCGGCGACTTCCTTTTCCCTCCTGTGCGTACGCCTGGGGCCTTAGAGTGGGCCCGACAAGCGGCAGGGCCGTTTTTGTCACCGTTTCCGAAAAAGTGCCCCTTGCAATTATGTTGTCCCCATCCTACTTAATGCAGGATGACGATTAATAAGACAATGGGAGAGAGCGATAAAAAAAAAAAAAAAAAAAAAAACAATTTTCGTCTATTTCTGCACAACTTTCTGACTGGAGGAGAACGATTGAAAAAAGTCTTCCGGCCCGCAGCCGGTGTTTTCGAATCGTCATCCCGGGCGCCGCCGCGTGAACACGACCCCCGGTCATGTATTAATCGTCATCCTCCATTAAGGACCTCATCCCAGAAATAATTTCGAGCACCCGGGAAAGTGTCAAGAGAGTGTCGAAACAGTGTCGGGCGAGTGTCTCCCAGGGCCCGACACGCAAAAACCCTTGAGTTTCGGTACTTTTTTGGGCGCTCGAGTTTCTTCCTGGTGATCAAGGCTAAAGTAGGTTGGAGCATCATAACCTTGAAAATGGAAACAGCAAAAACAAACGGCGACCGGAAACGGCAACAAAAACGGCTCCAGGATTGGAGCCGGAGCGGGAACCCGTAAAAGCACGGCGACGGAGCCCGTAAAAAAACGGCGTCGGAACATGCAAAAGAACGGCAAAACGGAACCGGTGAACAAAAAACGGCCCTGTCGTTTCCAGGGCCCGCTAAGCCTGGGGCGCAGGTGCTCGGCGGAGCCACTCGAGAAAGAGTGCCCTCAGCAGCTCCAAACCGACCCTCCGAAAGACGGTGTATATCGGCGGTGGACAAACCTCCCTTTCGTAAACCTCCCCTCAATGAGAACGGCCTGGGACCGAACGCCGCGGACCTGGACCCGCAAAAATGACGGCCGCGACGCACTCTCGCGAACCGAACACGGCCAATTCATGAATCGACGTGTCAGGGTAGGAGGTCTATCCACCCCCGATCGAGGGGGAGCTCGGAGGCCCTCTCCGGGGGAGAGCCCAGGGACGAGGAGCGTGCCAAGACGAAGCCAGGACGCAGGGAGGAGGAGAAGGAGGAGGAGGAGGAGGAAGAGGGAGGGACGGAGGGAGGGAGGGGAGGGAGGGAGGGGGAGAGGGAGGGAGGAGGCGGAGGAGGAGGAAGAAGAGGAGGAGCAGGAGGAGGAGGACGAAGAATCTCTCCCGGCAAACAGGGAGACGCGCTGCCCTTCTGGCCCGCTGGCAATGCGATGGCTGGTACTAGGCTCAACCGTCATGCCATGTGCGTGCTGGTCCTCCCCCGCCTATTCCAACTCCTCCTCCATATTTCCCATAATGCGGGATGACGATTAATTAAAACATGGGAGAGAACGATTAAAATAGTAGTTTTCTGCTATTTCTGCACCATCTGACTGGAAGCGAACGATTAAAAGATAGTCTTCCGGCCCGCGGCCGGTGTTTTCGAATCGTCATCCCGGGCGCCGCCTCGTGAACACGACCCCTGGTCATTTTGTAATCGTCATCCTCCATTACACGTCGGTCGGAAGAAGTAGATAAAAACATGAAGCCGGAAGGCGGATGAAGTTGATTGGGTCCAGGCCCCCCCAGAGAATAACAAAACACAGCAAAAGCGTGTCGATTCTTGTAGTAGGAAGGGGCTTAAAATAGATTGGGATCTGGGAATCCAAACATACCTACTTTCAACGACTGGCGTATACTCCCATCAACCTCCCCCGTTCCTGTCTCCCGCCCCTCTCCCTCCGGAATCCCCCGAAGGCCATCCAGAAACATGTGTAACCCATCGAGAACACTCAGGAACCTCTCAAATATTTCCGTATCCTCCCTCCCGTTTCCCCCCTCTCATTCTCATTCTCCTCCATTCCCGAGGAACACCCTTCCCGCTCTAGAACCCGAGAGTCCTTCCCGCTAAGACCCGCTACCCAAAACCACCCTTCAATTTCCACACCAGGCTGCAACAACATAGGAGGGAGGGAGGAACCCGGAGAAGGATAAACGGAGGAGGGGGGAACGATCGGAACGTACTTATCCGCCGTCCAAGAAGACACAACGCACGATTTAGTTCGCCAAGGGAGTGGCACGTTTGTCAAATGGGAAATGCCACAGGGGAAGGAAGGAGGAGCAAACTGAAGGCAAATGAACTTTGGAGCCTTGCTGTGAGCTTTCGGCCGGTGTTGTGAGCTCAAGGTGCTGTGAAGCGGTGCGGACCCTGGGAATTCCAGCGCGCATTCGCCTGGGAAGATCGCCTGTTGGATATGACTCCTCACCTTTTCCTTCGCCTTGTACCTCATCTTCTGCAGCAAAGAAGGGGTGGAGGACGGACAGAAGGAGGATGATTATAACAGAGGACACTAAATAATCACAGGGAAATATAATAGTAGTCGGGGCCGCGGGGGGGGCAATAAACGAGTTGTGCCGGCAAGTCGTGCGAGAAATGCACGACGAGGAACGAGGATGTCAATGGCAACGCGCAGAGACATCACAAGATCCCCGCGTGTGCCCTCTTGATCCAATCGGTAGAATTATGATAAGGTCTGTTGTTCGTTGAACAATAGTCTGGCGTGCTGAACAAGGTCTGGCATTTATGCTCAGCACCGTTTTTGCCATAGCTGAACAGGCTAGCCCTGTGCCCCTGAGATTAACAGGGACGGCTAGCAACCTTCGGGGCCCAAGAACGATGATACACTTTTCCCCAGCACGTCGCAGCATAAAGGACGTTGAGGAGGATGGGTAGGCCGTAGTAGTACAAATTGAAGCAGTAGTAGTAGTAGTAGTAGTTGTAGTAAAAGTAGCAGTGGTAGTAGTCGTAGTAGTCGTAATAACAGTAGTCGTAAGTGTAGTAGCCGTCATGCTACGAATCGTACTAGATGTCGCATGCGTGGTGGTGGTAGTAGTAGTAGTAGTAGTAGTAGTCGTAGTAGCAGTACTAGCAGTAGCAGTAGTAGTATTAGTAGTATTAGTATTATTAGTAGTAGTAGTAGTAGTAGTAGTAGTAGTAGTAGTAGTAGTAGTAGTAGTAGTAGTAGTAGTAGTAGTGGTAGTGGTAGTAGTAGTAGTAGTAGTAGTAGTAGTAGTAGTAGTAGTAGTAATGGTGGTCGTAGTATTGGCAGCAGCCGTAGTAGTATTAGTATTAGTAGTAGTAGTAGTCGTAGTAGTAGTAGTAGTAGTAGTAGTAGTAGTAGTAGTAGTGGTAGTGGTAGTAGTAGTAGTAGTAGTAGTAGTAGTAGTAGTAGTAGTGGCCGTAGTAGTAACCGTAGTGATCGTTGTAGTGCCAATCGTACTCCGCATCATAGTAATAGTCGTAGCAGTAGCAGTCGCAGTAGTATGGTCGTCACAGGAGAAATCGCAGTAGTACTAGTAGTGGTCGTGGAAGCAGTCAAAGAAAGAGTAATAGTAGCAGTAGTAGTAGTAGTAGTAGTAAAAGTAGTAGTAGTAGTAGTAGTAGAAGTAGTAGTAGTAGTAGTAGTAGTAGTAGTAGTAGTAATCGAAGTAGTAGTAGTAGTAGCAGTAGTAGTAGTAGTGATAGTAGTAGTACTAGTAATCGTACTAGTAGTCGTAATAGTAGTAGTAGTAGAAGTAGAAGTAGTAGCAGTAGTAGTAGTAGTAGTAGTCGTAGTAGTAGTCGTAGTAGCAGTAGTAGAAGTAGTAGTAGTAGTCGTAGTAATAGTAGTAATAGTAGTGGTAGTAGTAGTAGTATTATCGGTAGTAGTAGTAGTAGTAGTAGTAGTAGTAGTAGTAGTAGCAGTGGTCGGAGCAGCAGTCAAAGAAATAGTAATAGTAGCAGTAGTAGTAGTAGTAGTAGTAGAAAGAGTAGTAGTAGTAGCAGTAGTAGAAGTAGTAGTAGTAGCAGTAGTAGAAGTAGTAGTAGTCGTAGTAGTAGTAGTAGTAGTAGTAGTAGTAGTAATAGTAGTAGTAGTAGTAGTAGTCGTAGCCGTCGTACTAGTAGTAGTAATCGTAGTAGTCGTACTCGTAGTCGTAGTAGTTCTAGTAGTACTAGTAGAAGAACTAGTAGTCGTAGTAGTAGTAGTCGTAGTAGTAGTAGTAGTCGTACTAGTAGTAGTAGTAGTAGTCTTAGTAGTAGTAGTGGTAGTGGTAGTCGTAGTAGTAGTAGTAGTAGTAGTAGTAGTAGTAGTAGTAGTAGTCGTAGTAGTAGTAGTAGTAGTAGTAGTAGCAGTAGCAGTAGCAGTAGTAGAAGTAGAAGTAGAAGTAGTAGTAGCAGTAGTAGTAGTAGGAGTAGTAGTAGTAGTAATAGCAGTAGTAGTAGTAGTAGTAGTAGTAGTAGCAGATCTAGTAATAGTTAAGAATGATCGTAAATCACAAGTCGTAGTCGTAATCGTAGTTGTCGTAGTAGTCGTACTAGTAAAACGAATGGTACCAGTACTAGTTGTGAAAGTAGTAGTAGCAGTAGTGGTAGTGTGTGCAGTTGATGATCAGTGGTGCTGGTAATCGTGATGCTGGTGATGATGATGCGGTAAGATTCAAAATGCGATTCGTATATAAACCCATGATGATGAACTTCTGCCCCGCCGCTCCCCACCCCCGACCAAACTTGTACTGGCGGGAAATAATCAACACTCACATCTTACAGGGATGGCTTCTTATCCGTCGCGTGCGGTTATGCGGTGCCCCCTGTCGACCAGGCGCGACAGGGCGCCCTCCCTCCCGCGCAAAAGAAGCCACCGGCATCGAGGGGAAAGCCTCGGTGCGCCCCGAGCCACAGCCCGGACCGAATCAGAAAGAGGAAGACAAACGAAACCGGGGCCGAGACAGAACGGAACCTAGACAGATGGTGTTTTTGAACCATGGCAGCTCTGCAAAAGATTTCTCGGGCGCTGCGCCGCCGCGGAATGGGGCCCGAAACGCACCAGAACGCTCCGACGAGAGCCCTCGTTCCAGAACGCCCTGGAACGATCTATCCCGGTCCTGGCCCCAACCGAGAGGAGGAGGAGGAGGAGGAGGAGGAGGAGGAGGAGGAGGAGGAGGAGGAGGAGGAGAGGAGAGGAGGAGGAGGAGGAGGAGGAGGAGGTAGAGGAGGAGGAACGATCGAAACTGATGGACGGCTTCCTCCAGCGTCTGGGCGCTGCGCGGCCCCGCGCAGCCCGAGAGGTCCGCGGGGAACCTCAGGGCGTGGCGGGCGGGGCGCAGACGCCGCCTTCGGACAGCTGGCAGGCCAGCGTGTACCGCGTGGCGCATAAGGAAGCGGACAAGACAGGATATGACTCGACCTTGCGCGTGTGAGGAGGAGGAGGAGGAGGAGGAGGAGGAGGAGGAGGAGGAGGAGGAGGAGGAGGAGGGGGAGGGAGGGAGAAGGAGGAGCAGGAGGAGGAGGAGGAGGAGGCGGAGGAGGCAGGGAGGAGGAGGAGGAGGAGGAAGAGCAGGAGGAGGAGGACTAATTTGGAAGACAACCGTGGAGGACGAGGACGATGCCGTAACAAAAACGCGCCCGCCGCCCGCCTCCAGCAGGGACTCCAGCTGGGACAGTCTCGCGCCAGCCGCGGCCACGGCGGCCTCCGCGCCCGCCGCGCGCTGCTCCTGGCGCGCGCAAGCGCCGGCGCGCGCCGCGCGCCGGGCCCTGGGCATGCCTTCCGAGGCCTCAGGTCACGCCGCACTTGGGCTGAGGAGGAGGAGGGGAAGGAGCAGGAGGAGGCTGAGGAGGAGGCTGAGGAGGAGGAGGAGGAGGAGCAGGGGGAGGAGGAGGGAGGAGGAGGAGGAGGAGGAGGAGGAGGAGGAGGAGGAGGAGGAGGCCGCACCTGTCGGGAGCGGCCAAGAGGGGGGCGCCCAAGAGCCCAAGAGGGGGGGGTGCAGATTATGACCGGCGGCACGTGCGCGGCCCAGCGGGGGGGCCAGGGAGCGTCGTGAGATAGGAAGGGGCGCCATGCGATCTGGGGAGATGTCATGGCCCACGCCATGATATCCACCCCCCCCTAATCATCACCCCCCTCTTTGCCGCCCCCGAACCTGGGCCGGGCGCTCTGACGGAGTTCACTCCTCGTGTGCGCAGTGTTTCCTCGAGGGCTCGCCGTATATACAAAAACGTGGAATGCTTTTCCCAATTTCTTCGCGAGAGCGGCTGTGGCCTGGTCTCTCCCCCCCGCCCCACGCCCCCCATCCCACTGCTCACGTCACGATGCGCGGCGGCACCGTCTTTGGAATGCGCCCTGCCCGAGCAGCATCCCCAGGCGGCCCAGGCGCGAGTCGCCCCCCCCCCCCCCCGCCGCACGCCGGGGAGGCACGCTCGCAGCCGCCAGGGAGAAGGATATTCTCGTCAGCAGAAACAGCAGACGTTCAGGGAGGGCCCTGAACATGCGTGTGTTGGGAAGTCGAGCCTGCTTTTAACAAACACCAGTACACGCTGTTCGTTGTCGTTCTTGTTGGAAGCAGGTTCGACTTCCCAATGCACGCAATTTTTTGGGTTTGGGGGGGAAGCAGGTTCGACTTCCCGGTACACGCAGTTTCGGTCCAGGAGATCTATGCTGAGGCTGGCTCATCTCCTGGGGATCAGCTGAAGATCCGGGGATGCCGTAGCAGCAGTCGGCCGCCACCTGGACCTGCGCATCTGCGATCCAACCAATATGGTACCCAGGAATAGCATATGCGAGGAGGAGTGGACGAGGAAGAGGAGGATGACGAGGAGAAGAAACAATGGAGGAGGAGCAGCGGTATGAGGCATACCCAAATCGCCATGGGGCGTTCCAATGATACAATCCACAAAGAATAATGCCTCCCTGCCACAAAGTGCATGGAAGATATCTGCAAATCGGACAGCCGAAAGGACATGAGGATCCTCAGCCCATTGAATCACCATACGTACCTCTGGAGGGTCCCAAGGATCCAAGGACCAACACACTCAGCCCGTAGATGTAGACCGCTGGCGAACACGCGTGCCATGAATTCGATACTCGATGCCGCTGGGCTAAGGCGCAAGCTCTTTTCGGGATCGAGATCGCGGCCAAGCCCACATCCGAGCTCTACTGAGGAGAACTCGGCGGCGGAGGAGAAGATGAATGAGGATACAGAAGCCGAATCCACATCTGGCTCTTATTCACAGCCAGCAGTACATTACACGAACCATCTGTACTCTCGCTGTTGAAGCGTGAAGTTCTGAATTCCAGGACCTCCCTCGCCCAGCAGGAACAAGGCCCTGTCCTCCATTGACCTTCCCGCGCTGTCTAATGTTCTGCAAGATGCTTGTTTCATGTGTGTGTATTGCTCGTGACGGCTTCTTGTTTATGTAAAAACGTGCTGGCAATATCGCGGCATCGTTTGGTTGTCTCCCTTTTGGGAAACCAAGTTGCCCGGCTCCGCCAACTAGGGCTGATGGGAGGCTTATTCATCCATCTCCTATTATACCCAAATCAGCAGCGTAGACACGTGTGGCAATTGCTAGGGGTGGAGCATGGAGCGGGCATTATCATAGTGATGTCTCTCGCCTCAAACAATAGCTGGATCATTGTATGCGGACGCGCGCGCCATACGAACCCTCAGATTGACGGTCAACTCTGTATGTGAAATCTCAGGTCCCTCTGCCAATTGCCGTAACAGTGCTCCGACCTCGCTCTCCTTTTACCGCTGGCCAATGAAGGACAAAGACAGCATGCCGTACGTCTAGACATTGGACCCATCCGCCGAAGTCCTCGCCGTCTGCACGAGATAGTGAAAAGACAGACGGTGCGACCCACGCGGCGAACTGCTGCGTAACAGACGCGCCTACAAGAATGCAGAAGGGTGCGTGGAAACCACATGATGTGTATTGGCGGCGACTCCGGGGGGAAGCGAGAGGGGGCAGCCCACGTCATAAGCTGGCGGGGCTTGTCAGAAGCCCCCAGCCGCCCGAGACGCCGCTTCTGCCCTCGGACAAAGCTCGGGCTGCTTGTCAGGAGGCCGGACGGAGGCCTTGCGAGCCATCTGAGAAGACCCTTCCTCCTCCTCCTCATCCTTCTCCTCCTCCCCCTCATCCTCCTCCTCCTCCTTCCTCCTCCTCCTCCTCCTCCTCCTCCTCCTCTTCCACCTCCTCCCCCTCCTCCTCCTCCTCCTCCTCCTCCTCCTCCTCCTGAGCAGGCCCGCCCCCCCTACGACTCCCCCCCCTGGGGCTCGCCGCGCCAAACCGCGGGCGCTCTCCTGCTCCCCGAGCGCCGCCTGCAGGCCGTGCATGTCCTCCTCGGCCTTCCTTCAGAGCGCGCGGCGGGGGGAGGGAGTGGAACAATCACAGAGAGACTCGGAGGAGGGAAAGGTTAGGAGGCAACTGTTGGGCGGTCTTCGTCAGAAAGATTCGGGAGGATTAAGCCCCATCTGGGGGCTATTACGCCGGAGTGGGCCTCGGATTCAGCGGGATTGAGCCGGATTAAGCCGGATTAAGCGGGATCAAGCCAGATTGCGGACCAGGGCAAAGTCAGAATTCGACCTCCCAGGAGCTGCATCCGAAGAAAGCCCTCGCTCTCCTCATTTCGGGCCTCATGGGAGGCCCTCGTCGCCACCGCTGGATTCGCCTCGAAGTCCTGATCAGAGCGCATCCCAGGAGAGGTCTGGGGAGTAGCGGTATCGGTACCTTTTGGTGTTCCCAGAGGCCGCCCCGCTGCCGAAGGCCATGGAAGAAGAGAGACGCTGGCGCAAGGAAAGGAAGCCGCACCTCTTCGGTGGCAGCCCAGTGGGGGCCTCCCGTACCGTCTTGTCGGCCCTTACGAGTCGACGCTCATCGACGCTCAATCGACGCTAATCGACGCTGCATCGACGCTGATCGACGCTAACTGACGCTAAATCGGCACTGCCGCATCGACTCCAAATACTAATCGACCCTAATCGACGCTGAAGGCGCAGTAACGTAAGAGGGTACAGCAGGCTCCCATGACTTGCCGACCGAATGCATCCACTCCTCCCTCCGTTCGTCCAGGGCCCCGAGCGTCCGGGCCCACCCTCCTCCTTCTCCTCCTCCTCCTCCTCCTCCTCCTCCTCCTCTTTCTCCTCCTCCTCCTCCTCCTCCTCCTCCTCCTCCTCCTCCTCGTCCTCGTCCTTCCCCCCTCCAACTTATGGTGGTGGCGGTGACAAACGAGCCCAACACAACAAGCTCGAGGAGGAGGAGGAGGAGGAGGAGAAGGAGGACGAAGGAGGAGGAGGAGGAGGAGGAGGAGGAGGAGAGGAGGAGGAGGAGGAGGAGGAGGGGAGAACGCCAGCTCCTCATGGGGATCCTCTCGAGGGCGACGGGCACGAGAAAGAGGGAAGGGGGCCTGTGGGAACGACTTCGTCCATCGCCCTCCCCCCGTTTTCTCCCCTTCCTGCCCCCTCCTCCCTCCTCCTCCTCCTCATCCTCCTCCTCCTCCTCCTCCAAAAGGTAGAAGAAAAACAAATACCATAAACATCAACTGTTGGTGATCCGCGCGGACTTCTTGGATCCGCGCCGGCCCCCTCCCTGGCGCGCGGAGCGCGGGGGGAGGCCCAGCGCCGGTCCAAGAAATCCGCGCGGCGCGCCACAATTTCTGTTTGTGGCGTTTTCCTTCTTCGACCTTGCTCCCCCGCCCGTGCTCTTGCTTCCCTCTTCCCTCCCCCATCCGTGTTCCTACGTGATTGCTCCGTTTCTGGAGGAGCGACAAAACTGCATGGACTTTTTTGATCCGCGGGTCGAGAGCGCACCTCTTCCGGTCGAAGCTAAGCGGGCCGCGCACAGCTTTAATTCACAAAAGGGGGGGGTCGAAGGAGCGGCCTCACGTCAAGGCCAGGAGGGGGCAAGGCCCCGGAATCAGGCGGCGCCGAAGACGATGTGCTTGCAAAGCAACGCCTTGTACAGAAAACTGCGACCTTGCTCCCCTTGTGGCGTTTTCCTTCTTCGACCTTGCTCCCCCCGCCCGTGCTCTTGCTTCCCTTCCCTCCCCCCTCCGTGTTCCTACGTGATTGCTCCCTTTCCTGGAGGAGCGGCACCACTGCACGGACACAAACTTCCCAAGGGCCGCGTGGACGTCCTGGCCCGGCGCCGGACCTCCCTCCCTGGCGCGCGCGGGCCGCCAAGGGGGGGCCCGCCGGCGGGGGCTCCGCCCGCTGTTCTTCTTCGAATGTGTCCCCCCGCCTCGACCTTCCTCCTCCTCCTCCTCCTAGACCTGCCTTCTTCTCCTTCTCCTCCTCCTCCTCCTCCTCCTCCTCCGCCTCCTCCTCCTCCTCCTCCTCCCGCCTCGGATCGAATCGGAGTGTGCGTCGGCTCGGGCCGCATCGGTACGGAGTCGAGATCGAATCGGATCAGCCTCGCCAGATCGCACAACAGCGCCACGCAACACACACACAGGGCCGCATCGGATCGTCGGGAGAACGAGAACGGCATCGAAGCAGGTCGGGCCGGCCGGGCTGGAGGTCGAATCGGATCGATCGGATGACGTGGGCCCTGCCCGGCAGCCGCACCCCCCCCCCGGACCCCGCGGTCCTGGCAGCGTCCTGCAACCACAGAGTTCGCCGCTCCCAGTCCTGGGCGAGGGCCGCGGGGGCGCTCGCCCGGCCGTAGGTCGGTGATATATCCCCTGCAGGCGTCTACCCCAAAATGGTCAAGCATTATGTTTAAGAATCGTCCCCGTACTGTGTTTTGACTATGTTTGAACTTTCCTCCTGTAGAGGGACACGCCCGGCGTAACGCTTGTCCTGGGCTGCAGCCTTACCGAAGAGCCGAGCTCTATGAACCAGCGCAGTTCTTCCGGCCCCACACTGGAACTCGTACAGGAAAGCGAATCCTGGTGCATACGGGGTCCTGGTGTTTACATGTTTCCCTGTTTTCTACGGAAAACAGGGAAACAAGAAAACACCACGCCGCCCTGTCGTCGTCCCCGACCCTCAGAAAGTCATGGGATTGAAACAGAGCCCGCCCCTTGTAAGGTAGATATGCTCCAGTTTCAGACCTACCTGGCACGCATGAGCATCGCTGAACCGATCCCTATTCCTGCGGGCGTTGCCTGGGCCCCACTGGCCGATATAGGCTGTTCCCTTCGAGCTTCGAGGCGGATATCCCCAACTAGGGTGGGATGGTGGAGATCTGGACGAGCACGGAGAAGGGGATAGGGATCGGCCAAACGATGCTGAGCGCAGCCGGGGACCTCCCCGGCCTCGCCGGGCAGCCCGCCATCGCTCGGACGTCCACGTCCCGCGCGTGTGTCAGCCTCGCGCGCTTGTGTTTCGCAGGCCGCGACCCCCGCCGAGAGGGATGGAGGCCATCGGCGCCCCTGGATACACGCATTGCTTCCCCCTCGCCGCGGCAGACGCCGCAGACTAAGGCGCTCCCCCGCCCCGCGGGCTTCGCGCCGACGCCGCTGCACTCGCAGCGCCGCCCCGCGGTCTCCTCCACAAGCTTGCGCTCCCCGAGGCACTGGGGGCAGCGGCCGCGCCGCGCAACCAGGCCCAGGGGAGGACTCTCAGATCCGACGTGGCATCAAAATTGCAGCATCGCCAAAAATCACGCGCGGAGCCCCTGGCCCCACCTTCCTGCGCCATGTTTCGAGCCGGACCGATCGGTGAGGGTCCAGGGGCCCGAAAGTGAGCGAAAACGCCCGTTGCGAAAAAGCAGCATCGCCCGGATCTCAGTGGAGGACGAGCCGGAAGAGTCGATTGAGCAGGGACCGACAGCCCCGGCATTCCTATAGTCCCAGTCCTACCACGAAATGTTCTTAGAACGCAAAAATGTTCGAATAACAAAAACAATGTTCATATAGCATAAACCCGGTGTGGTAAGACAGGACCGACTCCGCCAGAAATGCTCCAACTCGTGGAAACCGCAAGAGGGTCTTGGAACATTGCTTGGTGGGGCTGCAAGCGAGCCAGGACGGAAGAATCGTCGGGGCCAACGTCCGTTGCCACGGGCCCAGGAAACGGCAGGGCTGTATTTTCACCGTTTCCGAAAAAATGCCCCTTGAAATGGGAACGGCAAGAAAACGGCCACAAGAAACGGCAACAAAAACGGTTCCAATATTGGAACCGGAGCGGGAAGCCGTAAAAGAACGGCGACGGAATCGGCAAAAAAACGGCGTCGGAACTAGTAAAAAAACGGCAAAACGGAAGCGGTAAAAAAACGGCCCTGGCGTTTCCAGGCCCCACTATAAGGTCGGGGCCAACGTCCGTTGCCACGCCCGAGCTGGCTGCTGCGCAAAACAGGCGCGGCGCCCCGCAGCGACGGCTGCCCGAAGTCGACCGCGGCCGCTCTCTCTAAAACAGGGCTAGGATCGGGATAAATCGCTCCACAGCGTTCCGGAGCGCTCACAGAGCGTTTTGGAACGCTCTGGAGCGGCCGCGGCGCCCAGTACATCCTCCAAGCCCGCCGCTTCTCAGAGATTTCGAGTTATCCCGAAACGATTTTGTCCCGATCTTCGCGTCGTTTGAGTCGGGGCCAACGTCCGTTGCCACGCCCGAACTGGCTGCGCAAAACAGGCGCGGCGCCCCGCAGCAACTAAAATGACGCGAAGATCGGGACAAAATCGGATCGGGATAACTCGAAATCTCTGAGAAGCGGCGGGCTTCGAGGATGTATTGGGCGCCGCGGCCGCTCCAGAGCGTTCCGGAACGCTCTGAGAGCGCTCCGGAACGCTCTGGAGCGATTTTTCCCGATCCTAGCCCTGTTTTAGAGAGAGCGGCCGCGGTCGACTTCGGGCAGCCGTCGCTGAGGGGCGCCGCGCCTGCTTTGCGCAGCAGCCAGCTCGGGCGTGGCAACGGACGTTGGCCCCGACCTTATAGTGGGCCCTGGAAACGACAGGGCTGTTTTTTACCGGTTCCGTTTTGCAGTTTTTTTATAAGTTCCGACGCCGTTTTTTTGCCGATTCCGACGCTGTGGAGCGATTTATCCCGATCCTAGCCCTGCTTTAGCAACAGCTGCCCGAAGTCGACCGCGGCCGCTCTCTCTCTCTCTCTCGGGCGGCCCTCGCAGCGCCGCCTCGGCCGCCCGGGCCGGCCCCCCGCTGCGGCCCCCCCGATGCGTGAGCGCCTTCGTCTTGGGCCGGGGCCTGTCCCCCTACATCGGGAGCGGCCAAGGAGGAGGAGGAGGAGGAGCAGGAGGAGGAGGAGGAGGAGCAGCAGGAGGAGGAGGAGGAGGCCGCACCTGTCGGGAGCGGCCAAGAGGGGGGTGTCCAAGAGGGGGGGGCTGCAAATCATGACCGGCGGCATGTGCGCGGCTCAGCCCAGCGGGGGGGCCAGGGACGTACTGAAATGAGAGGAGGCGCCATGACATCCGGGGAAATTTCATGGCCCGCGCCATGATATCCACCCCGCCCCCCCTAGTCCTCACCCCCCCCCTTTGCCGCCCCCGACTACAAGGGGATTCTGGGTGGAAACATAAAAAATGCCCAGAAAAAATGCTCCTAAATACTAAAACAAGTAACCACAAATCGTCCTCAGACTATTCTTTCAAGTATTTTTGAATACTCATGCTCCTAAATACTACAACAAGTAACCAAACATCGTCCCCAGACTATTTTGGTTTAGTATTTGTGAGTGCTCCTCCTGTAGAGGGACGGGCCCGACTTAACATTGGTTCCTTCCCCTCCTCCCGCGGCCGCTCCTCTCCTCCCTCGCGCGGGTGGCAAGGGGGGGGGGGGCGACCGACCCTGACCTTCCAGGAGGGCAAACAAAAATAGCACCAGGACGTCGACGTCCTGATTGAAGGGGCCCTGGGACACACAAATAAATACACACAAATAACCAGATTCCCAATATTTTCCCATATTTTCTGGGTTGTCGTCTTCCCCCCACTTTCCATATTTTCCCGCACTTTCCTGGGAATCGACGATTTATAGTGTCTGCGTGTTTTTTCCCTTCCTGACTGATTCCTGTCGAGGTCTGAGGCGGTCCAGATAGGTCTATAGGTCTGGAGCGTTACTTCATCGCGTCGCTCCTTCCGCCGGCCCTGGAGCCCTCTTCAGGGCCTCTTGGGGAGCCTCTTGGGGACCTCTTGGGAGTCTCTTGGGGCTCCTTGGCGGCGTCCTGGGGGCCCCCAGGGCCTCTTGGGGGGCTCTTGTGGGCCTCTTGGAGAGGGAGGGAGGGTAGTCGATTGCGGCTCCCCCCTCGGAGGCCACGATCCTCGTGAAGGGTGTCGAATCATTGCCTTGTCCGGCATCTCTGACCCGACCCTCCCGGGACTTGCCAAGGGCACTTTTCGCCTGGGGACCCCCAGGGGCCGCCCCGCGCGCGCGAACTAGAAATACTGTTAACCAGTTGCCGGAGATCTTAGCACCGCCTCTGACCCGTTGGGCCGGCGAATTTTTTGGCACTCTGGAAGGTCAGGGGACATGGGGGGTGACGAAAAGCGGCCCTGAAGGAGCCATTCAGGGCCCCTGGGGGGCCCCGGCCGGCTCCCCCAGGGCCCCAAAGGGCCCCTTGAGGGCCCCCTGCTTGTTATTTTTTGTGATGCTCGATGATTCAGGATGCTCCTCGGTGGTCCTCGCCGAAAGAAACATACACACACACACACACGCGCACGCACGCACGCACGCACGCAAGCACGCACACACGCACGCACGCACGCACGCACGCACGCACGCCCCCCCCCCACCCACACACACACACACAGACACACAGACACACACACACACACACACAGACACACACACACACAAACACGCAAACACATTCACGCGTCCGAACGATGCCAAGCCCCATTTGGGCCCCCCCCCCGTCACCACTCGCCCGATCCCCCCCCCTGTAGCCGGGCAGCCCGTGATGCCGCCCGCCACCCGGCTTGCCCGAGCGCGCGCGCGCACTGCCTCTGCCGCGCGGCAGCGCCAGACAAGCAATGGGAAGGCGAAATAGGGAGCCACATGCGAACCCTACCCCTACCCCCCACGATTTCTGACGGGGAGGGTGGGGTTCACTTCGTGGGGGGTAGGGGTAGGGTTCGCATGTGGCGCCCTACGAAAACCCACCCCCACCCCCAGTCCCGACATTCCTGGAACCCGCGACCCAGGGGGTCGGGACTGGGGGTTAAGTCGGGCGTGTCCCCCTACAGGGGGCGAACAAAAAAATACTCCAAACATGCCCCCGCAAATGGGCAAACATGGTAACAAAAATCGTCCCCGGAGTATTTTTTTACTATTCTTGAATTTCCTGTAGAGGGACAGGCCCGACTTAAGACTGGGGGTGGGGGTGGCTTCTCGGGGCCCAGGAGTGAAAAGAAAACCCACCCCCACCCCCTGTCCCGACCCCTCGAATCGCCGGCTCGAGGATAGGAGTCGGGATTGGGGGTGGGGGTAACTTTTCACCTTCTGGAAAAAATTGAAGGCCTGAAAATAGGCACCAACACCAACGAGAAGAGGATCCTGGATTCCGGTGTCGGCGGTAATAGCTCGGTCGCCTTAGGCGCCAGAATATCACCGCCATCACCGAGATCGGGATCCCCTTCCCTCGGTGGAGGCACACCACCGACACCGGCGCTGGTGTCCACCGCGAGGCCTGCGGAAAAGAGGGCCCCTGGGCAGGCGGCCGCTGTCTCGCGCGGCGGCCCGCGTCTCCAAAAATGGGCTGGCGCTGGCGGCGGGCTGCGGCCCCGGGGGAGCGCGACGCCGCTGTCACAGAGAACGCCCGCCAGCTGGGCCAGGCACGATGCCGACCAGAGGTCCCCAGACATGGTTACGGTGGGGGCTTCGGATAAGGAGCCCTTAGATAAGGCATCCAGGGTCTGGAGGCCGGTGGAACTCAAATCGAGGCTTGGCCATGGACATCACCGCCGCCCTCGGTGGATAAGGAATCCTCCAGGGTCTGCAGCATCCTGGGCGCATTCCTTAACCAACGCCCCCCACCGTATGCCAGATACGATTCCGGCCAGAGATCCCCACACGATCCCCCATCCAGACGACATAACTACTATTCCAACTCTTCTCCAAACCAGAAAACAGCAAAAACAAAAAAAACAAAAGAAAACGCATCGGGCGAGCGTCGACGATGCAATCAGGGCCGGACGACCCATTTTGAGCGTGCCGAGTCGTCTGTCGGCGGCGAGCGAGGGGGGGAAATGAGAAGGAGAGAGCCATCTCAGAAGGCTCGGAAGTCCTCCGGCCTTCGGAGAAGCTTTCTGAGCCTTCCCCGAAGCCGCCGAAAAAAACCCTCGGAAGGCGCGAGGGCCTCTGAGAAGACCCGCCACCTTCTGAGAAAACCTGCTCCTCCTCTTTCTTGGGCAAGCTGCGAGGCACCAGCCCGTAGCGTACCTTTGAGTCGGGCCTGTCCCTCTACAGGAGGGGCCTGTTCCCCTACAGGAGGAATATTCAAAAATACTATAACGATCTTTTGTTTTTTAATGTTCCATCGTTTCTGGCGTATGTTGAAAACTATGTTCAACTTTTCTTCCCAAATCCGCCTGTAGGGGGACATACCCGACTTGAGCGTACCTTCTCCTCCTCACTTAAAACGAGGCCAGGAACGATACAACAATGGAACGATATGTGCCGAGTCGTCTGGGCCAGAGTCGCAGGCCTCGCGGTTGACACCAGCACCAGCATCGGCGGCGTGACTCCACCGAGGGAGGAAGATCCCGGTCTCGGTGACGGTGGTGCAGGGCAGTTTTTAATACAAATGATTTTTAAGCATATAAGATGTTTAATACATGGCTAATTCATAAATAAATGTATTCATGAACTCGTCGTTGTTTTAGTACTGAACCCCTGCATTTTTTATACATGATCCGCACGCGGAGCATGTATCAAAAACGGCACTGTAATATTATGGCTTCCAAGGTGGCCGAAATATTACCACCAACGGCAGAATCTGGGATCATCTCCCCCCCGTGGCGGCAAGCCCCTGTGCTGGTGCTGGTGCCAAGTTCCAGGCCTCCAACAGGGGCCGACGCCTCCCTCAGTTGGAGGGGGAGGGGGTCCTCCTCCTCCTCCTCCTCCTCCTCCTCCTCCTCCTCCTTCCCTCCTCCTCCTCCTCCTCCTCCTCCTCGTCCTCCTCCGCGTCCTCCTCCTTCCTCCCTTCAACTTGTGGTGGTGGGGGTGGGAAACAGGCCCACCAGTCTGGGCCAGAGGCCGACGCCCCGCCAGTGCCCGGGACGAGCGGCGCGGGGCCCGACACGGTGCCGCCGCCGCCGCTGCTCGCCCGCGCGGGCACCCCGCCGCTTGCTCGCGGCAGGGGCCGCTCGCGCAGGGGGCGAGGCGCGGGGCGCGCTCCGCGTTCTCGCGCCGGGAGGCCTTCCACAGGAAGCGCAACGCTGCTCCTCCTCCTCCTCCTCCTCCTCCTCCTCCTGCTCCTCCTCCTCCTCCCCCTCCTCTTCCTCCTCCTCCTCCTCCTCCTCCTCCTCCTCCTCCTCCTCCTCCTCCTCCTCCTCCTCCTCCTCCCTCCTCCGCAGGAGTCACCGCTGGTGCGCGGCGTTCGGGGAGCCGCGGGAAGGGGGTGGGCCAAGCCCGAGCGCGCAAGACGCAGCCATCGCACCGCATTGGGCGGTCGGGGGGCCCTGGGCCCGCACCAAAGGTCACTCTCCCTTGTAGCCGATGCCGTGGATCCCTGGGGCCATCGGGGAAGCAGCACTTGTCGTGGGGGCACCTGCTGCCAGGCCGACAGCTCACTTGATGCCTCCATGCCCACACCCACCGCAGGCCGAGGCTCCATTGGACACATACGATACGAAACCGTGCCAGCAGAACCCTTGGGGCACGTTCTCTGGCCATCTTTGAGGATCCCATGGGTGCCCCAGAGCTGCTTTGGGTCCCTGGAGCCATCGGGGAAACAGCACTTGTCGTGGGGCACCTGCTGGAAGGCCGACGTCTCACCCGATGCCCGCAGGTCCACACCCACCGCTGGCCGAGGCCCCCAGACTCCCATCCCCCTATGCGGTGGCAAGTGGACAACAGCCACTGCCTTGGACAAACGACGGTGCCGGCGACGGCGACGGCGACGGCGTGGGCGCGGGCGACGGCGACGGCGACAGCGAGTGACGACGCCGACGAACGACGTACGACGACGCCGACGCCGACGCCGACGCCGAAGCCGACGACGCCGACGCCGACGACGACGCCGACGCCGACGCGCCCGGCGACGCGGCGCCGGCGGCCGGCGGGCAGCGGCTCCTCGAGGAGGCGCTCCTGCTCCCACGCGGCGGCCTGCTGCCGCCTCTGCGCGGCCTCGTGGTCGCGGGCGGCCTGCCCGGGCGCCGGCCGGCCGCCGTCGGCCTCCGGAGGCTGCCGCCGACGCATCGCCGCTGCCGCTGCCGCCGGCGCAAGCCCCGCCGCCGCCGTCGCCGCAGCCGGAGGCGTGGCGGGCCGCCGCGGCGTGCCATCGCCGTGGCAGCATGCCCAAGTCTGCATCCTCGATGTTCCTCCTCCTCCTCCTCCTCCTCGTCTTTGTCCTCGTCCACGTCCACCTCCTCCTCCTCCTCCTCCTCCTCCTCCTGCTCCTCCTCCTCCTCATCCTGCTTCTCCTCCTCCTCCTCCTCCTCCTCCTCCTCCTCCTCTCCCCCCTCCTGCTCCTCCTCCTCCTCCTCCTCCTCTCCTCCTCCTCCTCCTCCCTCCTCCTCCTCCTCCTCCTCCTCCTCCTCCTTTTCCTCCTCCTCCTCTCCTCCTTTTCCTCCTCCTCCTCCTCCTCGTCCTCCTCCTTCTCCTCCTCCTTCTCCTCCTCCTCCTCCTCCTATGCCTCCTCCTGTCCTCCTAGATGTCGCCTCCCCGCCGCAGCTTCCCAACTTCCCGCTCATCATTCTCCTCCTCCTCCTCCTTCTCCTCCTCCTCCTCCTCCTCCTCCTCCGCCTCCTCCTCCTCCTCCTCGTCTTTCTCCTCGTCAACGTCCACCTCCTCCTCCTCCTCCCCCTCCTCGTCCTCCTAGATGTCGCCTCCTCCCCGCCGCAGCTTCCCAACTTCCCGCTCATCATTCTTCTCCTCCTCCTCCTCCTCCTCCTCCTCCTGCTCCTCCTGCTCTTCCTCCTCCTCCTCCTCCTCCTCCTCATCCTCCTCCTCGCCTCCTCCTCCTGCTCCTCCTCCTCCTTCTCCTCCTCCTCCTCCTTCTCCTCCTCCTCCTCCTTCTCCTCCTCCTCCTCGTCTGTGTCCTCGTCCACGTCCTCCTCCTCCTCCTCCTGCTTCTTCTCCTCCTCCTCCTCCTTCTCCTCGTCCCCCTCCTGCTCCCCCTCCTCCTCCTCCCCCTCCCTCCTCCTCCTCCTCCTCCTCCTCCTCCTCCTCCTCCTCCTCCTGCTCCCCCTCCTGCACCCCCCCTCCTCCTCCTTTTCCTCTTCCTCCTCCTCTCCTCCTCCTCCTGCTCTCCTCCTCCTCCTCCTCCTCCTCCTCCCCTCCTCCTCCTCCTCCTCCTCCTCCTCCTCCCCCTCCTCGTCCTCCTAGATGTCGCCCTCCTCCCCTCCGCAGCTTCCCAACTTCCCGCTCCTCCTCCTCCTCCTCCTCCTCCTCCTCCTCCTCCTCCTCCTCCGCCTCCTCCGCGTGATCGCCTCCCCGCATCTGCCTCCCGCGCAAAACCTCCGCCTCGCGAAGCAGGGCCCCCGCCGTGGTCCCCCCCATAACCGGTCACCGCCCGATTCCCTGAGGCAGGAGAGCCCAGAATCGTATCGATAAGTCGAATCGGCCATCGAAACGAATCGGACCGGCGGAAATCGGCAGCCAGGTCGGGAGGAATCGACTGGGCGGAAATCGGCAGAGCGGCGAGGACTCGCAAAGGAGTCGGGATCGGGATCAGAATCCGAAGCCGAGTCGGAATCGGAGTCGGAGTCGGAGTCCCCACGAGGCCCCGAAGAGGCCCCCAGGAAGCCCGAAGGGGCCACCATGAGGCTCTGCCCGACGTCAGCGTCGTCGTCGCCGCCGACGCCGCCGTCGTGGTCGTCGTCCTCCTTTAGGGTCGGCGGCACTGGCCGTAAGGCCTTCCAATATTGTGTGCACTGTCTGGGGAAACCAAAGAAGTACCGATACCGCTACTCCCAAGACCTCTCCTGGGGGGCGTTCTGACCAGAATTTCAGGGCGAATCCATCGATGGCGACGAGGGCCTCCCAGGATGCCCAAAAAGGCGTAAACGAGGGAAGGGTAGCGGTATGGGAACCTTTTCCTCCTCTGACTGCCTGCGCTGCTTTCAATGCGTGCGGCACATGCGCCATCGATATCATCGACTCGCCATCGCTTGGACGTCCATTCCCTGTTTTTGTTCGGTTTCGTGTGTGTGTGTGTGTGTGCGTGTGCGTGTGTGTTTTCGCCAAATCATGAAGGATGCTCCTCGATGGTCCTCGCCGAAAGAAAAATGCACACGTCCGAGCGATGCAAAGTCGATCGCGCTGTGGGGCATGCTGTGGACCGCCCAACGGCGCAGAGCCCCGCGCTGTGGTATGCTCGGGGCATGCACGAACGTGGTATGCTCGGGGTATGCTCGGGGTCGAGAGCGAGCCTCTTCCGGTCGAAGCTAAGCGGGCCGCGCGCAGCTTTACTTAACAGGGGAAGGGAAAAAGAAGGCGGGGCCTCACGTCAAGGCCAAGAGAGGGCAGAGCCCAGGGATCAGGCGGTGCTGAAAGCAGAGTGCAAGCAAAAGAACGCCTTGGACAGGACCCCGGAGGCGAAGTACCGGGAGGCGGAGAAGCAGGTGGTGGTGCCGTCAGCGGCAGTCTCCGCGGGGCACGCAAAGGACGCCTCTGCCTCCTGGGCCCCCCTCGCGGGGGTCCCCGGGAGACACTTAGAGGAGAAGGAGGATGTCGGAAAGAAGAGGGGTGATGATAACGAGGAGTAGGGGGGAGAAGGACAGGGAGGAGACGGATGTTCAGGAGGATGGGGCCCCTCGCGACGTGTCCCCAGAGGTGTGCGGTGTGCGGTGTGTTATCCCATACGCGGCGTCCTTTGGCCTACACGCAAATCAAACTAATCTTGTGAAGAGATGAGGCTTCCCATGTGTTGGGCACGTCACCTGCCTATGCCAGCGTTGCGCGCGCATCCACCTCCTACGCATGTCCTGCTGCTACATTGCTACATTCTTCACTCGGCGCTCGAGGGTAGAGAATGCCGCTTTGTTCACTGCTTCTGGTGAACTTTTTCGCATGACTGCCGGCTCTGGGCCTTTGGACTCCTCCGGATACATCCTGTGACCTCTAGGGGTCGGGATCTGGGGCGGCACCGACACTTGGCATCTCCTCCTCTTCATATTCCTCCTCCTCCTCCTCCTCCTCATCCTCCTAATCACCATCCTCATCCTCATCCTCATCCTCATCATCCTCATCAGCATCATCAACACCAGCAGCATCATCATCACCATCATCGTCATCACCCTCCTCATCATTAGCATCCTCATCATCATCATCATCATCATCATCATCATCATCACCAGTATCATCTTCATCACCACCACCACCATCATCATCACCATCACCAGTGTCATCATCAACATCATGTTCTCAATCGTCAGCATCATCACCATCATCACCAGTATCATCATCATCACCACCAGCAGCATCAGCATCAGCATCAGCATCAGCATCAGCATCAGCCTCATCCTCCTCCTCCTCCTCATCCTCATCATCAGCATCAGCATCAGCATCAGCATCAGCATCAGCATCATCATCATCACCATCATCATCACCATCATCATCATCATCAGCATCATCATCATCATCATCATCATCATCATCATCATCATCAGCATAATCATATTCATCATCATCATCATCATCATCATCATCATCATCATCATCATCATCATCATCATCATCATCATCATCATCATCATCATCATCATCATCTCCATCCTCAGAATCATCATTCACTCGCGCACACACGATGCGGAGGGGGAAGGGACGAGGAGGGAGGGGACGAGCAGGGCGACGAGGAGCAGGCGCAGGAGGAGGACGAAGGTAATGCAGGAGCGCTCCCACCCCCCCACACCCCTTCCCCTACTCCTCGCTCCCTGCTCACCCGCTCCTCCTCGCCCCAAGCCCTCCCAGGCCCCCACCGCCGGCTCCAACTGAGGGAGCTTGGCGCCCCGCCCCCTTCCCCCCCCTGGGGGGAAACCAGCGGACCAACGACGCCTCCAGGGGCTTGAGGCCCATCGCTCCCCTCCCAGGGCCCCCTCGCCTCCTCCTCCTCCTCCTCCTCCTCCTCCTCCTCCTCCGCCTCCTCCTCCTCCTCCTCCTCCGCCTCCTCCGCCTCCTCCTCCTCCTCCTCCTCCTCCTCCTCCGCCTCCTCTTCCTCCTCCTCCTCCTCCTGCCCCAAACTTTCCTCGGCCTCAAGCCCCTGGAGGGCCTCCCAGCGAAGATGGGCCCCCTCCAAGGGCCTGAGGCCCATCGCCCTCCCGGCCGTGACTGGTGCGCCCCTTCGCCTTGGGTCGGGC
The DNA here is from genome assembly GCA_963575745.1 of Prorocentrum cordatum. Lineage (NCBI taxonomy): Eukaryota > Dinophyceae > Prorocentrales > Prorocentraceae > Prorocentrum > Prorocentrum cordatum. The sequence continues at coordinate 138,170 of CAUYUJ010015160.1, forward strand.
ATGTCCTCCTGCAGGCGAAGTTTTTGGAAGACGCATAAAAAGCCAACAGAGAATCAAAGGTAGCCAGAATAGGGGGCCACATGCGAACCCTACCCCTACCCCCCATGATTTCTGAGGGGGAGGGTGGGGTTCACTTTTCTTGGGAGCTCCCGAACGAAGTGAACCCCACCCTCCCCCTCAGAAATCGTGGGGGGTAGGGGTAGGGTTCACATATGGTTGGCTCCCTACAAAAAAAATGGTCGAAGCATCGTCCCCAGACCATCCTTTTACGATCATTATGTAAATATTCCTCCTGCAGAGGGACACGCCCGGCTTGAGACTGGTCTGCCCCCTCGCCCCCCCCGCCCCCCGTCGCTCCACTCGGCTGCACGTGAGAGCGGCCCTGGGCAGGAGCGACCTGTGGTGCGCGACGCTCGGGGGCCGCGGGGAGGCCGAACTGGATCGCGCAAGCCGCTGCCATCGCATCTGGTTCAGCCATCTCTCGCCATCGCTCGGACGTCATTTTTTTTGTGTTTCTTCGGTTTCGTGCGTGTTTTTTTTTGCTCTTTGGTCCTCGATGGTTCTCGCCGAGAAAAAAATGCACACGTCCAAGCGATGCCAGGATCTGGGGACCCCAGTGAACCCGCACCAAAGGTCGCTCCGGCGAAAGGCCACTCTTGCGCTGAGCCGGTCCACGAGCTGTCTTTTCTCCGGCGCCGGGAACGATGGCGCAGTGCTGCGCGAGCAGCGCCGCGGGCCGCGCGGGCTCTCCCCGAGTCGACGCGACTCGCCCGCGCCGCGCGGCAGCCAGAGCCGCCGTTGGGGTCCGGGAGGCCGGGCAGCGGCAGCGGGGAAGGGGAGGAGGAGGAGGAGGAGGAGGAGGAGGAGGAGGAGGAGGAGGAACGTTTGGAACATTTTGGCAAGCGTCGTCGTGCTACGATGCGGGCAGGGCAGAGAGGGAGAGAGCAGCAAGCAGGCGCGCAAGTGCCTAAGGCACCCCTTTAATCGGAATCGCTGCTCGGATCGGCAGGGAGAGGGACGAGAGTGACCTCGTCCACCGAAACAGGCAAAGCCCCCCCGACACCCTGAGAAACAAACAACTCCGACTTGGGATCTCGCGCTCGAGCTCGCTGATCGGACACAGCAGAAAACCGTGCGTGCCGAAGCAGGACACTCGCCTTGGACGGGCCTGCGTAACGCGGGTACAAACCTCGACGAATTCTGGCCAGGTTTTCAACGCCCTTGCGAGAGGGCGCTTTGCATTCAAGCGCCAACTGGCGCCCGTCCGAAGTGACCGTCAGCCACAAAACTGACAAAAATACAGACAATGCAAATCCCAAAACGCAAACTTGTGGGATGGATGCAAGACCGCTCCAGACACCGCGACGGGCCCAGGGACCACCACGACAACGCCCGAGGGGAAGGAGTCCACCCCAGCAGCAGGGATGCATGGCGCCTTGGAGACCTCTAAGAGGTGATCCTTATCACACAGCACCTCGCAACTCCTACAACGAAACGCGTTGCCGAAAGTCACAAACTTGTGAGGAGAGACGCGAAGCGCCCGATCTAACTTCGAACCCTGCCTCGCTCTCTCCAAGGGCGCCGCAGCTGGGCGGGCCTTCCTGGGGTCGGCCGCGGACGAGTCGATCAGGGCGCGACGCGCTCTCCTTCTAATCAGGGCGGTCTGAGCATCCCAAAATCAGTTCAAGGTGCCAAGACCGCTCCGCGGCCTCTGAGGCCGCTCGGTCCGCCAGTTGATTTTCAGATCTGAGGAAAACCTGGCGGGCCGTTAGGCCCTCAGCCTCCGTGTCCAAGTGGAAAGCCGTCCATTCCAAAGTTACTAAACCTTCACCTCGTGACGCAATAGCGGTCTTAATTCGGAGCCACAAGTCCCAATTCCGCCCGCCCACCGCACTAACCCGACCCCGCTCCCAACCAGCAATCAAGGGAAAGTGGTCCGTGACATAATGAACGGGGCCAGTAGTGCCCTCAAGGCACACGGCGAAAGCCAACAATTCAGAGCGGGGGGCCGTTTGGGTTCTTCCCACTAAAATTCCAGAAACACCCCCGACCACTTCCCACGTCGACGCCCCTGGGGTTCTCCTGACAGAAACCACAGCCGCGCCACAACGGCGGCGCCGAGGGTCGGAGGAAAACCGCCCTCCCGAGCCGCCCCCAAAAACGACCAGAGGGTCAGGGCCGACAGAGGACAATTCGGTCAGAGACGTCGAGCCGAGAGATTCTAAACCCTCCGCTTCGGGTGGGTCCACAAACTCAGGGCGAGCATGGTTGGTCGGGGGAACACCTCTAAGCCACAAGGCAGGATTCATATCGCAATTAACGAGAGCTTGAGACACTAGGGGAGCGGACAAGGAATAATCCTCATGATCCTTATTACATTCACACTCCCAGACTCTGCGCCTCAGAATCTCAGCCGCCTTCAGACACCTGGGGCGCCGCTGCTGATTCTCCGTCCCCGTCGGGAACCGGCGCACACGCGGCCACTGCGCTCCAGCAGCCACGCATAGTGTCTGGCCAGCCTGGTCGTAGTCCCCGATCTGCGAGAAATTCACGAACTTTCGGCGAGCCCAGTAGAGATCAGCCCCTTCCAGCGAGGTCCTCAGCTTCCTCATGCTCCGAAGCTCGAGACCACAGCTGAGCATGAAAATCAAGCATAAATTCTTCAAGCGCTCCTCCGACATCCATCTCATCACCAGAAAAATTATCCCGGCGAAAGACCCAACCATAAGCAATTGTTGGTAACGCGTTGTGGGTGCCGCTTTCGGTGGGGCTCCATATGGGGCCACGAAACGCTGCCTTGGATGGGGGAACCGCATGCGGACTGCGCCACCGGGGCGGGCCTTCGGTGGAGCTCCCTATGGGGCTACGAAACGCTGCCCTGGGTGGGGGAACCGCATGCGAACTGCGCCACTGGGGCCTTCGGTGGAGCTCCCTATGGTGCCACGAAACGCTGCCCTGGGTGGGGGAAGCGCATGCGAACTGCGCCACGGGGGCTTTCGGTGGAGCTCCCCATGGGGCCACGAAGCGCTGCCCTGGGTGGGGGAACCGCATGCGAGAGCAGCCACTGGGGCCTTCGGTGGAGCTCCCTATGGGGCCACGAAACGCTGCCCTGGGTGGGGGAACCGCATGCGAACACCCCCACTGGGGCCTTCGGTGGAGCTCCCTATGGGGCCACGAAACGCTGCCCTGGGTGGGGGAACCGCATGCGAACACCCCCACTGGGGCCTTCGGTGGAGCTCCCTATGGGGCCACGAAACGCTGCCCTGGGTGGGGGAACCGCATGCGAACACCCCCACTGGGGCCTTCGGTGGAGCTCCCTATGGGGCTACGAAACGCTGCCCTGGGTGGGGGAACCGCATGCGAACACCCCCACTGGGGCCTTCGGTGGAGCTCCCTATGGGGCCACGAAACGCTGCCCTGGGTGGGGGAACCGCATGCGAACACCCCCACTGGGGCCTTCGGTGGAGCTCCCTATGGGGCCACGAAACGCTGCCCTGGGTGGGGGAACCGCATGCGAACACCCCCACTGGGGCCTTCGGTGGAGCTCCCTATGGGGCCACGAAACGCTGCCCTGGGTGGGGGAACCGCATGCGAACACCCCCACTGGGGCCTTCGGTGGAGCTCCCTATGGGGCTACGAAACGCTGCCCTGGGTGGGGGAACCGCATGCGAACACCCCCACTGGGGCCTTCGGTGGAGCTCCCTATGGGGCCACGAAACGCTGCCCTGGGTGGGGGAACCGCATGCGAACACCCCCACTGGGGCCTTCGGTGGAGCTCCCTATGGGGCTACGAAACGCTGCCCTGGGTGGGGGAACCGCATGCGAACACCCCCACTGGGGCCTTCGGTGGAGCTCCCTATGGGGCCACGAAACGCTGCCCTGGGTGGGGGAACCGCATGCGAACACCCCCACTGGGGCCTTCGGTGGAGCTCCCTATGGGGCTACGAAACGCTGCCCTGGGTGGGGGAACCGCATGCGAACACCCCCACTGGGGCCTTCGGTGGAGCTCCCTATGGGGCCACGAAACGCTGCCCTGGGTGGGGGAACCGCATGCGAACACCCCCACTGGGGCCTTCGGTGGAGCTCCCTATGGGGCTACGAAACGCTGCCCTGGGTGGGGGAACCGCATGCGAACACCCCCACTGGGGCCTTCGGTGGAGCTCCCTATGGGGCCACGAAACGCTGCCCTGGGTGGGGGAACCGCATGCGAACACCCCCACTGGGGCCTTCGGTGGAGCTCCCTATGGGGCTACGAAACGCTGCCCTGGGTGGGGGAACCGCATGCGAACACCCCCACTGGGGCCTTCGGTGGAGCTCCCTATGGGGCCACGAAACGCTGCCCTGGGTGGGGGAACCGCATGCGAACACCCCCACTGGGGCCTTCGGTGGAGCTCCCTATGGGGCTACGAAACGCTGCCCTGGGTGGGGGAACCGCATGCGAACACCCCCACTGGGGCCTTCGGTGGAGCTCCCTATGGGGCCACGAAACGCTGCCCTGGGTGGGGGAACCGCATGCGAACACCCCCACTGGGGCCTTCGGTGGAGCTCCCTATGGGGCTACGAAACGCTGCCCTGGGTGGGGGAACCGCATGCGAACACCCCCACTGGGGCCTTCGGTGGAGCTCCCTATGGGGCCACGAAACGCTGCCCTGGGTGGGGGAACCGCATGCGAACACCCCCACTGGGGCCTTCGGTGGAGCTCCCTATGGGGCCACGAAACGCTGCCCTGGGTGGGGGAACCGCATGTGAACACCCCCACTGGGGCCTTCGGTGGAGCTCCCTATGGAGCCACGAAGCGCTGTAATGGGTGGGTGAAACGCAGAGAGGAGGGAGGAGAGGGAGGAGGAGGGAGGAGGAGGGGGAGGAGGAGGAGAGGAGGAGAGGAGGAGAGGAGAGGACGCGGGCACCGTCTCTTCAAAACGAGGACCCAACACCACAGGATGGCTGGGAAAAAACCTCCAACGATGATGCGGGGATCTTCCACTCAGCAAATCCTCCATGCTCTGGGCGCCACCAGGAAGTAGCTGAGGATGGCTTCCAGCCAGCATCAAGCAACGTGGCGATCACTACAGACACTGGTCCCTTGACCAATCTCCAGCGCCCTGCCTGTCCCGCAACCTCCAGACGACGAAGAACTGTCTGCCAGGATGTTTCAATTCTCTGATGAAATTCAGGGTGAAGGCGCCAGACAGTGAGATGCCCCGCCAGTAGCTGTCGCCTCAGCTCCAAAGCAGGATCTTTTTGACCATACAATATGGCCAACGTACTGGTCAAGCACCTGCCCTTCAACGGGCCTGCCCCTGCAGTAGCCGCTTGCCGTCGACGGCGAAGGAGCTGATATGGTGCAAGTCCGTGGGCTTGATGTCCGTATGCGGCCTGCGGCAAAGCTCCAGTCTTCCACGGGCCCTGCGAAACCTTGCGGAGCCGTGCATGCCGCCGAAAACGCAGAAGACGTGCAGCTCGACGAGCAGTGTTGGCCGTGCGCTGGGAAGATTTGCGAACCGTCCTTCGCCCGCCGCCTGTGGCATCAACACCCAGATCAACAGCCCCCAAACAATACTGCGCAGGAATCGCCTTGCGACGGAGCTTCTTGGCCAGCTCCTTGCCCAGGCGGGTCGCAATAGAGATAAGCGCCGTCTTAGGAGAAACCACCAGGCGCATAGTGCCCACGCCCTGCTTGAAATCAGTAGCAGCAACAACCATGCGAATCTCTACTTTATCCTGAGGTCCTTCTGAGCGCAACACGGTATCATCAATGAGTGCCCAACAGGTCGTGAACTCGGTTCTGGCCTGAGCGCGCTGCAGCAGCGGGCGCAGAACGAGCTTGGCCGACCGCGCCCCGTGAGGGGAGCCCGCCACCAGCGAGCGAGTCGACAGGATGGCGTCGGATGCTCCCTTCTGACCTCGAAGAAAGCGAGGACCAGCACAGAACTGCACTTCCAAGCATACCACAATGGGCGGGCACCCCAACTGCTGTGCGGCGCAGCCCAAGAGCACCCACGACAGCGAATCATAAAACTTCTCAAGGTCTAGCAACTGCGTGGCCGCCGTGATGCCAAGGACCGTCGCCGCCTCGTCAAGCAGGTTCCTCAGAAGAGCGGCGCGTAAAGCGCTGCTGCCTGCAATAGCCGTGTCCCAGTGCGCCTCCAAAGACTCAGTCCACTCTGAGGTAGCACCATAGCGCAGGCGGCTCCAAATCTTCGCTGGTTCAGCCAGGAGCCCAACGACGCTCTCCCCTCCTTTGGGTTTGGGAAGAAGAGCGCAGATTGTACTAAGCAATTGCGCTGGCCAAACTCCTTCCTGTTCGACTTGATTAAGCAACTCCAGAAACTCGACCCGACCTTTGGGGGGGGGGGGCCCTTTGAAGATCACGAGGGGTGAGAGCATCGACCCTGAGGCTTTCGCAGGAAGCTTGGCAACCACTCGCTCCAAAGATGCCAACTCCAATGGAGGCAAGGGATCTCGCCGAGGCTCGCCATGCAACTGCTGAAGCATATGAGTGATGGCCTCAGCATCGTCCACTGCATCGGTCCACAAGGCACGCCAATCTTTACGCTTTTCGCCCATGAACTCGGAAGGTTCAGAAATGACCTGCCCATGGCTTCTCATGAAACAGGCTGAGGGACACGCGCCGTTGCATGAAGACGACCAGGATGCTGCCGCCGCTGCTCTAGGTCCACTTGGTGAACTGGTGCTTGCCCTTGGTGAGAGCTCGCGCCTGCGCCCTATGAGCCAGTCTCTCCGTCAAATGTGACCAGTCATCGAGCTCATCATGACTGGCCGAGGGTATGGTGGCTGACCAGCAAAGCCAGCGATCGCGCCCCTCCTGGCCCGATGTGCCAAACTACTCAGGTGTATCTGCTGATTGAAAATGAGCAACATGTCGCTGAAGCTGCTGAAAGCAATCGGGTAGCTGCTTGGGATCTCGCCCATGCTTAGCCAGCGACACCGTCCTTAATACCAGAGTGTGCACAATGCCCCACTGCTCACCCACAGGGTCAGAGAGCTGAGCACGTCCTGGAGCAGCCCGCGACAACTGCCACTTAAGCTGGGGGCCTGCACCCCGCAGAGGTTCAAAGTCCTCCTGATGGTGAATACTGAAAGCCATTTCCATCTTGGCAATCCAGGTGCTGTGCGTTCTGGTGAGCTGCGAAGAGTCCTGCTGCAGCGCGCGTCGGCTGATCTCCCCGAGCGTCGGCACTACGATAGGACCTGAGGGCCACACTTCTTCAGGAAGAAAGAAGGAAACTGAATCAGCTTCAGCTGCCGTAGTCGCAGCCTCTTTTTGAAGAGTGTCAAATTCAGCCTGGAGGTCCCCTGGAAGCTTCGCTCTGCGTTGGATAAGCGCTTCCTGTTTCTTAATCGAGGCCTTGCTGCTTGGGCCAGTTTGCTTCTTGGGGCGGCAGGCTGTCGGGAACGCGGGTGCAGTGACGAGGCGTTGATGCCACCATCTCTGCTTAGACCCAAGGATATCAACCTGCAAGGCAATGTGCGTCTTCCACGGTACTGGTGCAAAACCTCGCATATAAAAGCGATCTGCCGTGCCTTGCTTAACCAAGCCATAGTCAATCAGAGCACCTTGAGAAGCCTTGTCGCAGGTGACCTTCACGTCTGGATACAGATTCTCGCCCTGCAACTTCGAGGGCCATCCTGAACGACTGAAAGCAGCAGGTTCCAGGTTCCAGTCGCCAACAACAATCCAAGGATCAGCTTGCGCCGACAGAAAAGCACCCTAACTGATGAAAATTGACTGGTTGTGACCTGATGTCGAAACTCCAGGCCAAAGATAAATGGCCACAACGACCACGTTGCCACTGCTGAGATGGAGGGTCATGGGCGCAAGCCCTCGGAATGGATCCGAATTGCCAAGCCTGACTGCAGCCTGGCGAATACTTTGAAAGCTAGTGGAGGCCAGGTGCTTGCGGATAGCAATGAGCTCGCCGCCAGAAGAACCACCTTTGCCAGTAGCCGTGCTGCCCGTGTAAGCGGTCTTCCGCCCGTCAGCATCCAAGGCCTGGTCGATGCCATCAGCAAATCTGGACTGCAACACGTGCATCTCAACAAAGCACACCATGGCAAACAAGGTGGCGTTGAGAAACTTGCGGGCCTGCGGGCCCCATTCTGAAATATTCCCATACAGAAAAGAAAAGGAATCAACGTCAGCAGCGAGAGGAGCGACCGACTCAGGTCGACCCGAAAGCTCATGCAGCACTGGGAGCTGTGGGATTGGGGTCGCATCTTCCAAAAACTTAGAGCCCTCGGCAACTTCAGTCACACCCCTGAGGCGCGCCCCTCCTCCTTCTGACAACGACAGGCGGAAGGGGTTCTGCAGGGCGGCCTGGGGCCTGAGGGCCAGCAGGCTGTGGCTCCTCTCCCCCCCCAGTGCCTGTGGGAAAGGCGTGAGTGGACTCGGCCTCATCCGCCTCCAACATACGATCCAAGTCATCGAAGGTGTCGCGATTTGCGTCGCCCCAGCCCGGCGCAAGCCCCCCCGCCTCAGCCACCGATGGCATATGCGCCGAGGGCGGAGTCAAAGAAACACCTGTGGAAATACACCCCGTGCTGGCATGGCATTCTGTAGACGCCTCCTGAGACCCACGCGCGGTGCCCAAAGCACAGGTGGAAATCCTGGCAAAACTGGCCGAACCCGAAAGGGTCGCGGAACCTGAAGACAAGCTGCCAGTAGCCGCAGTGCATGTGGGCGAGGGGCTGCGACGCCCAGGGGCTGAACCCCTGCGCCCCTCGCCCAAAGATGGGGCAGGCCACGAACTTGCCGAAGAGCTCGCGCAACCCGTCGTCTGATCGAAGGCAAGAACAACAGCAAGCTGACTAGCTCGGTCGGGCGCCGCAGCAAGGTGGGGACGCCCACAAAATGGGAGAACTACCTGGAAGCCGCCCTGCACGCGCCGCTGCGGCGCACGTGTGTCGAGGGTCTCCAGAGCTTCCATGAACGCCATCGATTGTCGCTGCAGCTCCTCCTGCCACAAATCATAATCTTCGGTCTCCAAATACCGCAACGTCTGCAAATAGCGAGCACGCTGGCTGCGCCGAGCCTGCCAAGCGCGCTCGCAGATACGTCTGGCCATACCAAGAGCTGCAATTGCAGGATCCCCATGGCCTGCTGCAGCGGCTGCTTCTGAAACAAGCGGGCTAAGCGAAGGATGAGACAACCACGTCGAGATGAAGGGAATGCACTGCACTTTCCAGTGGGCCTCATCAGAAGTCTCGTCCGCTGCACTAACTCCAAGGATCCATCTGCCAGCGAAAGGGCGGAGACTCCGCTCCAGTACCTCGCGATGGTGAATCGCAGCTCGGCGCTGGGGGTCCTGATCTTTAAGACGAAGAATGCCAGTGAAAGGCTGAGGGGCAGGGAGAAAGATGGCCTCCTCCGCCTCGGTGAGGAAAATGTCGCCGTACAGCGTCGTAGGGCACCACTCCTTCGACGTGACCTCGTAGAGATTGTCCAGGTACTCCTGCGGATCGAAGGCTAGCTCCTCCGCAGTACTCATGAAGATATCACCATAAACGGTGTACGCCAAACCAGGGTCAGTAGATTTGCTAAAGTCCCTGCTGCGTAGCTCGGTTGGTGTCGAAGGACTCCTTTGCGGTGCGTCTGGCTGCCGCTCGAACTTCATCAGGCCCATCAGCTGGACCAGTGGTAGGAGTGCCTCCGCCCTCGCCCTCGGAACCAGAGGCAGCTGCCCCGCCAGGCTGAGCAGCAGTACTAGCCCCAGCATCATCGCAAAGGGCCATCACTCCGCCTGCGCTTCGCTTGCATCCGCAAGGACACCTGCTTGGCCTCCGCTCGCAGGGCGGCGAGCTGCTCAGCTGACGAGCCGAGCGCCTTGGAGATATCGGCCTTGATGTCAGCCGCAAGGTTGGACTTGACCCGCTCCCACTCGCGAAGGTCCGCGGGGTCGAGGTCGAGGCCCTCCGTGCTGAACATTGGGCCGTCGACGATGGTGCGCCCCTCGACCTCACTGTCCTCGCCCGAGAGCGTGGACAGGTTGAGCGACGATGCCCCAACAGGAGCGGGTGGCGTCGCCACTGGCTGCGGGAGCTGCTTCGCGCAGGCTTCCTCCCACGAGCGCTTGGCCTCAACCGCCGCCGTGACCGCAAGGTCCTCAGCATCCCGCGCCTCCTGAAGCCAGGCCTCCGCCTCCAGGACCTTGAGGGAGCAGCGCTCGAGCCAGGACTCAGCACGACGGTGCGCCACCCCCTTGGTGGCGACGTCCTCCTCAAGGAGCGGCTGCCGCGGTGCTGCAGGAGGCGGGGCCTCCTTCTTGGCGAGGAGCGCCTCCACTGCTGCCACCGCCTCCGCGCCGTCGTCGCCCAGCTTGGCCCGCAGGGCCGCCATCGGATCGCCAGATTCGGGGGGGGTTGCTGCGCCTCCGTACGGGTACCAGCCCTGGTGATAAACCCGCGGCCGCCTGTCCACACGGCTCTCGGAGGAGGCGGCTTTCGCCTTGGCCTTCCCCCGAGGTGGCGGAAGAACTCCCTTCTTGCCACGACCTTTGCCTGGGCCCGTGGCGGCTGCCGAGGCCGCCTGCGCAGGTGTCGGGTCGGCGAAAGGAGACCCAGCAGGCTGAACATGGAACGGCGAGCTCGAGAACTGCGGAGGCCCAAACGCCCACTGCCCAAGCGGCCGCTTCGAACCATCAGGCTGCGACACCAGGGCCCCCGCACACTGGTAGCACCAGTGATTGTTCTTGAAGTTCCAGCGGTACCTGCAGTGCGGGCACGGGTCGTGGTACTGCTGACGAGCCTTCCCACCACTGCTGTGCCAGCCATCTTGGGCCATGAATGACCGAGAACGGAGGCAAGTGAACCCCTCGAAAGAGGGACCTCCGTGAGAAAGGATGAGACTGGTGCAGGCGCCCAACCCCTGCAGTGAAGGCGGAGAACTTCGAGATCTGGCCGCGGACTAGCGGTATCCGTTTTGGCCCCAAGGGAACCAGGCATCTTGAGCCAAAATGGTTACGGAGGAGGAGGAGGAGGAGGAAGAGGAGGAGGCGGAGGAGGAGGAGGAGGCGGAGGAGGAGGAGGAGGAGGAGGAGGAGGAGGAGGAGGAGGAGGAGGAGGAGGAGGAGGAGGAGGAAGAGGAGGAGGGGAGGAGGAGGAGGACGGAGGAGGAGGAAGGAGGAGGAGGGAGGGGAGACAGAAACGAAGCAGGGGGGGGGGGAGGGGGAAGAGAGGGAAGGAAAAAGGGGGGGGGGAGGGAGGAGGGGAGAGGAGGAGGGGTGGATAGAAACGAAGCAGGGGGGGCGCGAAGAGAGGGGAGGAAAAAAAGGTGGGGGGAGGGAGAGGAGCGAGGAGGGGCGAGGTGCGTGAGGAGAGCGGAGGAGGCGCGTCGAAGGGGATGGCAGGGGAGAAGACCGGTGAAGAGGGGAGAGGGGGCAGAGGGGAGAGGGGCAGAGGGGCAGAAGGGCAAGGGGGAGAGGAGGAGAGGGGAGGGGCAGGGAGGATAGGAGGAGAGAAGATGGAAGGAGGAGGAGGAGGAGAAAGAAGGCGAGAGTCTGGAGGCCACAAAGGACGTACACGCCCAGCTACGTACATGAACGCGGCCCCTCGATCCGCGAGACCGGCCGCGTCATACGAACATTTGCACAATGCGTACTCTCGAAACCAGCGTGGATTCATGTACGTGTACGTCCTTCTTTCGCTCCTGAGATAGGAGGAGAAGGAGGACCAGTGCACACCCAAGACGCATCAACGATGCTGCAAGAAAGCCTCCCTCTAAGTTCCCTCTGCATAAAACCTTGCACGCAATTGGTGTCACTACTGAAATGCCCAATTGGAGTACAACCGTCTGAGAAGTCGCAATCGTGCCAAAATACAACATATCTGACTTCAACATCGCGAATCAATCTTACTGTTGCGTCTTGACGTTCTGGCATCATACCAGAGCCCCTTTCCTGGGACTTCAGCACCGCGGATCACCGTTACTTTTGAGCCCTGGCAATCCTATTTTGTGCCAGAACATTACTCTGGGATGTCGACCAGAAGAATCCGTTGAACTGTTGTAAGCAGTGAATACGATGGTCGGCGGCGCTGAGGCGCGAACCACATGTCTTAAACGACACGCCTCCATCCGGGAAGCCCTGCCGAACTTCTAAATCGAAGGTGCGCTGCACTGAGGCGAGGATCACATGTTGAAAAGCATCCGCCCTGCATATGTGCAGCTCTGGTTGAGGCGAGAGGCGATGACAGCAATATAGAAAAAACGACTTGTACACCGAATGTGCGCGGCGCCGAACAAAAGAACCACACTCGGAAAAAAGAGCCGCCCTCCCTCCGTGCGATCTGGCCAAACTCCGAAGACGGAGGTGAGCGTCGCTCAAGCGCGGGCAGCCTTTCGAGAAGGAGCCGCCCTCCGAGCGTGAATACGTCACGAACTTTGGAAACGAATATTCGCCCTCCATCCGTGAAGCTCTTGCAAACTTTTGAACACGAGTGTACGCGGCGCGCCACTGAGAACCATATTGTGAACACCATCCGCCCTCCATCCGTGAGGATCACGACTGGTGAGGAACAGCGAAACACCCAGCCCGTCCTGCCGACGCGACTCGGGATGCGACAGGCAGGAGTTACTTAGAAGTGAAGTGATCGAGAACGAGGAGGCAGAAGGAGGACGAGGAGGAGGAGAGAGGTCGACAACAGAGGAGACAGGAGGAGAGAAACGGAGGGGAAGTGTTCGGCCGTGGACCCCTTATCACCCATCTGCCGCTGGCCTTCGGCGATCTCTGGCGGACTCCCGCGCGAAAGCAAGATTGGCGGCGAGGCCCAAGGAGTCAAGAAACAACTCCCGGGGCGGCTCCGCAGAACGACTAAAGGCTACCAAGCCCCCCAAGCCTGACTACATTGCCAGTCAGCCGGGTCAAAGCAGATGTATCCCAGGGTCCAGCCAGATTCGAAGCAGGCTGGTCTTCGACCATGGAGATGCCAGCGCCGATGTGGCATCGAGCATCCGAGGCATTGTATGCTGGGGCCCGCCAGGGTCTGTAGCCTTAGTCGCGTGTCTTTTTCTTCACTCCCGGTTGCCACGCGCGCAAATCTTGCCCACGCGTCTTGTTTCGGCGGCGAGCCCTGGGGGGGAAGTGACAAGAAGGCTCGGCAGCCCCGTGGCCAAAGCCTTCCCTGAAGACACAGGAACCCCTCAGAGATCGCGAGGGCTTCTGAGACGTACCGCCGCCTTCTGAAAAGGCCTTCTCCACCTCCCTCTCCCCCCGCGCTCGCCGCCGAGGCAAGGCATGGCGGAAGAAGACAACCGTGCGCAGGCATCAGGCTTCGGAGGTCCTCGCGAACTTCTTGGATCGGCGCTGGACCCCCGCTCTCCCCCGGCGGGGCGGGGCGCCCATCCAAGAAGTCCGTGCGGAGCTCCGGAGGCTGGTGCTTGTGCACCTCTCCTCCCTTGCGTTAAGTCGGGCTTGTCCCTCTACAGGAGGAATATTCAAAAATCCTCCAAAAATAGTCAGGGGACTATTTTTTGACCATGTTTGGGCATCTTTGGAGCATTGTTTGAACATTGTTTTGTTTTTCGTCGAAGATCCCCTGTAGGGGGACAGGCCCGACTTAACCCTTGCGTGGAGCAGGAGAGGGGGAGGAGAGGGGAGCATATCTTCGACCGCTGGTCGGACCGCAGAAACCAAAGAGAACAAAAACGGCTCGCGCCCTTCCCGCCTCCCCTTCCGGGAGCGCCCTGAGGCCTCTCCCCTCGGAGAGGCCTGGCGCTGGCTCTCCACAGGGAGAGGGCAGGGGGGGGGGACGCCTCGATCGCGCTGGCTAGTCCCCAGACTGGGCCAGTGGTCAGGTCGGCCGATCTCGCCGCTTCGCGATGTGCGAAGCGCGATGCGCGGCGGTCATTGCGCGCGCGCGCCTGAGAGTGAGGAGAGATGCGGCAGTCCCTGGAGTTCGGCGGAGGTCTCCAGTGTGGAGGCCTCCAGAGGCTCCCCGAGGCCCAAGGATGCCCGAGGCATGCCAAAGGCGCCAACAAACACATCCGAACGCCTCGATGCTCGAAGCCCTATGGACTCGATATCCCTGGAGTGGAGGGGGGGGACTATTAGACCTCCTATCGCCGATCAATGGGCGAGTGGGGGTCGATGCATTCCCCCCCCCTACGCCCATGCCCCCTATCGTTGCCCCTGAATGGAAGAGGAGAAGAATGCCCTCGCAGAAAGCTAAGACGTCCTTCTGTGCAAGCCCGAAATGGGTACCGAAAAATAATGGGTACAGTGCCCAATTACAAATGATGCCCCAAACCATAATCGACCGCTGTTCGGCAGGCGGCCTTCTGTTTTAAACGGACACAAGCCGCGACGACACCGACAGCGAGTCGTGTTCAAAATGGACAGGATTTGCTGTCGGTCTTTGTACCGATCCTTTCCGTATTTCGATCGTTCCGACCTTCGGCCCTCTGAGAGGCTGTCGAAGCCTCCTCTGGAGACACAGAAACCCTCGCCGAAAGCCGAAGCTCTTCTGAGAAACCCCGCCGCCTTCTGAGAAAGCCTTCGCCCCTCACTCCCCCCCCCGCTCTCCGCCGATACTCTGCATGCAGGGAGGGAGCTTGAAGGGGCCCAGGGACGCACAAATACGTATACACACAAATTTCATGATCCCCCACTCTGTTCCCACATTGCCTGGACTTTCGTCCTCCCCCCCTCGCCACTTCCCATCTGTTCCCACATCCTCCTCGGAGCCGACGCTTCGTTGTGTGTGTGTGTGTGAATGTGTGTGTATGTGTGAATGTGTGTGTGTGCGTGTATTTGTGCGTGTGTGTGTGTGTGTGTGTGTGTGTGTGTGTGTGTGTGTGTGTGTGTGTGTGTGTGTGTGTGTGTGTGTGTGTGTGTGTGTGTGTTTTCCCCTCCTGAGGAGGCGCGCTCCTCCTTGCGCCGTGAGCGCCGACCTGGGGCCAAGCCGCCCCAAGGCGGCCGCCGGCCGCTCCGGCCCCCCCCCTGGGAGGCCCGGACGCAGCCACCGCAGGCGCGCACGTGCAGAAGGCATCTGCCCGCGTCCCTCGCGGTCGGAGCCCCGAGTCATCAGGGCCGGGGGTGGCCAGGGAAAAGTCGGGCCTGTCCCCCTTACAGGGGGATGTTCGACGAAAAATGGAAAATGCCCCAAAAACAATCAGAAAATAATCCAAGAATAGTCTGGGGACTATTTTTGGATTCTGTTGTTGGCCCTTTTGGGGCATCTTTGGGGTCTTTTGTTTTTTACATCGAAAATCCTTATGTAGGGGGACACGCCCGATATACAGTCGGGGCCTTGACCTAAGGAACCCAAAACAAGGAACGAGGCCCCTTTTCTCCATAAGTTAAACTTCGACTTCCGATCGAAAACCTAAGGAAAACCTGGGGCAAGCTGCGAAACACTTAAGGAACGCGGAGCCCCTCCCCAACGAAAAGGGTACCTTCTTCAAGACCCCTACTCTAGGGGGACACGCCCGACATAAGGCCAGGGCCGCGAAGGGCCGAACGGCTGCTGCCCTCTCCTCGCCCCGCGTATGGAGCGGCCGCGCTCTGCCACGGCTCTCTCCCTGGAGATCTCTCCGGATGCACCGGGCTTTGCCCGGGTGTGCAGCTGGACCTACCTCGACGAGTCTGTCTGCATCTGCCTGGATCTATCTTGACCAAGAAAAAACAGAGTCCCAATCCCAACATCGCGGATCTGCCGAGGACTCGAACCTCGGCCCAAGATTTCGGGGTGTGGTCTGCGCTCCCTGGTAAAGCCCTGCCCCGAAATCTCCCTCTCCGAAGTCTCGAGGACCCTGTGTCTCGTTTTGGCCCTCGCGCTTTCAGGACTGCGCGTCTGTTTTGAGCTGGCGATATCTGGCTCGATCCCCACATGTCCATCGGCGAAAAGTCGTCTAACCCCCAGAGACTGGTGTACAGTCAACCCGTATCCCCTCCTCTCCTCCTCCTCCTCCTCCTCCTCCTCCTCCTCCTCCTCCACAATTGCCCAATATGAATACTACTCTCCTCTCTCCCCTCATGACGTCCGGAAGATGTTCGCCCGCCCTCCGTGTTGTCTTTTATACACAGGATTCCTGGGAGTTGAGTTTTCGTTTTGACTTGTGTTGTTAAAATGTTTCTCCCGCTGACGCGCTGGCCTCATTTCCGGGCTTCCGCTCGTTCCGAATCGTGCTCCCGCTGCAGCGCTGGCCTCATTTCCGGGCTTCCGCTCGTTCCGAATCGTGCTCCCGCTGCAGCGCTGGCCTCATTTCCGCGCTTCCGCTCGTTCCGAATCGTGCTCACGCTGCAGTGTTGGCCTCGTATCCGCGCTTTTCCGAATCGTGCATCCGATGCAGCAGCTGGCGTCACTATTTCCAGTACCATGCCACGGCATGCAATGCAATGCTATGTGGTGTTCCGCTGTGCGATGCCATGACTTCAGCTGCAATGCTAGGATATGCGGTGCTTGACTACGAAATGCCACGCCATGATGTGCCATGCTACGCTTTGATTCAACGCCATGCTATGTCATGTTCTGTTCTGTGCTGCTGTGCGATGCCGTTATTTGCGTTACACTGCTTTGTGATGCAATTCGTCACTACGCAACGCCACGCCATCCTATGACATACTACGCTCTGCCGTGCTCATCTACGCCCTGCTACGCCGTGCTCTACGATGCATCGCGCACATTCTCGGGATCCTTGCCCTGCTCGATATCCAACTGTGCGAATAGAGAAGAGATCTACGCCATGGTAAGGGATTGGAGGGAGGGATGAGACGTCAGACATGACGCGAGCGCACCTAATTAGCTTGTCGTCCTCCCCCTCCTCTTCCCCCTCCCCCTTCCCCTCCCCCTCCTCCTCCTCCTCCGCCTCCTTTCTCCTCGTCCTCCCCCTCCACCTCCCCCTCCCACTCCTCTTCCTCCTCACCCTCCTCCTCCGCCTCTTCCAACTCCTCCTCCTCCTCCTCCACCTCCTCCTCCGTTTTGACGTTGCACAGAGATGAATCAGAGACCGCTGAGTTGTATTATAGTTTGTTATCCTCCTTCTCCGCCTCCTCCTCCTCCTGCGCCTCCTCCTCCTCCTCCTCCTGCTCCTCCTCCTCCTCCTCCTCCTCCTCCTCCTCCTCCTCGATACTTTGCGACCAGGGCGCGTCGAGCGAAAGCGGCCAAGGATGGGCCGAAGGGGAAGGATGCAAGGCTAACCTTGGAAAGTCGCTCATCCTTGCTATGCGGGCTGACTGTAGCTCCGAATTCGTTCTCCGCGGGCCCCATCTGGAGATGCCCCGGACCGCAGCTGGCATCCCAGAGAGTCCAGGCGTCCAACCACTCCCGAATTCGGGAGCGGCCAAGAGGGGGGTGTCCAAGAGGGGGGGTGCAAATCATGACCGGCGGCATGTGCGCGGCCCAGCGGGGGGGCCAGGGACGTAATGAAATAAGAAGAGGCGCCATGAAATCTGGGGAAATATCATGGCCCCCGCCATGATATCCCACCCCCCTGGTCATCACCCCCCTCTTTTCCGCCCCCGAGCTTAGGCTTAGGGGCAACTCCCCCTGATGGTCCGCTACCGAAAATTTCCGGTAGCGCTCCGCAGAGATCGGTCGCTACCGAAATACCGAAATGCAGCGCCCAACACCGGTATCAGAGCGTTCTGAAATCCGTTATTCCAGCGCCCTCAAACGAAGATCCGGTCGCTACCGAAATTCGGGGTGCGTCGAAATCGCTACCGAAAATTCCCGGTACCAGACCATCTGGGCCTGCTTCGTGTGCCGGGGGCCCGAACCGGCATTCCCCCGGACTGGAACTACCCCGGATGCCTCGGGCGCCGAGCACGGCGCCTGGCCGGGGCCGGGGCCACCCTGCGCCCCCCGGGGTCTGGTGCGCTGCGCCCTCCTGGGCCGCGGCCACGAAGGGTCCGCGCAGCAGGGAGGGGAACCGCTGGTGGGGGGGGAGGAGGAGGAGGAGGATGAGGAGGAGAAGAAGAGGAGGGAGGAGGAGGAGAGGAGGAGGAGAGGGAGGAGGGATGAGGAGGAGGAGGAGGGAGGAGGAGGAGGAGGAGGGAGGAGGAGGAGGAGGGTGGCTCCAGGGGGGGGAGCATGGACCTCTGGAGCCGGCGATGCATCGCCGATGGGCCCCAGACAGCGCATCCGAAAACTCTGGGCGGGCGAGGGGGGGAGGGGGGGCTATACCGGGCCCCCCGCGGCGCTGCCAGGGGCGACGGGGGGGGGGGTCCGTGCATCCCGCCCCTGCGCCGATCCCCCCCCCCCAACGCTACCCCTGGACCTTGGGCTAAGTCGGGCGTGTCCCCATACAGGGGGATTTGCGACGAAACTTAAAACATGCACAGAACAGACTTTCAAACCCTCAAACAAGTACTCAACAAAATAGTCCCCTGGCTATGTTTGGGCTATTTTCGAAGCTCCCCCCTGTAGAGGGACAGGCTCGACTTAAACCTTGGGGGCCCTGGCATGGTGCGCAGTCCCTCCTGGGCCGAGGCCCGGGGAGGCCTTACGGCCTCTGCCCCAGCCCTGGGGCCCAGGCGCCCTGGCTGGGTACAGCGCCGAGGTGGCGTGCGGGCGCCCTCTGCGGAGAGCGCGCGGCTGGAGCAGGCGAACCGCCTGCCGGCGCCAGCACGGCATGCCGCTGCAGGGCGCGGGCCACCGCGAGCACGGCATCGCCGACGGCGCAGGGGCGGAGCCTCGGATGTCCTCCGGGCGCCCCATCGAGCGGCGGCAGGCTCTGCGGCCACGCGCGGGCCCCGCCCTTAGATGACCCACATCATGTACTCGGCGACCGTCTTGCGGACCCTCTGCACGAGGCACTCGTGCACGCTGGTGAAGGACAGGCCCTTCGCCGATTGCAGGCCGCTTGGTTGGCGCTGGTGGTGCTTCTCGAGGTCCTTCAGCGCAGAGGCGCACACGTCGTCGTAAGTGCTATCGTGCACGCCCGCCTGCGCCCTGTCGCAGAGCAGCCCGGTGTCCACCTCTGGCGCCCAGTCGCACAACGGCTGGATGTCCGCCTCGGGGATCTCCGGGTCCAGCCAAGAGCGGCGAGGAGAACGAGAGCCGTCGCCAAATGCTTCGCAATAGCGCTCGAGGTCTAGAAGCACGGAGGCAGCCTGCTCGTCCATGGCCTGGTCTAGGGCCTGGTCACACAGGTCGTCAAGCGCCAGGTCGCGGCCCTCTTCCTCGCAGTCGTGCCCGAGGTTCAGGAGCACCGATGCGCCCTGCTCATCCATGGCCTGCTCGCACAGGCCATCCAACGCCAGGTCACAGTACTGCTCCATGCTGGCCTGGAAGGCCTCGAACTCGGACGCATCGGCGTGCGTGGTCATCGCCATTCTGGCAGCGCGTGATGGTCTGCCCGGCTGGCCCCAGCCGATCGAAACAGTGTTGGTGTGCGAGCGTCCCCCGCGCGTCTTGCCCAGGAACCTTGGGACAAAATGGTTGCGGCAGGGCGCAGGACCGGAGTATAGACCCAGCGCAAACCACGGGTGCTGCAAAATACCCAGCCGTCCCGAGTCCCACCATCGCAAGTCAATGCACGCGCCCCAGATCACACTGCGGGCGCCAGCTGGAGACCATGACGCTGGGCCTGCCGCGGATCGAGGACACGGGAGGGCTAGGGGCAGAGAACCCCGCGGCCCTGCCGCAGGAAGCGGCAAGGCCGCAGGCGGGCAGAATCCGACGCGTCGGTTTTTGCAGTGACCACCAGCAGACAGAAGATCACTCGACCGCGCTGACGCGGCGGAGCACGCCGAAACCCGGAGAAAGAATCGCCTTTCCATTACATACGGCTGGTGAGATGTCGGAGGGTCTTGACAATACGCGTAAGCATGCCAACGGACACCAGGGGGATGTCAGGTAGTGTTACGGGCGTATGTCCGTGCGAATGGATTCAACACCAGGCAAAGAATGCACGCACGCAAGTGCCACTTTCATGTCCATCCATATTGGCAGCCTCTTCGACCCTCTTGGGGCCATCGAAGGCCATCCATCTTGGCCGTCGCAGAAGCGTCTGTGGTACCCCAGAGCCCCCCCAGAGAACCTTTTCGGGCCCACTTTGGAACTACCTTTTGGGGTCTCGTGGGCTCACTTGGGAACTTTCTTGGGCTCGCTGAAGGCGCTTGTAGGTGCTGTGATAAGCAGGCGCTGCCACGGGGTGATATCAGCGGGATCTGGACCCGTCATGGACGCTCTGGGAAACAAAAATGACAAACATGTAAACGATTCCACCAACAACGCCCAACTGATAACATCAATGATTTGGCCCGCCTGGATCCTATGGGGAGACGTCCTGGGAATTACGGGGGGGGGGATCTTGGAAAGTTGTTCTCCGCCTTTTGAGGACCACCTTGAGGCGTCTTGGCAGCTTGTGAGCCTCATCGGCGTTCTAGATCAGGGACGCGGGGAGACCAAAGGACGAGGACAAACAAATAAGGAAAAGAAGAGGAAGAGAACGAGGAGGAGAGGAAGGAGGAGGAGAAAAAGGACGAGGAAGAGAAAAAGGAGGAGGAGGAGAAAGGGGGGGGAGAGAGAGGATGAGGAGGAGGAGGAGGAGGAGGAGGATGAGGAGGAGAGGGAGGAGGAGGAGGAGGAGGAGGAGGAGGAGAGAGAAGGAGGAGGAGGAGGAGGGAGGAGGAGCGAGGGGGGGGGAAGAGGAGGAGGGCGGAGCAGGAGGAGGGGGGGAAGAGGAGGAGAGGACGAAGAGAGGCGGGAGGAGGAGGAGGAGGAGAGCAGAGGAGGAGGAGGAGGAGGAGAGGAGGAGGAGGAGAGAGAGGAGGGGGGGGGGGGAGAAAGGGGGGGGAGGAGGGGGAGGAGAAGGAGGAGGAGGAAGAGGAGGAGGAGGAGGAGGGGGAGGAAGAGGAGGAAGAGGGAGAGGAGGAGGGGGATGAAAAGGAGAAAACAGAGGAGGAGGAAGAGGAGAAGGGGGAGGAGGATAAGCTAGGTGCGCTCGCGTCATATCTGACATCCTACCCCTCCCTACCATCCCTTACCAGGGCACAGATCCCCTCTCTACTCGCTCAGTCGGATGTCGAGCAGGGCAATGATCCCGAAAGGGTACGCGATGCATTACAGAGCACGGCATGGCATGGCGTAGAAGAGCACCGCAAAGCCCCCCCCCCCCCCAGCTTTCCCATCCACAGCGGCCTCTGCCTCCCTCTGGGAGCCGTCCAGCGCCGCCACCCTCTGCGCCACCAGCCGCCCCACCGCCTTTCGACACGCGGGGGGCCGCCAGAAACGGCCGCCGCGAGGGACGTCCTGCTCCTCTTCCTCATCGTGGCTCCTGCTGCTGGTGCTCCTTCCCATCTTGCTCGAGCCCTCATCCTCTTCCTCCTCCTCCTCCTCCTCCTCCTCCTCCTCCTCCTCCTCGTCATCGTCATCATCATCATCATCATCATCATCATCATCATCATCATCATCATCATCATCGTCGTCGTCGTCATCATCATCATCATCATCATCATCATCATCATCATCATCATCATCATCATCATCATCATCTTCATCATCATCATCAGCATCAGCATCATCATCATCATCATCATCATCATCATCATCATCATCATCATCATCATCATCATCACCATCACCATCAGCATCATCATCATCATCATCATCACCATCACCATCACCATCACCATCACCATCACCATCACCATCATCATCATCATCATCATCATCATCATCATCATCATCATCGGACCTCTCCTGCTACTGCTCCTCCTCCTCCTCCTCCTCGGGCCTCCCTCTGCCACGTTGGTAACCTTACCACGTTGCCTATTACTCTCTACGTATGTCCTCCTGTATGACCATCAAAAGCACAACTGCTTCTTCATAGCCAGTCGGACTCACAACTCATAGCCAATCGCGATCCTATGTGTACACTCATGCCGCTTCCAATGACAAGGCAACCTGGTTCTGGCTCTTCCTGCCTTCCTGGGTCCCGCAGTTCTTGAGGCACTCAAGCTGCGAGGCCAGGACATGTTAAACACATTCTTCGACTGTAAGGTCGATTCCTCAAGGTTGGATACAAACAAAAGGTACCGATACCGCTACTCCCTGGACCTCTCCTGGGGTGCGTTCTGACCAGGATTTCGAAGCGAATGCACTGGTGGCGACAAAGCCCTCCCAGGAGGCCCCAAAAGAGGAAAACGAGAGAAAGGTAGCGCTATGGGTACCTTTTCCTCCTCCGGGAGTCCGTGCGTCACACTCTTGTCCGTCGGCAGCCACGTGCGCAGTCACGCTGCGGCCACAGTGAGCGCGGAGCAGTCACACAGAGGGTATACAGAAGGAGCCCGATCACAAGAAACCTGACACAAGAAATCAAACCCTGAGAACCCAGGACGTCCAGTGATTTTTAGCGTGGGAGCGTCACGCTCTCCATTGCAAAACCATCGAAAACCCAGAAACCCAGGGCACCCTGGAGGCAAGCAAGGTATCTTCGCATGGGCTTCCACTCTACGAGGGGGAGGGACGGACCAGGTGAGCAGCGGCGGCCAGGGCGGCGAAGGCGGACGGCGGAGACGCAGGAACGAGCGAGAGGGGACGTACCTCCTTCTGCTGCCACCTTCCTCTCGTCAGTCCTCTGTGTTCCCTCCTGTTTCTCGTCAGTCCTCTTCTCCCCCGTCCTCCCCCCCTCTCCCCCCCGCTGCAGCAGCAGGCTCTCCCATCTCTACCCATCCCTACACAGCCCTCCTCCTCCTCCTCCCCTCCTCCTCCTCCTCCTCCTCCTCCTCCTCCTCCTCCTCCTGCTCCTGCTCCTGCTCCTGCTCCTGCTCCTGCTGCTCCTGCTCCTCCTCCTCCTCTCTCCTCTCTCTACTCCTCCACCTCCTCCTCCTCCTCCTCCTCCTCCCCTCCTCCTCCTCCTCCCTCCCCCCCCCCCACACCCCCCCTCCTCGCACCCCCCCCCCCTCCCCCCGCGGGCCCCGCCCGCGCGAGCCTGGCTGGCGAGAGCAGGCCCCGGAGCGCACAGCGCCTCCGCGGGAGCCCGGGGGCGGAGCAGCAGTGCTTTGAGCAGGGACCGGCCGTCCCGGCATCCCTACAGTCCTACCACGAGATGTGCTTCGAACCCCAAAATGTTCGAATAAGAAAACATGTTCGGGTGTTAGGGTCAACCTCTAGTGTTAGGGTGTTAGGAACAACCTCTAGTGTTAGGGTCAACCTCTAGTGTTAGGCACGCCGCCGATCTTGGAGCAGGGAGCGACCGTCCCGGCATTCCTATAGACCTGCCACGAAATTGTCTTAGAACCCCAACATGTTCGAAAAACAAAAACAGTGTTCTCAGAACATACAGTCGGAGCGTTGACCAAAGGAACGCTGAATAGGGAACGAGGCCCCTTTTGTTCCACAAGTTAACCTTCGATCTCCTGTCGAAAACATGAGGAACACCTGAGGCAAGCTGCGAAACACGTAAGGAACGCGGAGCCCCTCCCCAACCAGAAGGGTTCCTTCTTCAGGGCCCCGACTGTAGTCCTACCACGAAATGCTCTCAGAACTCCCAAATGTTCGAATCACAAAACAGTGTTCTCAGCACCTAAACCCGCGATGTGCTCAAACAAGACAGACTCCGCCAGACACGTTCTAAGAACATGTCGTGGAAGCCCTCAAAAGGATTTCTATAGTCCCACCACGAGATGTTCTTAGGACCCCCCCAAAACGTTCCAACAACAAAACCAATGTTCTCAGGACCTAAGCCCGATGTGCTCAAAGAAGACAGGCTACCCCAGACACGTTCTAAGAACACTTCGTGGAAACCCCCAAAAAGATTCCTATAGCCCCACCACGAGATGTCCTTAGGACCCCCCAAACGTTCCAAAAAACAAAACCAATGTTTTCAGAACCTAAGCCATGAGGGTCTCAAAAAAGACAGGCTCCCCCAGACACGCTCTAAGAACACCTCGTGGACACCACAGAAGGGGGTTCCGAGAACACCGTCCGGCAGGGCCATCGGCGAGCCAGGGAGCTCCGCCACTGCCTGAAGAGAGCGCGCGCGCGTGCGCGCGCGGAGCTCCCTCCGCGCGCGCCGCGGGCGCGCGCGGGAGAGGGCAGGGCCGGCAATGGCAGCGTCGTCGCTGCCTGCGTCGCTGGGGTGAAGGGGAGGATGAGGAGGAGGAGGAGGAGGAGGAGGAGGAGGAGGAGGAGGAGGCGGAGGAGGAGGAGGCAGAGCGTCGAGAGAGAGGAGGAGGAGGAGGAGGAGGAGGAGGAGGAGGAGGAGGAGGAGGAGGAGGAGGAGGAGGAGAAGGAGGAGGAGGAGGAGGAGGAAAGCACACCTGCAGGTGGGGGGACTGAAAAAAATGTTGTTAGGTCGTTTTCTGGCTCCTCCGTGCCGCGCGGGCGGGAACGGTAAGAAGCCTGTCGCAAGAAAACCCACCCTGAGACCCCAGTTGGTCCCAGAAGCTCTGGTGGACAACTGCCAGCACTTCGGCTCTCCTGTTATCCTGCGGGGGGACTGAAAAGGAAAAAAGGCGGTGGGAGAAACAGCAGAACGGAGGGGACGAAGGGAGATAGGGGGGAGAGGGTGCGGAGGAGCATGAAGGGCAGGAGAAGGAGGAGGACGCGGGGACGGAGCAGCAACGCATCGGCGGCGAGAGGACAACGCGGTGGATAAGGAAGATGAGCACAGTGAAGGCATCGGATAAGGAACCATTGCGTAAGGAATTCAGACCCTGAAAACAAGGTCGAAACACCACTGGAGGCCTGGCCATGGGTATCACCACCGCCCTATCAGGTAAGAAACCCTCCAGGGTCTGAATCCTCCCGAACACATTCCTTAACGAACTGCCCCACCGCAGGAGGTGGACGAAAGTTGCCCGAAATGGCGGAGGCAAACTTGCCATCGCTCAGATGTTCACCCCCGTTCATGATTCGTTTTTTATGCGTGAGCGCTTTTGTTTCCAAAGACGGTCCGAGATGATGTGGATTTTCTAACGCTGGCCTCGCAGTGGAAAGTGCACACGCTCGAGCGATGCTATGCAAAGGCGGAGCTGCCTTGTCGGACGTACGAGGAGGAAGTGGAGGAGGAGGAGGAGGAGTTTTAAACCCGCGTGCCCCCGCCCGTGAGTGGGTGCCCCTGGTCTCGGCACCCCGCGCAGGCAGAGAGGCCCGAGGCGGGGGAGGAGGAGGAGGAGGAGGAGGAGGAGGAGGAGGAGGAGCAGTAGGAGCAGGAGGATGTGGGTAAGGAGTGCGAGGAGCTCCATCGGCAAGAGCAAGAGGCGGAGAGGAGCAGCAGCAGTATAGGACCGCGAGAAGGTGGCGAGGAGCCGCCACGAAGAGGAGAGTGCCAAGGCACGGCAGGAGCGGGAGGACGATGTCGAGCAGGCGGGTTTGGAAGGGAAGCTGGGACCCACAAACAAATGCACACAAATAAAAAGATTCCCCATATTTTCCTATATTTTCCGGTTTTTTGTCTTCCCCACCACTTCCCATATTTTCCCATATTTTCTTGGAAATCGACGATTAATTGTGTCTGTGTGTTTTTTCCCCTCCTGAGGTTTGGAAGCCCTGTGTGGTGCATGGGCGGAAGCCTCCCTTCGATCCCCCCCCCCCGGAGACGCCGCATCCCAAACTCGCATCCGTTTTTTCCCGGGGGGCCTCATGGAAGGGCGACACTGGAATCTAGCCCCAAGCCTTACTCAACGCCGCCCCCAATCCCTGCAGAACCGCCGCCCGGGGCGACTCCGCTTGCCGAAGCGACAGCGCCGCAAGCGGCGCCATCGCTGTCGATCGCCGAGGCTTGACAACCCTGGGAAAGAACGTGTGAAAAGGCCCTAAGGGCTCACAGGCCAAGAGGGTAACTAATGGCAGACCTTGGGGGCTAACAGGCCCAGGGGGACTATGATCGACAGGCCCTGGGACCACAAGGTGACAGACCGGCCCCAGGGGCTGACACCGGTGACAAGCTCATGCCACGATCCGCCCCAATTACATAGTCGTTGTGGCAGCCGTTGTTTTTCCACTTTTGCGCCCGAGCAGCCTTCGTGACGGGGCGTTCATTTTTGCGTCCCGTCTCGTGCGCATTACCCGTGCCAAGTGTTGATTTTGTTTCTGGATCAAGCCTGCTCTGGTGTCTGAACTAGCGCCGCAATCAGACCAGACCAAAACTTCCCTTCAATTTGCTCTCCTTCTCGATCCATTTCTACTCATCCTCCTTTTCTCCGTTATCGTCATACCCCCAACTCCTCCCTTCCCCTCCCCCTCCCCCCTTTTCGCTCCTCCTCCAACTCCTCCCCCAACCTTCCTCCTGGCACGGTGGAGGGTTCTGCCGCAAGCAGCTGGATAAGAGGAGAGCCAAAATGCTGGCAATTGTCCACCACCGCTACAGAGACCAACTCTGGCTAATGTCCGCCAATGATTTCGCACGCAACTGAAACTCGTTTCCGCCAATGTGTTTTAGCTATGGGGGGGCGATGTTCCGCAAACGGTTGCGGGAACACCTGCGGCTGGTATCTGCCAGTGCGTTTGACAACAGCTCGGGAGATTTGTCCCTCCTGCGCAACTTCACGCAATACTTGGGGCCACTTTGTGCCCTCTTGGGCCTCTTTCAAGGTTCTCGGGAAACCCCCAAGGCCTCCCTGGAGGGCCGAGTCTCTGCTCTGCGTCCTTCCCCCTCCTCCTCTTCCTCCTGAGCCTCTCGGCCCAGTGGCCTTCAAAAGGAATACATCCCTCGGGATATCGATCCCTCGGGGGTGATGGATTTTCAAATAGATGATTAATTCATAAAAATGTATGCATGAACTCATCGTTGTTTTTAATATCAAATTTCAGCATCTTTTATACATGATCCTCACGCGGAGCATGTATTAAAAACGGCACTGAATACCGTGCTGGAATCCAAAGACCCCACTAACTTGTGCTAATTTCCCGTGAGCGGAAAACTTGCACGACACCGCCAACAAACGGCATCACGGTGCATGCTCGAACCAAGCAGCCGACCACGCAACAAATCCGAAGCAGCCAATAAACCACGAAACAAGCTCGAACCACACCAACCAATCACGTAACAGACTCGAGTAAACCATCCGACCACGCAACAAACACGAACCAACAAACACAACAACAACGCAAATAACTCGAACCAACTAACAAACCACGCAAAACACTGCGAATCAACCGCCACGCAACAACCTGCAACCAACCAACAAGCACACACTACGCAACAAACTCGAACAAACCAACCAACCACGCAACAAACACAAAAGAACTAACAATTCAGCTGAAGACCCAAACGGGCTCCCTAAATGGGCCCCCGAAGCAGCATCCAATTTTGCGCCCGCCCCAATATTGGATACACAAGTCCCCCCTCGCTGGGCAGGCAAAAACAACGGTCCAAAACCGGGCGTTTTTGGGGGGCAGCTGGGAAACCAAAATTATGACCAAAACCTTTGACGAGTTCTTTTCGTATTGGCTCTACTTGTGAGAATGTCGGCACGAGAACTGGTCGACGGATTGGCGCGGGAGCCTGGGGCGACGACCCCGGCAGACGCGGATGGGAGCAGGGAAACAGGGTGTTTGAGGGCATAGTAGATAAGCAGTCCACTACGAGGGCTTCTTGGTGGCCTCTCGAGGCCTTCTCTGGCCCTTCGTGGAACACTCTTGCGCCTCTCTTGGGGCCTGTTTTGGGCCCGCATGGGCCCTCTAAATGGAGCATCCGAAACGGCCGTTTCAGATGCTCCACTCTGGCTGGCTTTTCGGGCGTCTTGGGCCCCACCACAGCTCGTCTCGGGGCCTCAGGGGCCCGCTTGAAGCGCCCTTGGGGTCCTCTTTGGGCCCTCATGGGGCTCTCTGGCGGCCCACTCGGGTCCACCGAAATGACTTATCTCGAAGAATACGGCCGTATCAAAAGCTTCACTTTGACAGCCTCTCGGTAGCCTCTCGGGGCCCTTTCGGCCCCTGCTGGACCACTCTTAGGGCTCTCTTGGGGCCCTTTTGGAGCCCTGATGGGCATTCGAATTGGCGTATCCAAAACGGCTTTGCGGACGTCTTGGGCCCTCCCAGGGACTCGTTTTGGGGGCCTCCGGGGCCTTCCCAGAACGCTCTTGGGGCCCTCCGACGTGGAGCATGTGAAACAGCATTTTCAGATACTCCACTCCGTGGGCCTGCTGGTCGCCTCATCCAGCGAGGCCGGTGACGACTCTGAAACTGCTGATTTCGCGCGGAAGGTCCCTGCCAGCTCGGCACTTTTGCCTCTCCCCTCTCCCCTCGGCCATCCTCCTCCTCTCTCAGTTGTCTCCTCCCCGTGCCCCCTACTCCTCTCCAGCCTCTTCCCATTCCCTGTTCCTTTTCTTCCCACTTCTCCTCGCTCTCCCCACATTGATTTATCGTCTCCGATATTCCTCTTTCCGCCTCGTCGCTGTCCTCCGTCCTTCCTCATTCCTCTGTCATATCCCTTCCTCCTCCGCGTCTCCCTTATCCCCCACCCTCACCGCTCCTGAATGTCTTTCAGACGACGCGGAGGGGCGCAGGATACACACAATACTGCCCGATCAACCACGCAGCGGCGAAATAACCGACGCAATGGCACCAGCAAGGGCCCGCTGCCTGCCCCAAACATCACACGACGGCAAGATGAGCCGCCCCGCTGCGCCGCCCGCAGGGCCCCTGGGCCATTTTTCAAAATGTGCTCCCTCCTCTCCTCCTCCTCCGCCCTCCTCCTCCTCCTCGCCCTCCTCCTCCTCCTCCTCTCCTCCTCCTCCTCCTCCTCTCCCCCTCCTCCCCCTCCCCCTCCTCCTCCTCCTCCTCCTCCTCCTCCTCCTCCTCCTCCTCCTCCTCGCCCTTTTTTAAATGTGTTGAGCTTCGCACCCCCGTTTGTGCCCCCGTGGCGTGAAGTCTAAAAAAATCCTCAGCTTGCGGAGCAGCGTGGCCCGAGACGAAGCTCCCACTGAGATGTCGGGCCCCGCCGGCCCCCCCCCCCCCCCCCCCGCGGCCTTCCCGAGACGAACCCCAAGCCCTCCCGCAGCCCCCCCCTCCTCCAAATCATGCTGTGCAGTGGCGAGTATGGGTTGCATTGCGACTGGCCGAGCGGTGACAAAAATGGCATCCGGCTGGGCAGTCGATCATTGGAAAGACGACGACGAGAAAACCGCCAGATCTTTCACCGCCCGCGGGCCGCCCGTTCTGTAACCGGTCTAAGTAAACGCTCGCCAGCGCTGCTGTGCACGCGTCAGCACAATACTGAGACGGACTCAAATTCGGAAGCGCCGAATCTCAAAATTGGTTGGATGCGGTTTTTGGTTCTGGGCGACATCGGAAGCAGATGGGAAATGCTGGGCCGTGCCAGGCGAGCGCGCGGCGTGGGGGCGACGTCGGGCGCACGCTCGCGCATGCGAAGGTACACGCTGCACCGCTCGGCGCGAGTAGCACTCCCCCTGGATCCTGGGGTACCCCGTGGGACCAACTTATTGAGCAGGGACCGACCGTCCGGGCATTCCTATAGGCCTACCACGAAATGTTCTCAGAACCCGAACGTGTTCCAATATGCTTAGAACATAAACCCGATGTGTTAAAACAAGACAGCAGTCCCAACCAGAAATGCTCCAGGAACACTTCGCTGGAACCACAAAAGGTCCTTAGACCATTCTTTGGCAGGCCTACAGGCGAGCCAGGACGCTTCGCCACTGCTTGAGAGTAGCACTCACCCTGGATCCTGGGGAACCCCGTGGGACCACCTTTAGGTCGGGCATGTCCCCCTACAGGCGGATTTTGGGCGAAAATGTTGACCCCAAAGTGGTCAACAAATGATGGAACAATCGTCCCCAGACTATTTTGTTAACTATTTTTGAGAATATTCCTCCTGTAGAGGGACACGCCCGACTTCGAAAGTAGCACTCACCCTGGATCCTGGAGTACCCCGTGGGGCCAGCCTTGCCACCCGCGTCGCCTCCTGGCGGCCCAGGGGACCC
The DNA here is from genome assembly GCA_963575745.1 of Prorocentrum cordatum. Lineage (NCBI taxonomy): Eukaryota > Dinophyceae > Prorocentrales > Prorocentraceae > Prorocentrum > Prorocentrum cordatum. Next base: position 168,019 of record CAUYUJ010015160.1, read on the forward strand.
GAGAGAGACCAGGCGGCCGGCATATCGCGAACGAGCATCCAGACCCCTTCCCCTTCTTCTCGGCGGGGAGCGCGGAGGCGAAGGCCTGCTCACAAGCTTCGGAAGCCTGGAGGCCTGGAAATTGGCACCAACACCAGCCCGGGGGGCTGCCTCCACAGGGGGGAGATGATCCCAGATCTCGGCGTCGGTGGCAATGTCTCGGCCACCCTGGAAGCCAGGATAGTACCACCATCGCCAAGATCGGGATCGTCTGACCCTCGGTGGAGGCACAGCGCCGATCTTGGTGTTAGTTGAGCAGGGACCGACCGTCCCAGCATCCCTATAGTCCTACCACGAAATGTTCTTAGAACCCAGAGATGTTTGAAACAAGACATGTGGGTTGAAACAAGGCAGACTCCGCCAGAAATGTTCTAAGAATATTTTGTGGAAGCAACGAAAAGTTCTTAGAACATTGTTTGGTCGGGCTATAGGCACGCCGGGACGCTTCGCCACTGCTTGACTCTAGGCCTGCGAGAAGTCCCCCCGGCCTTCTCTGCGAAGGTGTTCTGTAGAGGCCTTCCCCAAAGGCCAACGAGACACAAAAGAAGACCTCTCGGGAGGCGCGAGGGCTCCCCAGGAGTCCCGCCGCCGCCTTCCGGGAAGGCCTCCCTCCTCCTTCTCTCCTCCTCCTCCTCCTCCTCCTCCTCCTCCTCCTCCTCCTCCTCCTCCTCCTCCTCCTCCCTCCTCCTCCTCATCCTTCCTCCTCCTCTCCTCCTCCTCCTCCTCCTCCTCCTCCTCCTCCTCCTCCTCCTCCTCCTCCTCCTCCTCCTCTCTCCTCCTTCTCTCCTCCTCCTCCCTCTCCTCCTCCTCCTTCTCCTCCTCCTCCTCCTCCTCCTCCTCCTCCTCCTCCTCCTCCTCGCGGCCGACCCGTGGTCGCACGGTGACCCGCGACGTCCCCCTGGGCACGATGAGGCTCCGAGGACAAAAGACGGGGACCGCTGCAGCTGAGACAGCCCCTCGGTTAGGAGGCAACCACTGGGAGGTTTTCGCCGCAAGGACTAAGCCCCACTGGGAGGCTGCTACGACACTTTGGGCCTCGGAGTGAGCGGGATCAAGTCAGATTGGGCGGGGTTCGGCGGGATCAGGCCGGATTAAGCGGGAAGAAAGCGGATGGAGCCGGACTTCGGACCAGGGCAGGATCGAAATCTGACCTCCCATGGAGCTGCATCCGATCCCATCGGGTGGGGCGAGCGGGGCCGCGGCCGGGCGAAGGACCTCCGGCAGGCCGAACACCTCCCCCAGACGGACCGTCGGCCCTGTCGGTCGCAAGGAAAGGGGGGGGGGGGCTCCCCGACGACGACGATGCCCCACGTGCCGTCGCGCGAACGTCCGTTTCCCGTGCATTTTTCGGTTTCGTGCGTGTTTTTCTTGCTCGATGGTCCAGGATGGTCCTCCACGGTTTCGCCGAGATACAAGTGCACACGTCCGAGCGATGCCAGGCCCGATGTATTTCCCCCAAACCTCTGCGGGGGGGCGTTCTGGCCAGGGCTCCGAGGCGAATCCAGCCACGGTGACGGGAGCGAAGGGCAGGGTCACGTCTCGGCGCCTTCTCCTCGGATGCTGCGTCCCTCCTCGCCCGTCCCCCCGATCGCGTCGCGGGCCTGGGCCTCCGCGACGACGACGATGTATTCCCCGAATCTCTCCCGGGGCGCGTTCTGACCGGGACTCCGAGGCGAATCCAACCAGGGTGGCGAGCGAAGCAGAGGGGCCCAGGACACACATACGCAGAAATACACACAAATCCCCGGACTGCCCGTCGTTTTCCCTATGCTCTGGACTTTCGTCTTCCCCCCCACTTCACAATGCACCCACATTTTCCTGGGAGTCGCCGATTCACTGTGTCCGTGTGGTTTTGTCCCTCCTGATGAAGGGTAGCGGCACGAATCGGCATCTTCTCCTCTGATTCTCCATCCACCCTCCCCCCTCCCCCCGATGGTGGCGCG
>CAUYUJ010015160.1:175000-184380 GCA_963575745.1 Prorocentrum cordatum
ACGCTTCGCCACTGCTTGATTCTTCCCGTGCCCATGTCGTTCGTGGCGAGCTGCCGGGAGCAGGCGCAGGGCCGCTGCCAGCGCCTCCTCCCCCTCCTCCCGCTCCTCCCCTCCCCCCCCTCCCCCTCCTGCCCCTCCTCCCCTCCACCCCACCCCCTCCCCCCCTCCACCCCTCCACCCTCTCCACCCCCCCCCCCCCGCCCCCCCCTCCCCTTCCCGCTCCCCCCTCCCCCCAGCTCTCCCCCCCCCCCTCTCCCCCACCCCTCCCCCGGCCGCGCCGGCGCCCCCCAAAAGGTGCCCCACGCCCGAGCGGTGCCAGGGCAGAGGGAGCGGGCGGCTGGGGAGCGCCCGCCCGCGGCGCTGCGTGCGTAGGGCGCACTGTCGGGTCGGGCGAAAGGAGGGGATAGCAAAGGGGGGGTTTGAGAATCAGCTCACGTGGCTGATTTTCCCGGCGCCTCCTGGCGCCAGAGGCGGCTATGTATCGAGGAATGGGCAAATTTCGTAACCCCCCCTTTCTCAATCCCCCCCTTTCGCCCGGCCCGACACTGGGGGTCGGCAGCGAGCGAGGGGGGGAGGCGAGAAGGAGAGAAGGCCTCTTCGGAAGGCGGCGGGGCTTCTCTCAGCAGCCCCCGGTGCCCTCTGGAAGCTGCTTCTGCGCCTTCGGGGAAAGCTGAGAGAACTTCTCAGAGACCGTTATACGAGAAGGTCTTTTCCTTCTCGCTTCCACCGTCGCCGAGAAAGTGTCAGGCAGCAGGGTTGCGGGCAATACTTCTGTCCATATGCACTGCAGTATGGAGTTTCGGGCTCCCTTCCCAAGAAACCCGAGGCGCACTGGATATGGAAAATTTGCCCCCTAGAGGCTCGATTTTTATCCATGTCCAGTGCGCCTCGGCCTTGTGGCGCCGCTTCCAAACAAGTCCAAGAGGCACTGGATATGGACATGAATATTGCCCGCAAGGGTGGCCCCCGTCTCTTTGAAGCGGCGCCCCCCGCAGATGCGGCTCCAGCTGGCCTGGCTGCGCGTGCGCTTGGCTTGCCCGTCCGAGGGCCGAACAAAAAGAGCCACCATAGAGAGGCAGGCGGCGGCGGCGGCGGCGCCGCGGCGCGGCCCCACGACGCCGGCGAAGGGCGGCAGACGGCGACGGCGGAGGCGCTCGCCATCGCTCGGACGTCCATTCCCTGTGTTTTTGTTCGGTTTCGCGCGTGTTTTTTTCGGCAAATGGCCAAGGATGCTCCTCGATGGTCCTCGCCGAGGGAAAAACGCACACGTCCGAGCGATGCCAAGGACGACGGCGCCGAGGCCGACGGCGGCGGCGAGGGGCCGCGGCGGCGGCGACGACGCGCGGCACGCCGGCGGTCGAGGGTGAAGCGCGCCAGCCAAAGAGGAGCGGCTGGAGCTCGGGGTGCCCGCGCGCGGCCCTCAAGAAAATCCATCCTCCGTGTCGCGCGGGCAATACGGAAAACGATGGCGAGTTCTGTGCAGGGCAGTGTTTAATACCTGGGATTGTTAAACATCTCGGGTTTTAACGCATGATTGATGTATTAATGCATGTATGCATGAACTCATCGTTGTTTTGAATACAAAATCCCTGCATGTTTAATCCATGATCCGCACGCGGAGCATGTATAAAAACGGCACTGTACTTAGCTGCCCCGATACGCAATATGCAGCACGTGGCGTATTGGTACGGGGCTCAGCACGTGGGCTGGAAACGTAGGTCCGACGCGATACGTTCGCCAAAACGTGAACCAACACGTGGAGTCAACACGCAACGTGTTGACACGGTTGTCTTGAACACGGGACGTGTTGCGTTTCAATACGGGCGTATCGAGACAACGAAGGTTCTGTATTGTCTTCACTGGGAAAGTCGCCATGTTGGCCGCGCGCGCCGAACAGGCGCCAGCAGGCTGCCCGCCGAGCTACACAAACGACTTTGAGCTAAGTCGTGAACCAAAGCACAACAGCTCCTATCGCAATCCTCGTGAGAAGATGCCCACAACTCCTCCCGCGTGCAAGGTCGCCCACAATAGATGATTCCGCTGGAGAAACAATCCCCAAACACTACCCAGCCCGCCCAACTAATCCCACGCCGCCGCGCGCGCCGACCAGGCGCCAGCAAGACATCTGCCTGCACTGCCGGGCTAACGACTGTGAATAAACTCGCAAATCAAAGCGAAACACCTCCTATTGCAATCCACATGAGAACATGCTCACAAATCTCCCGCGTGCAGGGTCGCCCACACTGGATTGTTCTGCTGCATAAAGAGCCTCCAAACATGGTCCAGCCCACCCAACAATAGAGGATAGAGGGAACCTAATCCCAGGTCGCCATGCGCGCCGATCAGGCGCCAGCAGGAGTTCTGCCAGCAGTGCTAGCCAAACGACTGTGAGCAGACTCGCACATCAAAAGGAACAATGCCAATTGCATCCTCGTGAGAAGATGCTTACACATTCTCCAGCGTGCAAGGCGGCCCACATTTCAATATTCCGCCGGGAAAGAACCCCCAACACGTGATTTGGCCAGCTCAACAACAGAGGGACACCAACATCACGTCGCCGCGCGCACGCCGACCAGGCGCCAGCAGGAGTTCTGCCAGCAGTGCCAGGCTAACAAGTGTGAACAAACTCGCAATTCAAAGCAAAAAAACTCCTATTGCAATCCCCATGAGAACAAGCTCACAAATCCCCCGCGTGCAGGGTCGCCCACACTGGACTGTTACGCACCATAGATAAACCCCAACAATGATCCAGCCCGCCCAACAATAGAGGGAAAGTAATCCCATGTCACCGCGCGCGCCGACCAGGCGCCAGCAGGAGTTCTGCCAGCAGTGCTAGCGAAACGACTGTGAGCAGACTCGCACATCAAAACGAACCAATGCCTATCGCATCCTCATGGGAAGATACTTACACATTCTCCCGCGTGCAGGGTGGCCCACACTTCAATATTTCGCCGGGAAGTACCCCCCAACACGTGATTCGGACAGCCCAACAATAGAGGGAAACCAATATCACGTCGCCGCGCGCGCCGACCAGGCGCCAGCAGGAGTTCTGCCGACAGTGCTAATTAGGCAAACGAGCTTGAGCAAATTCGCGAATCGAAACGGAGAACTTTCGATTGCAATTCTCATGAGAAGATTCTTACAAATTCTCCCGCGCGCAGGGAAGCCGACAATGGATTATCCCGCTGGAGAAATAACCACAAGACGCTACCCAGCCCGACCAACAGTAGAAGGAAAGACATATCCGCCGCGACGAGGATATTTTTAGGACCAGGTGAATTCGCCGAGAGATCAGGGGGGTCAAAACGAACGACCCTTAGAGGTCACTGCGAAAACCCACCGTCATGATTTAAAAACACGTGTTGGAATCCCTTGGCGGTCGGCGCCGGGGCGGCGACGTGGCGGCGACGAGGCGACGACAAGCCAGCCGGGGCGGCACCAGAGCCCAGTCTTTTGAGAACGGAATTAGATACGCGGAGTGAGAGCACAGTTCGGGGAACCCCTCCTCCTCCTCCTCCTCCTCCTCCTCCTTTTTCTCCTCCTCCGACTCCTCTTGGTCCTCCTCTTCTTCTCCCTCCTCCTCCTCCGACTCCTGCTCCTCCTCCTCCTCCTCCTCGTCCTCCTCCTCCTCCGCCTCCTTCGTCTTGACTTTGCTCGGTGTGCTGGAGTCCGCGGGCGGCCTGGGACGGCGACGACGACTTAAGGGAGGGGCCAGGACGGCGCAACCCGGGGAGAGGCGTGTCGCGGCGGCCATGGTCGCAGCCACGGTGGGCGCCACAACGCAGTCGGTGGGCGCCCCGAGGTGGGCCCTGACGGCTCCCTCTCCAGGGAACAGTTCCGACCAGCCATAACTGGGGGAGCTGTGGTCCTTACCCCCCTGGGGGAACCCATCGCATCGACGACCTCTCGAGAGGGGTGTCGAAATCGATGGGTCCCCCGGGGGGGTAAGGACCACAGCTCCCCCAGTTGTGGCTGGCCTGCAGTTGGCACGTATCATAAGGATGCGCGATGAGGATGCAGGGGACTTGGACACCCAGTTCGAAGCTCTTCGAGCGGGGCGCGGCCAGCGGAAGTGGCGAAGAGTGGGCCAAGGAGGCGAGGGTGCAAGAGCACCCTTGGGAAGGCTGCCCGTGCATACTATGCGGGTTGACTGTACGTCTGTTCTTGGCGGCGCACACAAGGGGGTAGGGGGAGGGGCGAAGGCTTCTTAGATGGAGGCTGCTTCTTACTAGTAGAAGGCGCTGGCCTTGTATCTATAGATGCGGCCCGCGCCTGCTAACAAGCAGGGATGCCTCTAAGAAGCCCCCCCCCTTCCCCCTGCCCCCCTCTACGCGTGGCTGACCCTCTCCTCTCCAGGGTACTCAGAGATCCGACGTAGCGAAAAACATGTAGAAATCGTACGAAAATCATGCATGGAGCCCCAGACCCCATCTTCCCGCGTCAATTTTCGAGCCGGAACGATCTGTGAGGGTCCCGGGACCCGAAAAGTTGCGAGAACGTTCGGCTCGCAAACTTAGCCTGGCGAAGGACCCAACCAGATGCAGCTGTGAGTACCGCACTCGTGACTATCATGTTCGATGGGGCTCCCTATGGGGCCACGATCCTCGCGAGGGGTGCGTTGAACTGGGGCGGGGCCGCCATGCGAACTTTCCCACTGGGGCCTTCGGTGGAGCTTCCTATGGGGCCACGATTCTCGTGAGAGGTGCGCCGAACTGGCCCGAGGCCGCCATGCGAACTTTCCCACTGGGGCCTTCGGTGGAGCTCCCTATGGGGCCACGATTCTCGTGAGGGGTGCGCCGAACTGGCGCGAGGCCGCCCTGCGAACTTCCTCTGGGGCCACGAAACGTGTGAGGGGTCTGCCGAAATGGGTACGGTGAGGGGGAGGAGGGAGGAGAGGAACGAGGAGAGCAGACGCGGAGCACTGTCTCTTCACAACGAGGACCCAACGCCACAGGATGGTTGGGAAATAGAGTCGCCAAGATCTCAGGGCAGGGTAATTACGTCGGCGCCGCGGTAAGCTAGGCCTCCGTGGAAAACACGGGAGCCTCCCATACCATCTCGTCGGCTCTTGCGGACGCTACTCGACGCTACTGATCGACGCCAGATCGGCGCTAATCGACGCTACCTCGACACTATCCCGTCGACTCCCAAACGCGAATCGACGCTGGTCGACCCTGACATCGGAATTTAGGGGAAAAACAAACCTACCTCGCTTTTGACCACCCTCGCTTCCAGGAGATACCAAGCGATGCCAGATTGCAGCCTGTACTGGTCATGCCGCTTGACGAGGAGGCGCGTGGTATGGCTTGGTTTTGCCTGGAAGCGAAAGCGGGGTAGGTAATTCACGCTCTGAGAATTGGGAGGGCACGCCAGGCTCCCATGATTTGCTGCCGAATCTCAGGGCAGGCTACGTCGGCTCCACCGTACGATTGTTGAGCAGGGGCCGGCCGTCCCGGCATTCCCATAGGCCTACCACGACATGTTCGTAGAACCCAAAAATGTCCTAAGAGCAGAAACGATGCTCTTAGAACAGATTCCCGAAGTATTGAAACAAAGCTGTCCCAGCCAGAAATGTTCTGAGAACACTTCGTGGAAACCACGAAAAGGGTCTTAGAACATGCCTACAGGCGAGCCAGGACGCTTCGCCACTGCTTGACCGGTACGCTTTGAGCATCGTTTAACCGATCCCCATCCCCAGCGGCGTGGCCTGGGCCCCACTGGCCGATTTACCGCCCTAGATGGGGATACAGGCCGTTCCCTTCGGGTTTCGAGGGGTGTATCCCCAACTGGGGTGGTAATTTGGTGGGGGTCTCGAAGGGGATGATAGAGGGCTCCTAGATGGGGTCGGAGTAGATGGGGTCGGATGATCGCGCCGCATCGCCAATACATCGGCGATGCATCGGCGATGTATCGGCGATGCACCGGCGATGCATCGTCGACGTCGGCGATGTATGGGCTACGTCGACGTGGAGCAAATCAGGCCCCACATCGAGCCGCATCGCCGATGATGCGGCGCGATCCTCTGACCCCATCTGCTTCGACCCCATCTAGGAGCCCTAGAGATGAGGATGGGGATGGGGGTCGGTTAAACGCTACTGACTCTGGACGCACGCCGCCCGACGACGCCCCGCGGGCGCCCCGCGGGCGCTGCGCCGCCGCCCGCGGGCAGCAGGCCGCCGGCCGCGCCGGGGGCGGCCGCCGGCGCGAGCTGCGCGGCGCCGGCCGGCGCCGGACGACGACGACGGCGACGACGACGACGACGACGACGACGACGACGACGACGGCGGCAACGACGACGACGACGACGACCCTGAGATCCTGGCGTCGCCAGGCTTTCACAACGGGCATTGTCGCTCAACTTTGGGCCCCGGGACCCTCACGCATCGATCTGGCGCGAAACAGAAATGCGCAGACAGACGGGGTCTGGGGCTCGGGGCGCGACTTCTGGCGAGTTTGCAGTTTTTGTTGCAACGTCGGATCTCAGGGGCGACGACGGCGGCGGCCGCGGTGGCGGCGACGACGACGACGGCCAGCGGGGTCCTCCTCTCCCAGAACCCCCATCGAGATGTGAAAAGTCACGACGGTGGGTCTTTTGGGCAATGCTCGGCCTGCCGGGGTCTCGCTGGGCCTGGGAACCGTCAAGAAACGGCTCAGGATGAAAAACTGGTCTTGGTAGGGAAACGAGCTCTATACACCGACGCTTTTTCCGATCCTGCGCTGAAATTCGCACAAGAACGCGGATCCTGGTGTATACGGGAGCCTGGTGTATACATGTTTCAATGTTTCCCGTGGACAACGAGGGAAAGGTATACACCACACAACCCCGACGTCATCCCCGACCCTCAAAAGTCGAGGGATTGAAAAAACAACCCGCCTCTGGTAATGTATATGTTCCAGTTTCCGACCTGGGGTAGGGGTCGAGCTGTGAAAAACACACGACGGTGGGTTTTTGGCAAGGCCTTCCCTGGCCTCCCTGGGCCTCGGAACCGTCAAGAAACGACTCGGGATGAAAAACGAGTCCCGGGGAACGGGTCCTGATTTCTCTTCCTCTCCCAGACCCCCTCGACTTGTGAAACATCACGGTGGGTTTTTGGCAAAGTTCGGCCTTCCGGGGTCGCCCCGGGCATCGGAGCCGTCAAGCAACGGCTCTGGATGCAAAGCTGGTCCCCGGGATGGGGTCCTGACCTCGGGGTGCTCCGCGCGGATTTCTTGGATCTGCGCTGGACTCCCCTCCCTGGCGAGCGAGGTGCGTCAGGGGCGGCGCCGTAGACGCCGCCAGGGGGGCCCCAGCGCAGATCCAAGAAATCCGCACGGAGCGCCAGCAGTTTATGTTTATGGTGTTTTTCCTTCTTCGAAGCCATTGGAGACGGTGAAGTGCACAACTCCAAACGCGTCTCTCAGAAATGGACAGAACCACCTTTTCGCAAAACGTGGTTCAGTGAAGACGACCTCGGGCCCAAACCTGGCGGGCGCAAGCCTGGAAAATGACGGCCGCGGCGCCCTCTCGAGAACCGAAAACGGATAATTTACAGGAAAGAAAATATGCACATGCACCGATTCTGGCCAGGCCCATCCTGAGCCCAGGATCGGTGCACACGCCCTCCTGCCTTGGCCAGGAAAGCCTATGCACTGATCCTGGGCCTGGCCAAGATCGGTGCATGTGCATACTTCTCTTCGCCCGACAATTCACTAATCGACGTGTCAGGGAAGGGATTCTGTCCACCCCCGAGTCTCGTTCCCTGTCCGCTCCGGCCCGCCTTCTGCGGATGGGCACCGGATGCCGAGCCCCCCCGTCGCTCGGAAGAAGCAGGTAAACACTGAAGGGGCCCTGGGACACACAAAAATATAGGCACAACTAACGGGATGCCCCATCTTTTCCTGTACTTTCTGGGTTTATGTTTTCGGCCCCCACTTCCCATATTCTCCTATATTTTCTGGGGAATCGACGATCAATTTGTGTCTGTGTTTTCTCCCTCCCGAAACACGTGAAGCAGGGAGGGGGATCAAGTAGATCGGGTCCAGGCCCTCCCAGAGAACAACAAAGACACGGCAAGGTCAGATCGACTCCTGAAGTAGGAGAGCGCTCGATTGACGTACATTGGGACCTGGGATAGGTGATCAAAAAGTTACATATAAAAAAAACGCGGAGGTCCGCGCGGATTTCTCGGATCGGCGACGGGGCCCCCCGGCGGCGTCTCTGGCGCCGCCACTGGCGCGCTCCGCGCGCCGGGGAAGGGGGTCCAGCGCCGATCCGAGAACTCCGCGCGGACCTCAGAGTTTTTATGCTTATGCCACTTCTTGTCCCCCTATGGGAGTCCAACAACACCTACTGTTAAGTCGGGCCGGTCCCCCTACAACGGGATTTTCGACGAAAAAAACCCATAAATAATAAAAAAAACAAAAAAGGGTCTGGGGACCATTTGTATTGTATTTATTGACCTTTTTGGCGCATTTTGGGGGCTTTTTTTTCCGTCGAAAATCCCCCTGTAGGGGGACACGCCCGACTTAAACCTGCTGTCTGCGACCAGCGCGCACCCCACTCGACTGGCCCTGCGCCGGCGCACCTCCGCCGCGGACCCCCCCCCCCCGCCGCCTCGAGCCCCGGACCTGCTCTCGCGCTGCGGAGGCCCCGCGACGGCCAGGCCTTGGCGAAGGTCGGGCCTGTCCTCCTACCCTTTTAGTCGGGCCTGTCCCCCATACAGGAGAAGCTTCGACGAAAAACAAAAGAATAACCCTCGCATAATAAAAAAATACTCCAAACATAGTCTGGGGACTATTTTTGGCTACGGTTAAGTTAAGTCCCCTCCAGGGGAATTATCGACGAAAAATAAAAAATACCCCAAACATAATTTTAAAAAGAATTCCAAAATAGTCTGGGGACTATCTTTGGAGTATTGTTCGACCTTTTTGGTGCATGTTTGGGGTATCTTGCATTTTTCGTCGAGAATCCCCCGGTAGGGGGACAGGCCCGACTTAAAATCCTACCCCGCGGATCCTGGGCGAAACACGGCGGTCCAAACCTTCAAACGTAGCCACAAGGAGCAGAAGCATCGTCCCCACACGACTGCTCTTGTTCTCGCTCTGCTACTTTGGGGCGCCCCTCCCGTGGAGGGGCGTGCCCGACGGCCGTCCTGGCGCCCTTCGGCCCCGGGAGGGGGGGGGGGGGGGGGCGCAGCGGCCGCGGGCGGCGAGGCGCCCGCCCCGGGGGAGGGGCTCCTGCGCCAGCGCCACGCCGCCGGGTGGTCGGCGCTGGAGGGCAGCACAGCTCCACCCCGAGAGGAACCACCCTCCTCCTCCCCATCCTCCTCCTCCTCCTCCTCCTCCTCCTCCTCCTCCTCCTCCTCCTCCTCCTCCTCCTCCTCCTCCTCCTCCCCCTCCCC
>CAUYUJ010015160.1:184480-441980 GCA_963575745.1 Prorocentrum cordatum
CTTGAGGGTGCTAGCACGAAAATTTGGCGGCTGCCAGCGCGCCAGGCCTTCGAAGCAGCGGGCCAAAAGCCGCCGCCAGAGGGCAGCTGGGCTGAGCGTGGGAAACGCAAGCGGATGCGGAAGCAAAGGCTTGCGCGTGTAGAACTGTAGAGAGAGAAGGCCCTGCCATAGTACTCGGGATTCTCAACATGCGTGAGGTCGTGCACATCGGCGAGCTCAAACTCAGCATTGGCGACCCACAAGCGCCACTTCCCCGCGAGTGGGAAACCTGACATCTGCTCACAGAAATGCTGCCATCGCGGTCGAGGATCAGTCCTCCTGCGCGTCACTGGAGCCTCTAGGGGAAAGCGCTTAGGCACACGTGCAGCAAGAAACTCGAGCCCACACTGCGAGAGTGGCGAGAGCTGTAGCAACACTGGACAGCGTGGTGAGGCGCCTGCATCAGGCACAATGAGGGCACGAGCTCGATGCGACAGCGACTGCGAAACAACGAAATAGTCGATGACACGACCAGCAGAGGCGGCAGCATTAGTGCAAGTGGCAACCGATGGGAACAAGCAAACTCCGTCTAGCGCTTCCACCCAAAGACTGCCCTGGAGCCCCTCAGGAGGCATCTGGAAATCTCCACAGGTAACGAACGGCAAACCTACAGCTTTCACCACCTGCCCCACGTCAGTGAGGATGGTCCAATTCTTCTTAGAAGGTACAAGTTGACCAACAGAAAGCCTAGAGGCGTGAGCCCATGATTGTGCAGAATGCGAACACGGCCCTCATGCATAACGCTAGGCACGCACTCAACCTCAGACAAGCCAGCGGCCGCGGGCAAACACTGCAACAGGCCACCTGATGTGCCACCTTGCGAGGTGGCGGCGGCCGCAGTGAAGGCAGCACGCCATCCCATACCACGAAGTTTGTGCTCCCAGATGCCGCACCTGTCTCTCAACATGTGGTGCTCCTGCACAGCGACTGCAGCGGCACCTCGAATCTGCTCATGCCGTAGGGCGGCCTCCAAACCATTGCAGCCAGACACATTCACGGTGACCAGGGTGGAGCTAAATATCCGACTCAGCAACCCCGTCCACGCGAGCCTTCTTCTTAGCGGCCTCGATGAGCTGGTCAAAGATCCCCTGGGCGAGCTCGTGCTTGACACCCTGCTGCTCGGCTTCGGACTGAACCTGCTGCCCAGCGCGCTGCTGCTCCAGCCAGGCGAGCAACTCAGTGTGGGAGGCCTGGGCCCGCTGCCGCACTGCTGCTGCGCCGCTGGCTGCGCGCGCGGCGCGCTGCGCCTCGGCTTCGGCCTGCGCCATGCCCGCGACCTCCCGCACAGCCGCCTCCTCTGGGGTGGCTGGGGCGCGCGCGGCGGCTCCGCCAAGCGGCTGAGCAGCAGCTGCCTCGGGGGCGCCGTCAGCTGCAGGAGTGGCACCAGCGGCGCCAGCAGCAGGGACACCAGCAGCTCCTGGAGCAGGAGCGGCGCCCTGCATGACCGCGCCAGGCTCGGCGAGCTGCCGCAGCGTGGGGACAAGCGCCTGCAGCTGCTGAGCGAAGTCGGTGAGCCTAGGGTCCGCCTTGAGCCCGTCCGCCAGGGCAGCAAGCGCCTTCGCGGGGTCCACCGACTGCGCCATGCTCTGGTAGGCCTGGGCAGCGCGCGCGGCCGCCTCCGCGCAGCGCGCCGTGGCCTCGTCGAGCTCCTTCTTCGCCGTCGCCGCCGCCGTGGCGGCTTTGAGGGCGGCCTCCTGAGCGCGGTCGTAGGCCCGCTGCGCCTTGTCGCGCTTGTCGGCCAGGACGTCCTGCTCGATGCGTGCCGAGCGCGCCTCCGCACACGGCTCGCCAGCCCGTAGCGCGCGGTGGGCGACCACCTTGGCCACCAGCTTGGGCGTCCAGTCAGCGGAGACGGCCTCGAAGTCAGCAGCCTCGAGCTTGGCATAGATGTCGATGGCCGAGGGGTCCAGGTACGAGAGCTTGCCGCCGCCCTGCCCTGACCCGCCACCGCCGTTGGCACGCTTGCCGCCACCGCCGCCACTGCCTTGGCCGCCTTGGCCGCCGACCTGAGGCGGCCCCTGCAGCCAGGCGCCCAGCGTGCGCGTGCCCTCAGAGGGGGCAGGCGCACTGGGCGCAGGGCGGCCGCGCGCGCGGCAGTGCGTGCGAGTGGGGAAGTTGAAGCGGTACCCGCACCGCTTGTGCTGACACTGCCAGGTATCGAACGTGGCGCCACCATGTCTCTGAGGGGCCATCTGGCCCTGGAAGAATACGTCAAACAAGAAAGGCCGAAAAGCCTCGTCTGACCAGGCAGCGAGGCGTGACTTCGGGGGCCGTCACTCCCCCGCGCCAGCGAGGTCAGGTCCTGTGCCGAAGCACTACGGACTTGAGCCAAAATGGCTACGGATGCTTCTACCACACCCCTCCTCCTCCTCCTCCTCCTCCTCCTCCTCCTCCTCCTCCTCCTCCTCCTCCTCCTCCTCCTCCCCCTCCTACTACTACTCCTACTCCTCCCCGTTGCCGCCCCCCTCCTCGTTCGATCCTCCTCCTCCTGCTCCTCCTCCTCCTCCTCCTCATCCTCCTCCTCCTCCTCCTTCTCCTCGGTCCTCGCACTCCTCTCTCCTTCATCGTTCCACCCTCTTTTCTGATCCCTCATCCTCGTTATCCCCCTCCTTACTCCGTTCCTCATCCCCCGCCCTTTCTTCTTTGAACCATCTTATTTTCCGAACCTGACTCTTATGATCCAGGCCAATCCATCCTCCATGCTCATTGTCCAATTCTCTCCCCGTCCTTTTCCTACGTCGTCCTTATTCCTCCTCCTCCTCCTCCCCCTCCTCCTCCTCCTCGTCCTCCTCCTCCACCTCCTCCCCCTCCTCTTGCTCGTTCTCCTCCTCGTCCTCCTCGTCCTCGTCCTCCTCCTTCTCCTCGCCTTCGTCCTCCTCCACGCTCCTCCATCCGCGCGCCCCATCCCTTCTCCCTCCTCCCTCATACCTCCTCCTTCTCCTCCTGCGCTTGCCCCTTCCACCCCTCGCGCCCCCCGTCGAGGAGAGAGAGAGAGAGAGAGAGAGAGAGAGAGAGAGAGAGAGAGAGAGAGAGAGAGAGAGAGAGAGAGAGAGAGAGAGAGAGAGAGAGAGAGAGAGAGAGAGAGAGAGAGAGAGAGGAAGAGAGAGAGAGAGAGAGAGAGAGAGAGAGAGAGAGAGAGAGAGAGAGAGAGAGAGAGAGAGAGAGAGAGAGAGAGAGAGAGAGAGAGAGAGAGAGCGGACAAGTAGGCGGACCAGGGTCCGTCCGCGAGGCGCACTGCGGTGCGACAACTCGCAAACACGCATTTGCGGCGGTCGCAGCGGCGGTGCAGCCTTTAGATACGAGGGCGGGCAACAAAAAAACCCTCCCCCGGCGCAGTGCGACAGACGCTACAGACGGCGGACAGACGGTGAAGATCTCACCTGTCAGACCGCGTAAAGAAAAAGGCCCCAACGAGGAAGGCGACGTGCTGACACGTGGCTAGGCGGCTTGGCAGACCGCCAGTTGGGCGCTTGGCCGCTAAGCGGCGCGTAGGGACGGGGCACCCCCCGCCCCCCCGCCCTGACACCGTGGACGCGGAGCCACGCGTACACACGGGCAGGCAGAAAGGAGGAAATTAGCGCGGGGCACCAGGTGGGGCGCCGCGGAGCGATGACAGCATAGCTTGGATGGTGAGTGACGGCGCAGCACCATCGGGCGAGGGCATAAGCAGCTCGGCGAAGGCACGCCCGGCGCTGTGGAGGCGATGGAGCAGAGGGCCTTGACGGGCTTGAGCAGCGGCGAGGTCCGCGGCGAGAGCAGCACACCTCTGCTGAAGAGCGGCCATAGCCTGGGACAGCTCGGTTTCGCGGTCGGTGAGGGGCGGCTGCTCAGTGTCAGCGGCCTCGGGCCTCGTGGCAGGGACAGGGTCATCAGTGCGCCTGGCCAAGTGGTGGGCTGGCGCAGTACGGCACCCTGTGTGCTGACGGCCGTCACCCTTGAGAGGTGACTGGAGGGTAACACACGGCCCCAGGGCTGGAGCCGCTAGGGCCACGCCCCGTGAGGTCGGACGAGCCGCATCCTCACGCCCAGCAACAGTGGAAGCATGGACGGGGTGCGGCGGCCTGACTGGCTCGGTGCCCTGCGGGGGGGCTGGAGCCGCCCCCGCGGGCTGGCGCTGGTGGGGGGACGGAGTGGGTGGCACGGTAGGACCAATCATGCCATGCGAGGGCTCTGAGGTCGGCCGCGTAGTCGGGTGGCGTCTCGATAGGGCGGCATGGTCGGCAGCGTGGGGTGTCGGCGGAGCGTCGTCTATGCTGCCACTCGGTCCGAGGGGGTCAACCAGGTCATCGTCGGCGTCTTGACGGTGGGCGACCTCATGTGGGTGCACTGTCGCTCTCGGTGGCGGAGTCGCGGTAGGCGTCGGGAGGTTGCCCGACGGGGCAGGGTTGTCGCTGGCTGGGCCGTCGTCCAAGAAGTCCAATCCCCCACCGAAGCCGAACGGGTCGTCCTCCTGTTCATCGGCGTCTTGGAGGTGAGCGACGTCATCATGTGGGTGCGGTGCCGCTCTCGGTGGCGGAGTCGAGGTGGGCGTCGTGCGGATGCCCGACGGGGCAAGGTTGGCGCTGGCTGGCCCGTCGTCCAGGAAGTCTAGTCCCCCGCCGAAGCCGAACGGGTCGTCCTCCTGTTCGTCGTACATCGCCCGTTGGGCCTCGGCCCAGAGCTCGTGCGGGTTCTGCGGGATGTCTGGTCCAGCCGCGGGTGGTGCCTGGTCCGACAGCAGGGGGTTTGGTTCCATTTTGCTGAGTTCCGCAGCTGTAAACCCAGCCCTGCGGTGTGGGAGCGGGAGAGTGCGGTGTCTGCGCTCGTAGATAGCGACAGCGACCCCATGGAGCACGGTCGCTTGGCGATGTCGTGTTTTGGCAGCTTCGACAATGTCGTCTGGAAGGTTGTGAGTGCGTGCCGCCATTGTGGCAAGGGCGTCAGCCTGACGGTTGAACTCCTCCGCAATGGGCCCGATGAGCCCAAGGTCGATGCCCATGTCTCCCAGGTGGCTGGCGATTTTTTCGACGCGGAACATGTTTGGCTTGGCCATAACACATCGGTGGATCTTTTCCCAGAGGTCCACGTGCGTGCCCTGCGGCGCTGGATGTCCGTCGATGATGCTTTGGAACCCATCGACCACCGCCTGGTTGTCAACGAAAACGTGCACGGGCCGTTCGGCACATGCCGTAAGGTGGACGATGGCGAGGGTCTCCGCAACCTGGGCGTTCTGCGTTAGGCCGTGGACGCGTGCACTGTAGTTCATGCGATGGTCGATGCCGTAGTAGACGCCGTAACCCGCTCGTGCTAGCAAAGGGATGGCTTGGTTGGTGCATGCACCGTCTGTGGCAGCGTAGACCCATGTCCAACCAGTGTCGTGGTCCAGGTAGGTGGTGTAGGTGTCCTGGGCTGAAGCCGCAGGATCTCCCTCAGGGGGGGGCCGCGGCATGGGCTGTGGCAGCGGGTCCCTCGCGAGGTCGGCCTGCAGGTCGAGGAGGGCTGGGTCTTCGTCGAAGAGCCCGCAGTGTCTTGTGTGCGGCGGGAGACGGGCCCACTGGTCGTCACTGATGAGGGTGGTGAGAGGGAGTCTTTCTCGGGCCCAGCACTTGCAGTCGCGGACAGTGTGCTCCTGAGTTTCCTCTTCCTCGTCGCAGTATCGGCAGATGGGGCTGGGGTCAGCTGACGTGTTTGATCGGGATCGTCGCTGTTGGGTGTGGTCCCCGCCCGACAGGTAGTTCAGGAGGAGCGCCAGCTGCCAGGCAGTGCATTTGGCTGCTCCTTTAGTTCGGGCGAGCCACGTGCTGGCGAAGAGGTCGAGGCCCTGTTTGACAGAGGCAAGGTATCCAAGGTCGTGTCGCCGCGGCTTGATCCTCCGCAGAAAGGCTCTGCGTTGCGAGGCCCGCAGCATGTGAAGGAAGGCGTTTTGGGGTAAATTCAGCCAGCTGATCTGGCAGCCCCAGTCGTCGTACATGATGCCAAATGTGGGCCAGGTCCATCGGAGCTGCTGAAGCGACTGGACGAGTCGTCCGACGGGCCCTCCACCAAACAGGGTCTGGACGTGGTGTTGGAGGTCTCTGGCGAGCCCGCAGAGTGTAACGTCGCGTTTAACCTGTCGCCGCAGGCACAGGAATGCTTCACGCTGCGTGATGGCGTCGATCTCCAGGGCGTGTCCTGGGACGCACACGGCCATGAGAGTCCAGAGCTCGACCCGCTTGTTCCCCTTGGGGCGGATAGCCGCCTTGAGGGCGTGGTTGTAGGCAGTTTTGGCTGGGCCCGATGGTGCTTGAATGTCGGTGCCCGTGGTGCAGACACTGGCAGCAAGGGAACGGGCGTGCCGCGCCTTGATAAGCATCGGCGATGGGAGCTTGCCAATGCGCGGCAGGCGAATAGTCGCCCTCCGAACACGGGCATCTGCGGTGGCCGTGAGGTTAAGCGCGGCTGGAGCCGGCGCTGCCTCGGCGTTGATGTAACTTCCGACGAGCTTGAAGGAATCGACCACACGTAGGGGGCGCTCCGCCAGAGTGAGCTGGGTGACGGCGGCGCGAAGTTCGTCGGTGAGCGCACACCCTGCCACTTTACCAGGGTGAATGCGTTGACCTGAGAATCGATCAAACTTGGCGGTTTCGTCAAGAGATTTCTGCAGCTCAGACGCGGTGTGGGTAGTGGAGTTGCTGTCGCCAACAAAGGTAGTGCTGAGCGATCGAGGAACGTATCGATGCTGCCTCTTAGTCCACACGCACATGAGCAGCTTGATGTCGTCCAGGGACCACGAACTTCCCTGGAGGTGACCGTTAGTCCTGGCCAAGTCCTTAGAGTACGCTCCGTTCATGCGGATGTAGCGTTTGTGGTGATTGTAGAAGTTTCGGCGGACAGTAACGATGTCTTGAGGGCACCCCGCGTGCAGCGCAAGGTTAAGGCAGATGTCCGTGATGAGGTAATCGAAGCACTTCTGTCGGTCTAGGGCAGCTCCAGCTAAGGGGAGGAGCAAAGCCCTGGCGTGCTCGATGCGCAGGGCGAGAGAGGTGCTGACATCCCCAATGGTAGCTTTGGGAACAGCGCCGAAACTCGTGGCGTGGGTCCATCCTTTCCGCCAGTCCGTGAGGCTACGGTAGGCTGGCGCTTCCCACGCGTACATCCAAACGGAAAGAACCGATAGGGGTCGTTGGTCCGTCGGGAGTTCCCCTCGGCCTTTTCGGAGGCACGGGTTTGGCACGTGAAGGAGGGGTTCTGGGATGGTGCCAGTGCGTTGCATAGCACGTAAGACGCTGGCGAAGAGGCGAAGGATGTCGTCGGGTAACTCCTTGGCCTCCTTAGTTGTCCAGCCGTCGAGTCCCCCCGCGCGGCACGGTGAACGGGTGCGAATGAAGTGGATGAGTTGGTCGTCGGCGAGGTGGAAAGGGACTGCTGGTGATGGCGTAGGCAACTCTTGTCGGTACTCGTCGTAGAAGTCTGCCCACGTCGGCATGGCTTCGGCATCATGACCTGCACGAGCGCGGTACCTACCCAAGATGGGCTCCCAGGTGTCGACCATGAGCTTAAGCATGTCTTTGGTATTGGCAACAATGGCGTTGGCGGGAAGGGCGTCGGGAACCTGGGCAGGTGGTGGGTCACAAGTGTGACCTTCGTCGTTGTCCGTGTCGAGCGAGCTACCGTCGCTGGGGCTGAAGCCGCCAGCGTCGGTGTCGGCATCACTATCGTCCGTGCAAGCTTGGTCAGGGTTGAAGGCGGTGGTGTCGCAGTGGAGTTGCGTATCGTCGGGAGTGGTGGGCGTGCGGAGGTACGCCGTGGGCGAGCAGTCAGCAGCCCGTGCGTATATGGCCGCCTTTCGCCCGCTTGGCTCGCGGACACCCTCAGCCCAAATCTTGATGCGTTCAGCTTTGGCTCGGTTTGCACGTCGCGCCAGCTCTGAGTCAAGGTTTTGGATCAGACGGTCCAGGTGCTCTCCGTGTGGTGCTGGCTCGTCGGGGTTCCAGGCCTCAGGAAAGGCCAGGAGGACCGTGGGGCGCAACTTGTGACAGAGAAGGCGGGCCGCGGTCCACGTGCAGTCGATGCGCTGCGCCAGGTACGGCGGGATGGCACGGCAGTCGATATGGTGGTGCTGTCCGATGAAGCGAAGCTCACAAAGTTGCCGATGGAGCTTGCGAAGGCGGTTCATGTGAATCGTGGAAGCTCCGTAGGTGGGAAAGGCGCGGGGGACAGCGGGTCGCTCCTCGAACGTGGGTGTGAGCCCGTGCATGGTAGGGGGCTTCTTTTTTGGGTGGTCTGGCGGCGGAGGTGGCAGGTCGCGCAGCCGAGTGAGATGGTACTCATGGCTGGCCTCGTTTGCCAGGGCGAACATGCGTTCCACATCGTCGCGTGTGTCGGCCTGCTCCATGCGGTCCTGGTATCGCCCTGCGATAAGGGTCCCTAATGCCTGAAGTTCGTGGCCCTCATGAGCTCCATCGTTAGGAGGGTAAGGCGTGGGGGCTAGAAGGCGTCGGGCCGTATGGTCGAGGCGGCTAAGGTCGAGCGTGACCTGCGGGCCAACGTGGGACTTCGCTGGCAAGTCCCGCAGATAGCAGAAGTCGGTGACAAGGGATCGCGCCGCTTGGTTGGCGATGATGTAATCGATGCGCGAAGTGCGGGGACACTTGGTGACGCGGTCCCAGTCAGGGATATTGCCATATGTGTGCATGGTGTGGTCAGGTGTGCCTTCAGCGACGTTAAACCATCCGTGTTGCATCATGTGCAGCAGGTGTGGATTGTCGTCGATGTTCGTGTTGGCGTCCATGCAAGTGAAATACGGGGCTGTGCCGACCCTCGCGGCGGCGCAGTCAGCTAGCCGAAACAAGTCGGTGCTGTCTCCTCCAGCGACCCCATAGAGGCTCGCCATGTAGATCCCAGCGGGCCCGTGGTTGTTTCTTCGCCGCCTGCGAAGAGAGAGAGAGAGAGAGAGAGAGAGAGAGAGAGAGAGAGAGAGAGAGAGAGAGAGAGAGAGAATAGAGAAGAGAGAAAGAGAGAAAGAGAGAGAGAGAGAGAGAGAGAGAGAGAGAGAGAGAGATGAGAGAAGAGAGCGAGAGAGAGAGAGAGAGAGAGAGAGGAGAGAGAGAGAGAGAGAGGAGAGAGAGAGAGAGAGAGAGAGAGAGAGAGAGAGAGAGAGAGAGAGAGAGAGAGAGGAGAGAGAGAGAGAGAGAGAGAGAGAGAGAGAAGAGAAGAGAGAGAGAGAGAGAAGAGAGAGAGAGAGAAAGAGAGAGAGAGAGAGAGAGAGAGAGAGAGAGAGAAATAGAGGGAGAGAGAGAGAGAGAGAAGAAAACAAAAAAATCAAAAAAAAAAAAAAAAAAAAAAAAAAAAAAAGGAGAGAGAAAGCGGCCCGTGGGGGAGGCGGGCGCCCCGCCTGCCCCGGCGTTGCGCGGGGCCGGAGTGTGCCTCGCGCGTGCTCGAAGAATTAGACATCTGCCCAGCGTTTGCGCTGGCCGCCGACGCTCCTCTTGGCGTCAACCCTGAAACAAGGCTTCCAATCCACCAGCTGGACTGCCCAGCGCCCATCTTTCGCTGTGGGTAGCATGCCCGGCAGGGACCACTTTTGCTTCCAGAAGCTTGAAGCCCAATCTTGGATGCCGCGTTGCTTGGCGAGGTTTGTGCTGGTATGCGTGGCGCGCTGCACGTAGTCTACCCAGGTTTCGTGGCTGCGCCCCCAAACGCCCCCGATCTGGCGGACCATGCTGCGTCGGCTAGAGTTGTTTTCACTTTGCAGTCAATGTCCATGTTCCCGCGGAGTACAGCAGGCACGGTGCCACGCACGTTAGCAACAATTTCATCTTGCGAGACTGAGGCAGCCGCCTGTCACATAAAATACTCTTCAAAGAATGAAGTGGCGCCCTAACAGCGGCAACTCGACTGTCAAACTCTGTGCTGTGGAACTCGTCCAGCGACAGCTTCCGGCCCAGGTATTTCTCAGATTCGCCGCGCTGAAGCACGCGCGCGACTTGATCTCCACATTTAAAATGCCGCGGTCTGGAAGGCGAGTTCGTTAGCACGAAAGTCTTCCCAAAGTGCACATTTAGACCGTACTTCCTGGCCTCCGCCGCCACGTCAGTCACCATCCTGGCGACGTCTCCTTTGCAACCAGATGGAAGCAGCACGTCGTCTGCGAACCGTGGGTTTGCTCGCGGGTCCAAATAGGGTCATCTACGACCAGGCCGTGGTAGATGCCTCTCCGCCTGCTGTTGTGTGTGTTCCATCGTTCCTTGAATTTGCTGAAGATGGCTTCGATGATAACGATGAACAGACGTGAAACTCTGCGACGCGTAAAACCTCCTAAAGATACTGGTAAGCGGAATCGGCGCGCCCTGCACTGCTAAGGTAGCACACAGGGTGTCGTGCTCGACCGTGTCAAAAGCCTTCTCGAAGCTTATCATGCCAATCCACAATTCTACATTGTGCGCGTCGCTCGCCTCAAAAATCATGGCCATGACAAGCAGGTGGTCGATGGTGCGAACGCTTCTTCTATATGCAGCTTAAGTCTACTGGTTGACCACGAATGAGGACGTCGCCCAGGCGGCCGCACAACATGCGAAGGGCAAATCTTTACATAATTGCCAATATCGCTACAGGTCTTTACTTTGTCCGCAGGGCTGCATCACCTTTCTTGCAAAAACTGCGATCCGCGATGTTGGCCAGCCCTCAGGCATCCCTTGAGAGGGGTCGAGAACAGCGTTGAAAGCGTCAATAATCGAATTCCGAAGTAAGGGGGGATCAATTTGCAGAAACTCAGACTTCATGTCGTGGTCATCGGCTGCCTTTCCTTGCTTCATCTGTCTGAGGTTTTCGTCCAATTCCGCGGCTGTGAACGGTTCGATCGAGGCGGCGTTGTCTGTCTCGTAATGGCTCGAACGGGCGCCACCCCTGGCGCTCGCATGCAACTCCTCGCAGAAGTTGGCAAACACTTCGGCGACGCATGTCTCGTCGTTGCGAGGTCTGCGTCTCTCATCTCGATGAAGTGCGTCTTCTCCCGCTTGCCCAGAATTGCGGTAAGATCCTGCACGCCGCGAGAATCGGATAGCGCCTTGTCCAGCTTCGCCAGCTGAGCTTTGGAGCGGCTGGCCCGCAACGTTTTCTGAACCTCTTTGCCCCATTCGGCTCTCAGTCGTGTCTTGTCCTCCTCTGAAAAAGCTGGCGGATTGCAGGCTTCGTCTCATCTGGATCATCGTGCGCAGCCTCTCTTCTGATCCATCTGACGGCGCACGTGCATTCGTTGCACTGGACTGACCCCTGCCCTCGGAAGCGGCGCGGACTATGCAATACGCCCTCGAGGAGGAAGCGGAGGAGGAGCAGGGGGAGTCGGAGGAGGAGCAGCAGCAGCAGCAACAGCAGGGGGGGGAGGAGAAGGGGGAGGAGGATAAGGAGAAAGGGGGGGCGGAGCGGACAAGGAGAAGGGGGATGAGGAGGAGGTCCATCCCCCCTCCCTCCCTCCCTCCCTCCCTCCCCCCCCTCGACCGCGTTCCCCCAATCCTCCTCCCTCTCCTCCCTTTCCTCCTCCTCCTCCTCCTCCTCCTCTCAACTGACGGCTGCCGCCGTCGAGAGAAAGCTGAAAGTCTTCTCTGCCCGAGACTCAAGAGTTCTGAAACCGAAACGTTTGCGGTCGAATCGGCGTCGGCGCGAGAGGGCAGCTCGGGGGGCCAGGGAGACAGTGTCCATTTCAACGCCCGCCCTCGCTGTCATACTGGCCCGAAATTCGAGATTCCGAGCGTAGCTTCATTGATGCGGAAGCGGCCCAGCTGGGCCAAATATGAAAGGCGATCCAGGTAGATCGCAAAGCCACGCGGGGCTGGCCCCCGCGCGGGGCACGCGTCGCACAGGACAGGCTCTCGCGCACAGATGCGACGGGCTGGGTCCTACGCTCATCGGCACGGCGCCGCCGTGCAGCACGCATGGCCTCCTTCGTGGCCGCCGCCTCGGAGGAGACGGTCGTCGTCACGTAGCCGTCGCGCATGGCGTTCGTCAGGTAGCCTCTCTCCGCTTCGAGCTTCGTCAGCGCGTCTGCGAGCTGCACACTGGCATCGCACCACTCCAGGTCGACTCCATCTTGGCTTAGAAGCTCTCGAAGCGAGGCCACCACCACTCGAACCCGGACCTGACCAGCGTCCGCCAGCAAGTGGCTCACCAATCTGTTAGCGTCGTCGAACCACTTGACGGGCATCAACGTCGCACTGTCATGAACCAACTCCGCGATCGGCTGGCCCGGCTTGTCCATCTCGTAGTACAATGCCCTGATCCACTCCAGCGCCTCCGCGCCTTCGGTCAAACCGTGGGCCTCTGCCGCCATCGATGTCCGGCAGACCCTCCGAATCTTGGAGCTGCCCCAGTCCAAGAAGTGAGCAGGTCCACCGCCTTCATTGTACAGGCCGTCGTCGCACAACAGGCACACAACACCGCACTGCGACCTCACCTTCTCGCCCAGCGCTCCGATTCTCGTCGATGTTATTGAGGCTGCTGTCGCGTCGGCGAACACACACCCCCGAAGGTCGGCGTCGTTCTTGATGAAGTCGCTACGGAAGTGTAGGCACACGTCCTTCGTCTCATGGCAGTACCGCACCAGCTTGTTCATCTCCAGTAGGTCCTGCGCCGTCATGGTGTTCTTCTGCTGTGCAAGCCAACTGTAGCCGAAAGAAACGTCCATCCGCAGCTGTCGCGAGAGCCATCCCAGTGAACCAATCACCGACTCCGCAAAGCTCTTCTCCTCGTCCGTAGCCAGCACCTTGATCTGCTTCCGCCTGGTCGGTAGCATCGGCAACTCCTCCATCTGCTCCACGAAGTGCTGCATCGAGACCCTGATCGAGAAATCCTCTGCCTGCTCCACGTCCTTGCCGCAGTACCTGAAGGGTGGCTTCTCCTCCGTCAACAGCAGTGCCTTCTTGAGCTCGTCCATCGTGTCGTTGTAGAGCTTGCTGTTCGGATCTCCGGTCGCGAACAGGTCGTCCACGTATGTGCCGACAAGGCCAACGAGGACGTCACCCTCGAAGAGCATGAAGAAGGCTCTCTCCAAACGACTCTCCTGCCACGAGTTGCCGCGCAGCGTCCTTCGTAGCTTGCTCCACCACTTCCGCCCAGCATCCTTAGTGCCATAGATCGCCCCGTGGCACACGAACAGGAAACCAGGTGGTACTCCAGGAGGTAGTGGTGAGGGCGGTCGTAGCACCAACATGCGGTCAACATCATCTCCTTGTAGGTAGGCGCTCGTCGCGTCGAGCTTCGATAGTAACCCGTGCTTCCTAGCCGCCGTGCTGCAGATCAAGTGAAACACCAGCAGGGAAGATGTGGGCGAATCCGTCCGGACATGCAGCGAGCCGCCACCAGCCTCGATTTCGCCTTGAGCGGTAGCTTGGGGTCGTACTCGTTCTTGTTGGTGTGAACCCACCTCGACGGAATAGGCTTCGCCCTCTTCAGCAGCTCCTTCGCATCATCTCCGATAACCACGGTCACCGCCCTGAAATTACGCCAGTTCTCCCACTCCTTGGCCGTGCTCGCGTCGAACTCCTTCCGCTCGGCCTTGGTCAGGTCCGTCGGGTTGATCTCCTTCCCGCGGGAGCGTCCCGTTAACCACGCATAAGCTATCCAGCCGTGGTACACCTCGTCCGAGTCGTACTCAGCAAGGTACGCTCCACCGGCCATGGGGCCGCCACCACGATGTAGTCGAGCGCGGGCCCGCTGGGGCCCGTATCCAGGGAGCCGTTCAGGTAATTCGGGTGGTTCGGGAAGCCTTGGGAGATCTGGGAGTTCGGAAGGTTCGGGAAGTTCAGGAGGAGGTGAAGTCGCCGTCGCGTCGTTATCCTCGTTCATCTCCTCCACTTCTCCTTCTCCAGCCTCGCCAGATCCTGGATCAAGCCCGGCTGTTGCTGGGTCGTGTCCCTGACGTAGTACTGGCTCAGGTAGCTCAGCTGCAGGCTGGTGCTCTGGAACTCCGGGAGTGAGATCCTCTCCAGGTCGCGGATCATCTTGAGATGCGTCGCGCCCTTGTAGTGGTGAGCTCGCCGTGTCAGCTCTCCGTCCTCGAGGCCTTCGCGACGAACGTCCAGGAATCCTCGAGGCCCTCGTGGAAGCGCCGCTCCACGCTGATCAGCAGGCATCCGATCCCAGGTGATCAACTCGCCCTCCGTCGCGAACCGAAGCTGCTCCGGCCTTGCCAAGACCGCACCGCCACCATACCGTAGCCAAATCGCGTGAGGGCTCCCCTGCACGGCCGCAGGTCGGAGCGTGGACTCGACGCCGTCCGCCATCTTCGCGGGGTCGCGGTAGTCGTGGCCGATGACACGCGCAACACCGAACCAACGATGGTACAGGGCAGGAGACTCACCCGGCCTGACGTGGGTGCGCCTGAAGTAGACGTAGGCGCCCACAGGGAACGGCACTCTCGTAGGTGTCGATCTCGCCAGCTTGGCCCTCCTCACGCGACTGTCGTTGTCCATCTTCACGAAGGCGACCTTGGCGCACTCGCGCCACAACAGGTTGGATGCCATGGCGGACTCCGGGTCGAGCGCCGCCTCCTGCACCTGGAGCTTTTCGGCCTCCGAGTCCTGAAGCATTGAACCTGGTACCCGCAGGCCGCGAGTACCTAGTACCCAGTTGGCGGGTGCGTAGCCGTCGTAGATCACCGTCTCGTTGCGCACCTGGTTGACGACGCCGCACACGCTCCTCAGGTCCTTCTCCTTCGTGATCTGGGCGTCCTGCACCACGCGATGGCACGCCTCCTTCCAGACGCCACCTAGCCTCTCGATCCTGCCGAGCTGCTCGTGCGCCTCCAGGGCCGCATTCTGGATCTCCACGCCGTTCTCATGCATGTGGGCCAGGAACTCCTTAGCGAACTCCTTGCCGCGGTCCACGAAGATGGACTGGGGCAGTCCAGCCCAGCTAATCCACACCGTCAGGAACGTGTCTAACGCGACCTTGGCAGAGGGCGCGTACGTACCCTTGTGGAGATACCAAACAACCTGGAACCTCGTACCGCCGCAGACTATGTTCAGGAAGGCGTGGGTGTTACCCTCGGCGTCGTGTGCGAACAGCGTGTCCAGCATCACGTGGAAGTTGAACTGGTAGCGACCCGGCATGCGGACCGGGCGCACGTGCTTCGCCCTGATCATGTCGCCACAGGCGTCACACCTGAAGTCCCACACGCAGTCCAGGAACTCCTTCTTGGCACCTGACCTCCTCAAGCACCTCACCAGGGTCACGTTGGTCGGGTGGCCGAAGTTGACGTGCAGATTCCTGATGTCGCGCCTGACCGCGGGGTCGTAGGTGAGCCACCTCGCTCTGCGCTCCTGCTCCTCCTTGGAAGCACTGGCTCGAGGCCTGCGGCTTGCTCAGCACGAACTCCGTCAGGATCCGTAGCAGGCCCGTCCTCAGGTGGACGTCCGGGTTCACGGAAGCCCTGACTCCCGTCCTCAGCTGGAGGACGCTTCGGGGGTTGCTTGCCACGCAACCTTCTCTTCTTGGCATCAGGCTGGCTCTCGACTGGGAAACTGTCAAGTACACCGAGACCTTGGGATTATTGCGTGTCGACGTCGAGGTCGATCTGCTGCTCGATGGCGTGTGGTACCAGCCTGTCCAGCTTGTCGGGCCACTTTGCCGCCGCTCTTGTCTTCTTCTGGTTCTCCAACGGCAGGTGGTGGTGGTCCCTCGTGCACTTCTCGCCCTGCAAGGCTTCATAGAGCGCCACGCTGGTGGTCAAGAGCCTCATCGGCTTGTAGTGCGCGTCCTTGGTCTCTTCATCGGCGTAGCCGAGCTGGCACCCGCGCGGAGTACACTCCAGTAGGAGGCCCTTCTTCACCAGCTCCTGCGTCTTCGCCATCTCGGGCTCGAAGTAGGCACTCGACCCGAGGGGCTGCTCCATCAAGACGCGCATCCCGCGCTTCACCCGGTCGGCGACGATCTGGTCCGAGAGCATGAGTAGTGGCCTCGTCGCTTCCCGAGCTTCTTGAACAGTAGCAGCTGCAGCGCCGCCCTCGAACAAGTTGCATCGACCCCACGCCCCCCACGGACCGCAAGGCATGGTGATGACCGTCACGTAGGGGTCCTCCTCCAGCAATTGCCTCCGTGCCGCTTGGCGCCCCTTCCTGGTAGCGCCGTCCCAGCCGTCTTCGATATCCAGTGGCTGGCCGCAGTTGTAGCCGAAGGTGGTGGAGGCGAGTAGAGTGAGGCCGAACTGGCCGCAGAAGAGTTGCTTCAGCAAGGTCTTGCCCCTAGGTAGCCTCCGCTTCCTGTCGATATTGCCCGTCATGAAGTCGAGCGTCCTGGACTCGATGGTGTACAAGTCGTCATGCATGGCCTTCATCTTCTTAGCACGCCTGGAGCTGGCCATCCTGATGGACCTGTCGCCGTCCCAGTCGATCTCGTTGGGGTTCTCGGAGACCGTCTCCGTCGCCATAACCTCCGCGGTCGGGATCGCGATCTCCGCCTCCAGGTACTCCACCATGTCGAAGCCGCCGCCGAGCCCGTCCTTGGCGATGTAGACCTGGAACTCGGGGCCGAAGACCCCGGGATCCGGGAAGTCCAGCACGCTGACGCCCAGGTGGCCGCCGCTGGTCTTGAATAAGGGAACGTTGTAGGCGCCGATCTCGGTGAAGTGGCGAACGGGTTCGCCAAGTCGATCACCGCCCCTAGCTTCGACTGGGTGTCCTTGGAGATTAGCAGGGGGGCGTCCTGGTCGAGCTCCGCCGACTCGATCGCGAACGGGTTGTTGGCGATGCCAGCCGGCATGTTGTAGACCGTATCGCTGCACGCATCGCCGCCGACCCCTCGGAACTTGGTCTGCTGGGACCTGGGAATCGGCTTGAGCTTCCGGTCGGGTAGCCCCTTCTCGTACCTGATCCTCCAGGGCGCGCCGTGCATGGTCATCTGGCAGGCTGTGTCAAGCACGGCGGTGCCAGGCGGGTCCCTGAAACTGGAGCCGTAGACCTCGACGTCGTCCTTGGAGCCGTTGACCATCAGCACCTGGAACGACCCGTCCTCATGCTGAGAGGGGGGGTCCCACTCGCCCAGCGCCATCAGGTAGATAAGGAACCAGGCTAAGCGGTACTGGTCGACGGTAAGCCGAGTCGAGTCGCTGGACATCGCGTGCCTGATGAGAGCGTTGCCATACGCGCGTGCAGCGTCACCGCCGCCCACGAACTCGGAGAACGTGTAGCCCCTGTACTTGCCGGCCATGATCTTCTCACCGCCGAGTGGTACCTGCTCGGCATCGAGGCCCTTGACGTCCTGGTCGAAGTCCGAGGGGTACGCCACGTACACGCTGTCCTCCTCCTCAGGCCTGTCCAGCTCGTGCGGGTAGTCCTCGACCCTCGGGGCGCGCTCAAGCTCCTCGTCGTCAGACGGAACCTTCATCTCCATCGCGCGCTTGGTCATCAGCTCTGGCGCCAGCTCCTTGGACTTAGGGATGCTCTGGTACACCTTGAAGACTCTCTCGGCTGGCTTCGTCTTCGCAGGGGTCATGCGCGAGTAGATGGCCCTGCCTTTCGGGGTGAACAGTGGGGGGGCCATGAGGTACTTCCAGAGCTCCTCGCCACTAGACCTGTGGGCCTTGGCCACGTGGATGCCGACCCGGTTGGGCAGGCACCTGTGGCAAGTGAGGTACCTGTGCGCCCCGTTCGCGCCCTTGAACAGTCTTGGGTCCGCCGCCAGCGCGTGCTCGCAGGGCTCCGCCATGACTGGAAGTGACTGGCCTCGCCTCCTCGGGAGTCCCGCAGCTCCGTCGTCCGCGCTGGCCTTGAGGGTCCCGTCGCCTTCCTTACCTCCTTGAGGGTTGCCGCGTGACCTTGCCTTGGGCTTGGGGCGGGCGCCGAGCCCAGTAGGTGAGGGCGAAGCCGCCAACGCCGCGAACATCTCCGCGATCCTGACCTCGCCGGTCTTGGAGCCGTCGCCCTTGAAGTCGCTGAAGCTGAAGTAGCTGTTCTTCGGCCTGTCCGATGGTGGTGCCGCCGATCTCGATGACTTCGGGCAGCCCGGGCCCCCGTGCCAGTGTCCGATCTGCCCGCAGCTGGCGCACCTCGTAGTCCGCTTCAATTTCTCGATCCTGGCACGCCGCTCACCGTTGTCACCGGGAGCACTTCCACCTCTGGCTCGATCCCTCGAGCTCGAACTGCCTTCGCCGCGACCTCCGCCCTTGCGCCCTCGACCTCCCTTCCCGCGACCGCCGCTGCGCGCCTGGAACCTCTGCTTGTTCTGGACGATCGCCGCGAAGCTCTCCGACGCCTCCGGGTCCATCTCATCGATCTCCTCGAGGGTGGCCTCCTCCTCGCCCAGGTAGACCTCTTCTTCCAGGGGCTGGTCGTCGTAGGAGTTGTCGAGCTGGTGGTCGTTGTCGTCGTAGTGCTCGTGCTCGTCGTCACGCTCGGCCTGCCACGCCTGCCGCTGCCTGTGCTGGCCCTGCTGGAACCTCTGCGGCTTCGGGTCCGAGCGGTGCGCTTCCTGCTTGCCATCCTTCCGGTAGTTCCGCTCCCGCTCGTGGATACCCGAGTGCTGCATGCGCAGCGCCTTGGCGAACGCCTCCTTGTCGTACTTGTTGCCCGCGCTGCTGACGATGCTGGCGTGGTCCGACTTGTCGAGCCCGCTGAACTTCAGCAGCAGGTAGGCCTGGAGGTCGTCCGAGATGCTGGTCTCCTGCGAGACCTTCTTGAGATCGTCGAACGCCTTGGTCCGCCTCGTGATGTACTCCTGCATGCTCTCGCCAGAGCCTCTCCACACGGATTTGTCGTAAAGCGCGCCGTCGAAGAGCTCTGCCGCGCGAACAGGTCTCTCCTTCAAGACCGACTCGCCGAGCACCCGCAGTAGCATCTCCAGGCCCGCGGTGGTCGCCTTCTTGCGAGTGATCGTGCCGCCGCCCTTGCCACCGCTCTCGAGGGTCTCCTCCTCGTACGTGAGCAAGTCGTCGTGCTTCAGCGACCTCACGGCGTCGTAGGCCGTGCCCGAGAGACCATTCCTGAGGTTGACTGGCGTCGCGATCTGCTTTTCGTCGCCCATGCGACCGTAGAAGGCATCCTTAGCCCGCTCC
The DNA here is from genome assembly GCA_963575745.1 of Prorocentrum cordatum. NCBI lineage: Eukaryota > Dinophyceae > Prorocentrales > Prorocentraceae > Prorocentrum > Prorocentrum cordatum. The sequence goes on from CAUYUJ010015160.1 coordinate 203,520, forward strand.
TGATACTCCTCGAACAGCGCTGGGTCGCCGTCGTAGAGCGGGATGTCCTTCTCGAAGGTGAGACGCGAGGCTCGCGCCATGACACCTCTTGGAGTTGCAGTGGTGCTGCTCGTAGTGCTGCTCGTGGTGCTGCTGGCTACCAGGGCAGCAGCGATCGAGCTCGTGATGATGGCGGACGCGATGCTGCAGCGCCGCCGGTGCCAGACTCCGCCCTGGTGGTCCAGCTTGTGCAGGTCCGCCACAACCTGCGCCGTGGTGCCGAGCCCGCTCCCTGCAAGCCAGGCCAGCAGCCCCAGCCACGGGGCGCGCCAAGCAGTCCCCCGCGAGCCGCGGAGGCGGGAGCAGACCGTGGCGAACCAGTCCGCTCCGCTTACCATCAACTGACGGCTGCCGCCGTCGAGAGAAAGCTGAAAGTCTTTTCTGCCCGAGACTCAAGAGCTCTGAAACCGAAACGGTTGCGGTCGAATCGGCGTCGGCGTGAGAGGGGCAGCTCGGGGGGCCAGGGAGACAGTGTCCATTTCAACATCCTCCTCCTCCTCCTCCTCCTCCTCCTCCTCCTGCGCCTCCTGCTCCTCGACCTCCCCCCCCTCCCTCCTCGTCCCCCTCGCCCTCCCTCCTCCCCCTCCAACTCCCTCCCCTCCCCCTGATCATCCTCCTTCACCTCCTGCTGGTCCTGCTCCGACTCCTCCCCCTGCTCCCCGCTCCGCGAACCGCCTCCAGCACCGGGATCGACTGAAGGACCTGCCGCTCCACGTCCGACATTGACGACTCCGCCCCACCACCGCCAGCCAGCGCAAGGAACCGCATCACGAACTTCGTGGTCTGGCACGGCGGTGGTCCTCCTCCTCCTCCTCCTTCTCTTCCTCTTCCTCTTCCACCTCCTCCTTTCAGGCTTTCAGGCTTCAGGCTTCAGGCTTCAGGCTGCGGACAGGTTCGCGCGGGTGCGCCGACACCTTCGAGCGCGCCTCTCCTCCTCGTCCTCTTTCCATCAGACAGAGCTTAATGGGTGGGCTTGATTTGGAGGGGGATAGGGGTGTGGTGTACAGGGGTGCGGTGCTAGCGCTGGAACTGGCGATATTACCGAAGCTATGCGCAAGTACATTACATGCGGATATCAACCACGCTGGCCTTGCGAAGATCGCGTCGAACAACGTCAGACCTGACTCCACATCTCCCGAACGGCCGCAAATAAATTTGAACAACGACGCAAATGTCAACCCTGTATTGTCTGATCGCCAAGCCCGCGACCTTCAAATCCTCCGATCCGGAGTGTGAGTTTAAGAAGTCTAAGCTGAAGCTCTGCTTCAGCATGATCTTTAGCTCTGCTTGGGAGGGGGGCACGTAATTAACTGACGAATTCAGTGCTCGGCACCTCCCCCCCCCTGGCAGCCCCCAGGAGAGAGGGGGGGGCAGGAGAGAGGGGGGGGGAGAGGAAGGGGGGTGGACAGGAGCAAGAGAAGGGGGTAGCGCGAGGAGGGGGGGGCCGGGCCAGCGCGAGAGGGGGGGGGAAGGAGAGAGATCGGCCGGGGGAACAGGAGAGAGGGGGGGGGACAGGAGAGATGGGGGGGAGGAGAGGGGGGGCGGTGGACAGGAGAGAGGGGGGGGGGGGACAGGCGAGAGGGGGGGGGGGGAAGGGGAAAGTAGAGAGAGGGGTGGGGCCAGCTAGAGAGAGGGGGGTGGACAGGAGAGGAGGGGGGGGGGAAGGAGCGAGGGCTTTTTGGGGGGGGGAAAGGGGGGAGGAGGGACAGGAGAGAGGGGGGGGGGGAAGGAGAGAGGGGCGGGGGGAGAAAGGACGAGAGGGGGTGGGGGGGACAGCAAGAGAGGGGGGGAGGTGCAGGAGATGAGAGGGGGGTGGGGGGCGGCGGGATAATCAGCATCCCCTTCAACATCACAATACCATCATCACATCACCATCACATCACCATACCAGCCACCAGCACCATCACCATCACCATCAAAATCATCATCATCATCATGCATCAGCAGCATGTCATCAATCATAATCATCATCAGTATCATCATCATCATCATCATCATCATCATCACCGTCTATCATCATCATCATCATCAGCATCAGCATCATCATCATCATCATCATCAGCATCAGCATCAGCATCAGCATCAGCATCAGCATCATCATCATCATCATCATCATCATCATCATCATCATCATCATCATCATCAGCATCATCATCATCATCATCATCATCATCATCAGCATCAGCATCAGCATCAGAAGCATCATCGCTCCGAGAGCCCCCAGAACGACGGCGCCGTGGACGGAGGCCACGTGCGCAATTTGTCGCGACGCGCCATCCTCCTCCTCCTCTCCCCTCCCTCCCCCGTCCTCCTTTTCCATTCCCCACCCCTCCTCCTACCTCCCTCCTCCCTCCTCCCTCCTCCCTCCTCCCTCCTCCCTCCCTCTCCTCTCCTCCTCCTCCTCCCTCCTCCTCCAGCTCCTCCTCCTCCTCCTTCCTCCCTCCCCTACTCCTCCCTGTTTCTCCTCCTCTCCTCCTCCTCCTCCTTCCTCCCCTCCGTTTTCTCCTCTTCCTCCTCCGCCTCCTCCCTCGTCCCCCTCCTCCTCGTCGGTCCTCCTACTCTCTCCGTCCTCCTTCCTCCGTCTCCTTCTCCTCCTCCTCCTCCTCCTCCTCCTCCTCCTCCTCCTCCTCCTCCTCCTCCTCCCCCCCCCCTCTGGACTGCGGGGATGGCGCAAGGAATTTAGACTCTCATCCAGGCAAGCGCCGACGGCGGAGCGGACAACAGCTCCTGCCGGGCAGGCAAGAGGAGGTGCGAATGGGGAAGAGGGAAACGACAACACGGCGGGGACGACGGACCTCCTCCTCATCCTCCCCATCATGCTCCTCACTCTCCTCGTTCCCCCAGCCAACTCCTCCTCCTCCGCATCCTCCTGCTCCTCCCCCTCGTCCCCCTCCTCCTCCACCTCCTCCTCAGTCTCCCTCATTCGTTTCCGCATCTTACTCCTCCTCCTCCCCCTCACCTCCTCCTCCTCCTCCTCCTCCTCCCTCCTCCTCTCCCCTCCTGCCTGCTTATTCTCCCAATATTCCTCCCCCATTCCCCCCCTCCCTACTCCTCCTCTCTCCTCCTCCCCCACCCCCTCCTGCTCCCCCGCCTACACCTCCACCTGCACTCCTCCCCCTCCTCCCCCAGTCCGAGTGCCAGCCCGGCTCGAGCCTATTTGGCTCGAACGCGAACGACAGGACTGTCGGAGCTCGCCTTCGGCAGCGAGCCTCGAGGAGACGCTGGACGACCCCGATGGTGGAGCAGCCCCCTCTACCGCCTGGACGGCTACGCCGCACTGGACCCGCGAGCTCGCATTGGAGGGTGGACGCCTCCTCATGCTCTTCCTCCTCCTTCTCCTCGTCCGTCTCCTCCTCCTCCTCCTCCTCCACCTCCCCCTCCCCCTCCCCCTCCCCCTTCTTACCACCATCATCCTCATCGGCATCAGCATCAGCATTATCATCATCAGCATCAGCAGCAGCATCATAATCCTCAGCAGTAGCGCCATCGTCATCGTCATCAGCACCAACATCAGCAGCAGCTTTACCACCCATCATCAGCACCATCAGCATCACCAGCATCATCATCATCATCAGCATCAGCGTCATCATCAGCAGCATCATCATTATCATCACAATCACCAGAATCATCGTCATCAGCGTCTCCACCACCATTATCATCAGCAACACCATCAGTAGCATCAGCATGACTATCATCAGCATTATCAGCATCAGCATAAGCATCGTCGTCGTCGTGGTCGCCATCATCAGCATCATCATCACCAACACCATAAGCATTTCCATTATCAGCATCATCATCATCATCATCACCATCAGCAGCATCATCAGCAACAACAGCAACATCATCATCACAATCATTCGCACCACCAACATGATCAGCATCACCATCATCACCAGCATCAGAATCATCACCCTCCGCATCGACATCATCGGCCTCATAATCATTACCAGCAGCAGCATCACCACCACCACCGTCATCATTGCCATCATCAGCAGTTGCATCAGCATCATCATCATCATCATCATCATCGTCGTCGGCATCGTCGTCGTGGCCAATACCCCCATCAATTTCATCACCAGCACCATCAGCATCGTCATTATCCTCATCCTCATCCCCGTCCTCATCCTCATCATCAACATCACCATCATCATCACGATCCACATCATCATCATCATCATCATCATCATCATCATCATCATCATCATCATCATCATCATCATCACCATCGCCACCCGCAATAGCAACAAACTTATGAACGACCTCATCGTTACCGTCGCTGTCACCGTCGCTAAAACCGTCAACACCAGGAGCGGCATCACCATCAGTCGCACCATGATCGCCATCAAAACCAACATTCCCGTCATCATCGTCGTCACGAAGAGCAGCATCACAATCGCCGCTATCATCAGCAGCAGCACCGTCACAATCGCCGGCGTCATCATGTTAATAAGCATCCTCAGCATCATCATCAGTTACACCCGCATCAGCTACATCATCGTCATCACCATCACCACCAACATCAGCATCATCATCAACAGCATCATCAGCATCGTCATCAGCATCAGCATCATCATCGTCATCTTCATCAACAACAGTATTACCAACAACATTCGGACCATAATATTAACCATCGTCGTTGCCGTCGCCAATAACGTCGTCATCATCATCATCATCAGCATCATCATCATCATCATCATCATCATCATCATCCGCACCATCATCGTCATCAAGTTCAATATGCACGTTATCACCGTCGTCACCACCACCACCACCATCATCATTATCATCATCACCACCAGAATCGCCATCATCACCATCATCAGCAACATCAGTCGAATCAGCATCATAATCATCAGCGTCATCATGCACATCTTCATCAGCATCGTCCTCACCACCATCATCGGCATCACCAGTACCATCAGAATCACCATCATCGTCATCATCACCATCATCATCATCATACTCGTCATCCTAACCCTTCCCCCTCATGGTCCTCCTGGCTCTCCTCCTTCTCCTCCTCGATTTCGGGAGAGGGAGACCGACCGTGTCGCGCCGAGGCGCCCCTGGGTGTCACATGCCCCAGCTCTGGGCAGGACTCTGCGAGAAGACAGAGATAATGCAACATCCGAGCGGCAGAATAGGACGAGAAGAACGGAAGGCGGACGCGGCGGAAGAGGAGGGAGAGAACGAGGGGGGCAGCAGCAGCAACAGGAGGCTGAGGAGGCGCACCTCTCATCGAAGAGCGGCTCAATCACAGCTCTGCCCACGAGTGCCGCATGAGAACCAAACGTTCGCGTGCTGCGGGCTCGCACGAGCGCGCGCCCCAAGCCCGAGGGATGCTTGGACGGAGCCCCCCTGTTCCCGTCGACCGCGCTCCCGCCTCCTGCTCCAGCTCTCCCCTCGCCCCCTCCTTCCCGGGCGACCTGGGCAAACAAGACGGGCGAAGCCCCTGGCGAGCGCGGGGGGCGGCACCAGAGACTCAGCGGATGTACTCGGTGTGCTGGTAGCAGAACGGCCTCTCGCGGGAGGCACACAGGGCGTACAGCCCGCTCTGCAGCACCAGGTCGTCGATCCCAGACGCCATTGGGCACAGGGGCTGCAACTCGGACTTGAAGGGCTCCACCCAGTTGCAGGCCGTGGTGGCGCCGTACGCCCCCTCGCCGTGCGGGCAAGGCGTGTCGTAGAAGAGCGGGTCCCTTCCGCGCATGTCCGTGTGCATGCCATCGCACTGAAGCCCCCGGTAGCGATTCGTCAACTGCCACCGCCTCGTTGTCGGAATCTCTAGTCCACTATCGAACAAGGCTTTCTCTGTCTTGTCCGCCACCGTGCCTTTGAGGCACGAGTTGGAGTGTCCTCAGATCCCTTGCTGGATCCCCTGGAGCCCCAGTCGTCAATCCTGAGGACTCTTTCAGGGGCCTGGGCCCTGAAATTACCAACACATCGGCCTGGGGCGCGTCGCGTGGCCCCTGGGGCGCGTCGCGTGGCCCCTGGGGCCCGGGGCACCTTCTCGCATGAGTTTTTGTAAGGCCCAAGAGGGCTCCAAATCAGGCCAAGGGTGCCTCAAGAGGCCTCGAAGCTGGTCCAAGACGGCCCCGAATCGCCGCACGATCGGTCCCAGACGCCCAAGATGATCTCCGGTCGGCCGAAACAGCACCCAAGACGTCACAAGAGGCTTCCAAGAGCCTTCCCAAGAAACCTCGAGCGGCAAAATCCATGTCATGGGTCCCTTGCGTGTCTCAATGCGTGTGGGACTCTCGCTTGTGGGAGCTTCCGACGCTCCAGGACGCCTCAAGAGGCCTTCAATACCGCTCGAGAAACAGCCCAAGTAGCTCCCAAGAGAGACCCAAGACGGCCCAACAGGGGCTCAGGACGGCCCCGAGACCGGCCAAAAGACAACTCCAAGAAGGGCCCAAGGAGCGGAACACGAACAGAACATCGAGTCGTCCGCCCCGAGAGGCCACCAGGAGGCCGCAAGGAGGCGACAAGAGGCCCCAAAGAGGCCCCAAGAGACCCCTAGGCCCTAGGAGGCCCTCAAGACGCCCTAAGAGGCCTCAGAGCGGCCCCCAGCGATATCCAAGCGAACATCCTATAGGGCATGGCCCATAATCCAGGCACAGTGGCGGGATGGACCGAAGGCCACTAGAAACTGGTTGGAGCCCAGCGCCCCCTGAGTCTTCCTCTGCTGTATGGACGTGTAGGCGGTGGGAATCCTAGTGTGCTTGTCAATCCCTCCGTCCTTCGTCGACGTGGCAGCCATGATGGCGGAGTCCTGGAAGGTCGGCGAATCCCACACCATCTTCACACCGAGGCTGTGGAGCTTGTCTATCACTTCGAGGAGCGACGACATCCTGCGCCCCGCTTCAATGAAATTCGAACCGACCCAGACGACCACCGTGTCGCCACCGTCCTTGGGATCCACCTGAAGCTGTTCCATCTCGTGCTTGATCTCATCGACCGGGAGCTCCTTCTGCGCCCACGCGTCCCAATAGATGTACGACGCGATGCCCTCTTCCTGGCAACCCTCAGGCAGAATCTCCACTGGTGACTGGTCGGTGAGCGAATGCATCCTGCCCTTCTTGAGTTTCGCCTGCAACTCCTTCCGGTGACTGACCGTTTTCTCGGACTGGCTCGACCACCACACCTCGGGGCACTTGTTCAGCCTGTGGAACGCGTTGCGGAGCACCATCATCTGGGAGTCGCCCACAAAGATGTGCTTCACCTTGCCGCTGCGAAAGTTCTCCCTCGCGCAAGAGCCCGACAGCAGCGCCTCCTGTGGGCCCGTCATCTGGAGAGCATCCTCGGCGTATCCCCTCGTCTGCAGCTGCTCGAAGTAGCTCGAGGCGTCCCACTGGATCGACTGGAGCATGTCGAACGTTGGGAGCGGGAAGCCCTTCGCCCCCAGGTCGAGGCAGTTGTTCTCGTGGAACTGGGCCTGCTCGCCGGTCACTTCTGGATCGCCCTCGCTGGTGAAGCCCAGCTCCTCGGGCGTTTGACGAATACGCACGGAACGGCTGCGGTTGTACTTGGCGGAGCCCTTGGCTACGAAGTCGAGGGAGCTCATACCGCTGAAGTCGGCAGAGCCCGCGCTCTCCATGTCGGCGGCGCCCACCAGGTCGGAGGAGCCCACCAGGTCGGCGGAGCCCACCAGGTCCGCTGAGCCCACAAGGTCCACTGAGCCGGTGCCCCTCTCCTCGCCCTCCAGTCTCGTCAAGGCCGCGGCACCGGCGAGGAGCGCGCAGGCCTGCAGGCGCCGCGGGAACGCGGGCATCCTCGCGGATCCGGCCCACAAGGCAGAATCTGCCACCGTGCCTTGTGCACGTAGAGGCGTGGAAGGTCTGTCTGGCCAGTCTTCTGTAATTTTCCAAGAACCCTCCCCCCCTCCTCTCCCGAAGTGCCCACCTGCGTGCATTGGCCCCTCTTCCCGAGGCCAGAACCCCTCACACACCAGATTCCCGCTTCCGAGGCCCAGATGCCTCCACGACGGCCCAATCTTGCTCGAAGACAGGCCACGTCCGCCTCAAGACGACCCAAGATAGCTTAAAGTTGGCCCACCAGGCCGTCGAGGTGCCCCAAGAGAGCCCCAAAAGCCTTCCCCAGATGGACTCGAGCGACAACAAACACTGCTTGTAGTAAAGTTTTGATGGGTTTTTCGGGTTCTCGCCTTTTCGGGCTTCCGACGTCCAAAGGTGACCTAAGAGGCCACCAGGACTGCCCCAAGACGGCCCAAGAGGCCCACCAAAGGGCACCAAGACGGCCCAAGAGGGCTCCAAGGCGGCCCCAAGAGGCGCCCCCGAATGCTCACAGAAGAGCACCCAGACGGCCCTGGAGGGCTCCAAGACTGCCCAAGAGGCGCCCACAACTGCCCCAGAGGGCAGCAAGAACTGGCACACGATACCCAGAATTCGAGCCTTCTGCCCCAAGAGACCCCCAGCAGGCCCCCTGGCCTTCAAGAGTAGCTGCCACCCAGAATTCTGCGCTGGCACGGTGGCGGAATTGCCAGAGGCAGCTGTGGTATATAGAGAATGCAATAGCGAGAGGCACAGGCGGCACGGAGATTCGATCGAAATGGCTTGAGTCAAAATGGCTGCGGAGCAGGCGGATGTGAAATGGTGAGGAGCACGTGGGGAAGGAGGGAAAGAGCAACGGCTAGGCGAAGATGAAGGGGAAACAGGCGTAAGGCGCGAGGGGAATAATGGAATATCCTTATCCTACCTTCTACACCTCGTCCTCCTCCTCCTCCTCTTCCTCCTTCTCCTACTCATCCTGCCCCTCCATCATCACAAGTATCCTCCTCCTTCTCCGACTCATCACCGTCATACTCATCATCATCATCATCACCATCATCATCATCACCATCATCACCATCAGCAGCATCACCAGCATCATCATTATCATCATCAGCACCATCATCACCATCATCACCATCAGTATCATCACCATCACCATCAACCTCGTCATAATCATCATCATCACCATGATCATCCTCCTCATCATCAACAACATCCACTTCATCATTATCATCAGCAGCAGCATCATCATCCTCATCATCATCACCATCAACGCCATCGCCCTCAGCAGCATCATCATTACCAAATCGACAGCATGACCATCATCGTCACCATCGTCAGCATCATCATCATCGTCGTCATCATCATCAGCATCATCATCGGCAACATCATCGTCATTATCAACATCATCATCGTCATACCCGTCATTATCGTCATCAACAGCATAAGCATCAACAACATCATCACCATCATCGTCACCAGCAGTCACAGTACCATTGGCTGCAACAGCATCAACATCAGCACCATCACCAGCAGCATCATTACCAACGAAAACAAGATCATCAAAATCAGAAGCAGCACCATATCCAGTACCTATACGACCACCCTTCGGGTGATAAGGAGGTTTTGGGGGAGAGAGGGGGGAAACAACATCTGATTCAATCGATCTCACTATCGATCTCACTCAACGGAACACCACGGGACACCACGGGACACCGCGGGACACCACGGGACACTTGTCGATCTCACTATCGATCTCACTATCGATCTCACTATCGATCTCACTCAACGGGACATCACGGGACACCACGGGCCACCACGGGACACCACGGGACACCGCGGGACACCTCTCGATCTCACTATCGATCTCACTATCGACCTCACTCAACGGGACACCATAGGACACCACGGGACACCTCCGAACCCCACATCGATCTCACTACCGATCTCACTATCGATCTCACTCAACGGGACACCACGGGACACTACGGGACACCACGGGGCACCTGTCGATCTCAATATCGATCTCACTATCGAGCTCACTTTTTGGGACTCTTCGGGACACCAAGGGACACCTCGGGGCACCACATCGATCTTACTATCGATCTCACTATCGATCTCACTCAACGGGACACCACGGGACACCACGGGACATCACGGGACACCGCGGGACACCGCGAGCCACCGCCGGACGGACGGACGGACGGACGGGCGCGCAGGGGAGAATCATTTGTCTTGACTTCGCCCTAGAAACGGCGGACACCACGGGACACCACGGGACACCACGGGACACCGCGGGACACCGCGAGCCACAGCCAGACGGGCGGGAGGGGGATAATCATTTGTCTTGACTTCGCCCTAGAAACGGCGGACACCACGGGACACCACGGGACACCGCGGGACACCGCGAGCCACAGCCAGACGGGCGGGAGGGGGAGAATCATTTGTCTTGACTTCGCCCTAGAAACGGCGGACACCACGGGACACCACGGGACACCACGGGACACCGCGGGACACCGCGGGCCACCGCCAGACAGGCGGGAGGGGGAGAATCACGACACGAACGAAACGAACTGATTTCCTGGTTGGGGGTCTCCGTTCCACTGCGATCTCACACCCCAGCCTCCGATCATCATAAACATCACCACCACCAAAAGCATCAGCGCCAACATCGATATCATACTCGCCCTCATCGTTGTCATCATCACACTCACCAACACCGTTACCACCATCATCATCAACCGCATCATCGTCGTTATTGCCATCGTCGTCGCCATCTTTTTCATCACCACCACCAGCATTCACAATATTACCATTATCAGCAGAAGCATCACCATCACCAGCATCACAGGCTCATCAGCATCACATCATCACCACCATAACCAACATCATGATCAGCACTATTATCATCACCGTCACCTTTATCATCAATATCATCACCATTGCCATCATCATCATCCTTATCATCATCGCCGTCATCATCAGCATCACCAGACCATTATCACTATCAGCATCAGCATCAGCAGCAGCATCATCGTCATCATCCTCATCCTCATCCTCATCCTCCTCATCCTCCTCATCATCATCATCATCAGCATCATCCAACATCGGCTTGTCCCCGCTCCTCCTATCCCTGACTCCCTTCCTCTACATCCCTCTTCCTCGTTTCCTCGACCCCCCACCGCCTCCTCCTCCTCCTCCTCCTCCTCCTCCTCCTCCTCCTCCTCTCCCCCTCCTCCTCCTCCTCCTTCTCCTCCTCTTACCTCTTCCTCCTCCTCCTCCTCCTCCCTCATCCTCCTCATCCCCCCTTCCTCCACGCCCGACGACGACGCAACGACGACGAAGCAGAAGACCAGCAGGCTCGCGCCGCCTCGGTCTTGCCGGCGCCGCTCTCCCCCGAGACGAGCACCGTCTGGTGGGCCCCGCGGTGCCAGACGCCGTAGTAGGCGGCGCGAGCGACCCCGTAGATGTGGGGAGTGGCGGCTTCCTCGCTCGGGGCAGACGCATGGTGCAGGCGCACGTGGAAAAGGATACGGAGGACAGGAGGATGGGAATGCGTGAGGAGGTGAGGGAGGATTTGGTTCCGAGCTGGGGGGGGCGGTAGACTGAGGAGGAGGGCAAGGAGGAGGAGGAGGAAGTCTAGGAAAAGGTGGGACGAGGAGGAGGAGGTGGAGCGGGCTCAGAAACGGCGTTAAGAAGGAAGGGGAACGGCAAAACAACAGGTCCACTTGCAACTCATGTTCCCACCTCGAAGCTCGAAGGAGTAGGAGGAGAAGGAGGAGGTGGAGGAGGTGGAGGAGGAGGAGGACAAGTGGGACGACGACGAGAGGCGAAAATGCCGACGGACCTGCCGCACCTCCTTCCACGCACATGTTCACACGCGACGAGGAGGAGGCAGGTGCGGACAAGGGGGAAGGGAAGAGATACGAGGAAGGAGATGGAAGAGGAGAAAGAAGAGGAGGAGGACGACGACCCAACTCAACTCAGCATCTCTAGGAGTGATGTCCACCTGTCTCTTCGTTGCTACGGAGAAACGTGCCTCGACTATGCGTCGGCTCTCAAAAGCTTGAGCGAAGCGTGACGTGCGCTGAGTGTCTGCCAGCATCAAAGACTACGGGGCTGCAGCGCGCAGGAGGGGAAACGCCCTTTTTTCAGGTCGTCTGCAGCGCCCAGGTTCGCGGGATGGCCTGTGGGGGCGCTCGACACTCCCCTTGAGGCAAGACTAGGGCTACGGCCAGAAACAAAAAAAATGTATATCTCCTGTGAGCTCCAATCCTCCCTCCCACGTTCGAACCGACACCTCCCGCCCTTTCCCTTACTGCTCGCCTCTGCTCGGCGAATAGGTGCAAGGGGGGCTGACCTTGCAGCCAGAGCGAGCGCAGTTGAACTAGACACCTGGCATCTTAGCACCAGCTTTAGCACTCGAATCGAGTGCCGCCCGATCATGAACTTTTTGCGTGCTGCTCGGTATCCGTCTTTACTGCCGACATCGAGATCCGTCAGCAGCTCCTGCGCCATCCTCTCCAGTGGGCCCCTCGGTGCTGACCCGATCTTGGGCTGGCCGCCCATCAGCTTCAAACCTCGGATCAGGACCGCCTCGAGCTCCGTGTTTGTGTGTGTGGATTTCACCGCGAAGAAATCCTTGCAAGTCTCTCCTGCTCCATCATAATTCTTCACTGGCCTGGCCCTGCAATTGAGTACCACCTCCGCCAAGTTGAGGAGTGAAGCTGCCAGCGTCACGCGCGTCTCCAAAAACCCTTCCAGGAAGATCTTCTCCTGGGGGTCCAGCTGTGCGGCCAGTGTCTTAAGCGCTCTGAATGCTGCCATGAAGATGTACGGGTACAGTGTGCCCAACGCCTCGGACATCGGTGGATCCTGTTTTGCCTCTTTTGCCTTTTCGTGATAGGCGGTGCCCTCGGCCTTTGCCTCTTTTAACTACCGCGCATTCTGCGGAGAGGAGCACTGTGTAGCACAGCATGTCTGTGACCTCCCTGAGCTCGGCCGCGTGGGTCTGGATGGGGCGCGTCAGCACCACCAAGAGCTTCGCCACGTTCTTCATATTCGTCGTGCCCACCAAGTCGGTAAATCGCCGCGTCCTGTGGTGGTCCGTGCGTGCCCCTTGTCGTCGCCGCCTGCCTTGTGCTTGAGTCGTCGAGCAAAACCCTCAAGTTCTATCACTGAAACATGTTAGCGGCGGGGCGTGGCTGTGGGGGTGAGTCTGGAGCGCCTCGAAATCGAACCAACGACGAGGACGAGGCGGAATTGCAGGATCCGGAAAAGGACGATACCCAGGAGGAAGGAAGGAGGAGGGAGCTTGCAAACGCTGCGGCTCACACAGCCCAAGTTCGCGCAACGTAGAAAGGAGGAGAACGAGCGCGGGTGATGATGAGAAGGACGAGGGAGGAGGACGGCGACGACAAAGAATATGTAGATACAGAGCTACCACCGGTGCAAGCAACAGAGCAGATATAGACCTCAAGGAGTGTACAACCCTGCGGCGAGCGTGAGAGCCGAGAGATCTCTCAGCTCCCAGGACGAGGAGGCGCGGGAGGAGGAGCAGGAGGAGGAGGAGCAGGAGGAGGAGGAGTAGGAGGAGGAGGGGGAGGAGGCGGAGGACGTTGAGGAGGAGGGCATGGACGAGGAGGACCTGCGGCGAGGATGGCCGGGGCGGCGCGGGCGACGCGGTCAGGCCCCGTCCTCGTCGGCGGGGGGCTCGGCGAAGTGGGCGAGCTGCTCCGCGCCGTAGAGGCTCGGCCTCGGGCGCCCCGGCTCGGGGGGTGACGGTGGAGGCGGGCGCCGACTGGAGAGCGTCCGCAGGGAAACGAACGCCATCAGGCTAGAGAGAGAACGGGAAAGACAACGCGGTCCTGATGGAACTCCACGCTGGTGAGCAGCCGCCAGCAGCTACGGCAGCACGGCGGCGAGCGGCAAAGATCGACACGACGCCGAGCACGCCAGAAGAACGAAACGAGTTGGAGACCAGTCCGAAGATCCAGAGTCCCCGCCTAAGTCTCCCGCCCGACCGTCCAACGCCCGAGTCCCCCCTTCCAGAACTTCTGATGCGGCCTCCTCCGTTCGGAGGGGCCTCGGCACTAGGCTCGGCGAGGGGCCCTGCAGTGGCGGCTCGTCCTGCAAAACTTTTCCTGTGGACGGATGTCGCCTCTAGCGGCCTTGGCCAGCTTGCGACGCTGCTTATCACGGGTCGACGGAACCTGTGAGGGCCCAAGACACTGGCTCTTCAAGGCTCTCGGGACCCCATACGGCAGCACCAGAAACCCAGCACACTTACAACAAATCAGCACGCAGCTGTGTCTCCCCACCAGGTGACCACGGCTACTGAATTCGGAAATGCCAATAGCGTCCTCCGCTCCCGAAGGGTTCCCAGGAGGACGAGGCAGCCGAGGAAAACAAAAACGTGAAAATTATGCTAACGGAGTTCCCCACCTAAAGATATTAACGGTTTCGCGGGACCCATGGGGTACGACAACATCAACACGAAGGAAAAGTTCATCGAACGAGTAAGTACGCACGAAAGGGCAGACGAAAGAAAGGAGGAGTGAGGACAGGTGCTCAGGAAACGAAGCCTTGTAAATAGTACGGCTTCTTGATGCCATCCTCGCTCTGGCGGGGCCCCGCTGGAAGGGGGGAGGGCTACGAAACCTGGTAAAGAGCAATGCTTTCCGCGACCCTCCTCGGTCAAGCGCGGCCTCTCTGGAAGAGTGGAAGAGTGGACACGAAACCGTGTAAACTGCATTGTTTTCCGATACCCTCCTGGAGGAGGAGGAGGAAGAGGAAGAGGTAGGATGGATGATGATGAAGAGCAGCAGCAGGAACCGCAGCAGGAGCAGCAGCGGGAGGATGGCCAGGAGTATGAACATGAGAAGGAGGAGGATCGGGCGGGCGGGTGAGTCGCCCAGGCGTCCAAGGTCCGATTCGTGAGGTTGGTCTGGGTGGTATATTTTTCCTCGTCCTTCCTCCTCCTCCTCCTCCTCCTCCTCCTCCTCCTCCTCTTCCTCCTCCTCCTCCTCTGTCTTCGCCCTCGTCGGTGTCGTAGTCGTCGTCGGCAGCGTCGGCGTCGCCGTCTTTCTCAGGCGGGCCCTAAAAGGCGGGCCCTGAAGTATGGATTACCATCGATTCGGTACGCATGTACCCCTCCTCCTCCTCCTCCTCCACCTCCCCCTTCTCTTCCTCTGCTTGTTCTTCCTCTACCTCTCCTTTCTCCTCCCCCTCCTCCTCCTCCTCCCGCGAAATCCTGAGAAGGAGTGACCGGGGCAGGCTTGTGCCAGATGGCGTCGGCAACAAGTCACCACCAGCACGTTCTGCTACCCTTGCTGCAGCACGTGCGAACGCCCCCGTACGGCTGAAAGCGCAACAGGGAGATGGCAAAGCACAACTCAGGAACTAGTCGGGGTTATGCAAATCGGTGAACGACACGAATTAGCAACCTCCTCGCTCAGACGGGGCCTCCCTGGAGGGGTGGGAGGGGCACGAAACCATGTAGATTGCATGGGTTTCCGATACACTCCTCGCTCAGGCGGGGCCTCCCTGGAGGGGTGGGCCACCCAGGATGTGGGGAAGCACGAAACCATATAGATAGTATGGGTTTCCGATACCCTCCTCGCTCAGACGGGGCCTCCCTGGAGGGGTGGGAGGGGCACGAAACCATGTAACCAGTATGGGTTTCCGATGCCCTCCTCGCTCAGGCGGGGCCTCCCTGGAGGGGTGGGAGGGGCACGAAACCATGTAAATAGTATGGTATTCCGATACCCTCCTCGCTCAGGCGGGGCCTCCCTGGAGAGGTGGGAAGGACACGAAACCGTGTAAATAACATGGTTTTCCGATGTCCTCCTCGCTCAGGCGGGGCCTCCCTGGAGGGGTGGGATGGGAGGGCACGAAACCATGTAAATAGTATGGTTTTCCGATACCCTCCTCGCTCAGGCGGGGCCTCCCTGGAGAGGTGGGAAGGGCACGAAACCATGTAAATACTATGGGTTTCCGATACCCTCCTCGCTCAGGCGGGGCCTCCCTGGAGGAGTGGAAATGATAGTGATATGGGAGGCGGGAGGCGGGAGGGAGAAGGAGAGGATGTTCTGGGAAAACAAGAACCCCACTCAGGATGTGGGGAAAAAGGAGGAAGAAAGAACAACAAAAAAGATGATGAAACTGAGGGAGCCGAGTGGCCGGAAGCCGAGGGGGGAAGCTGAGGAGGAGCAGGGCGATGCGGAAATGGAGGAAGCCGAGGAAGATGTCGGGGAGGGGAGGAGGAAGAGGAGAACCAGCGTAAACCACAGATACATTAGCGATGCTGCAATACACCCTCCCGTCCCAAGTCCCTCTTCCAACGCCTCCGCCTCCACTGATTCCTCCTCCACCTCCGCCTCTTCCACCTCCTCCTCCTCCTCTTCCCTCCCTCCTCCTCCATTCTTTTTCCTTATAAATAACTTCTCCCTGTCGCACCCCGAGGCAGGTTTTTAGGGCGGGCCGGGCGTTTCGCCAGAGAAATCCCCACCACTCATCACTCTGAAGCTGAAAGATTGGCAACAGTTTCACACATGGAGGGCGGGCCGTTTTCAAAACGGGGTTCTCGCCTTAGCGCCGCGCACATTCATTTGAGACATTTGCAAGAATTTCACGGCTTGAGGGCGAATCGTTTTCAACATGTGGCTCTCGCATTGGCGCCGCGCAGATCCGGATTAAAACAATGCAGGAGTTTTACGGATTGAGGGCAGTTCCTTTACGAAATGTGGCTCTCGCCTTTAGTGCCGCGCGCACTCGTTTTGGACAACTTGCAAGAATTTCACGGATTCCCATGGTCAGCGAACCAGAATTGGTGTTTGGGAAGGATTCAAGATTATGCGGGGGGCAACAGTTACGTTGATTCGCGGTGTTGAAGACCCAGGAATGGTCTTCTGCCACCATTCAGAACCGTCAAAACGCAGTAGTAAGTTTGATCAGTGGCGCTAGAATCCCGAGAACAATGCTATGGCATGCTGCAGGGTCTTCAAACGGTTGTCTTCCAACGAGGCGGTTCCTTGAATGGAAATCAACCATTGTAAGGGGCTTATGAAGAGGGAGCTTGGAGGGAGGGTTTATTCCAACATCATTGATGGCTCTTGGGTTTATGCGTCAGCAACTACAGGTTCTCCATGAGCATCGTCACCATCATCATCTCCCTCCCCACCCAGCATCCTCATATGTCCTTGCGTACCATCTGCTTTCCCTCCTACTCCTCCCTCTTCTTCCTCCTCCTCCTCCTCCTCATCATCATCGTCGTCATCATCAACATCATCCTCAGCAACATCTTCATCATCAGCAGCATCATCAGGATCATCATCATCGTCATCACCATAATCAGCATCATCCCCATCATCAGCAGCAGCATCGACACCACCATCATCATCAGCAGCATCATCATCAGCATCATCATCGTAGTCACCACCTGCTTGATATTGATCATCATCAGCAGCATCAGCATCATTAGCACCATGACCATCGCAATCAGCATCAACATCAGCATCACCATCACCATCATCATCGCCATCGCCATCATCATTATCCTCATCATCGTCATCACCAGCAACATCATCATCATCATCATCATCATCAGCATCATCATCAGCACCACCATCATCATCATCATCATCATCGTCATCGTCATCGTCATCATCATCATCATCATCATCATCATCGTCCTCATCCTCATCCTCATCATCAGTATCATCTTCATCAACAGCAACAACTACATGAACATCAACATCAACAGCAGACTCAAACGTCAGCCTAGCAATTGCCTCATATTGCTTCTCCTCCTCCCCCTCCTTACCCTCCTTCTCCCTGTTCCTCGTCGTCCCTCCTCGTCCTCCTCATCATCCTCCTTCATCATCCTTCACGTCCTAACCCTGCTCCGCCTCGTCCTCCTCCTCCTCTTTCCTATCCCTCCCTCCGCCCCTTCCCCGCACCTGCCCAAAGACTCGGCGACCGCCGCTACCGCTCTACATTACGGGGACGCGCGCGCGCCGCGGGCCCTTCGCCGTCCGAGAGCGGGGCATCTCCCGGAACGGGTTCACAGCCAGGAGCACCTGGGGCGGGGGGCGGGGTGGGGAGGGGGGACGAGGAGAGAGGGGGGAGGGAGGAGCGAGTGAAGGAGGGAGGTAGGGGAGGGGGGGCCAGGAGGGAGGGAGGGGCGGGGGAACGAGGAGGAGGGATCGGGGGGGGAGGGGGGACGAGGAGGGAGGGCGGGAGGAGGGAGGGAGGAAGGAGAGGACATGGACAGCCAACGCAGGGCGCGATGTCGAATCGTTTCGTCCACCACACACACACGCCGGATTGCCAACACTTTAGCCTGCCTGGCTGCGCCGTTTGAAACCCAAGGACAGGGACCAGCGGAGGGTAGAGGAGAAGAGGAGGAGGAATGGGAGGCTTCGGGCCACGACACTGGGTGCGCTGAGCGGTGGACCCGCCGACCCTGTCGGGCAAACGGGTCAGCGGTAGCCGGTGCAACCTCTGATGAATCCCCTCGTTACCCCGCAGAGTCTGAAGAGACAAGAGGGAAGAGAGGAAGGAGGAGGGAGGGGAGGGAGGATGGAGGGGAGGGAGGATAGAGGAGTGGCAATCAGGACGATCGTGACTACAGGGCCCTCGCCGCTGGCGGCGGCGGGGCTCAAAAACCTCCTGCCACGGGGAGAGGAAAGCGGAGAAAGAGAGCGAAGGACGGGGCGGAGGGTTCAGTGCTCCCTAGCGGCAAGCTGGTCGTTCGGCATACCTTCTTCTCATCCTCCTCTTCCTCCTCCTCAACACCATCATCATCATCGCCATCATCAGCAGCAGCATCCTCATAATCATCATCATCATCATCCTCATCATCACCAACACCAGCATCATCAACAACATCAACATCATCACCATCACCATCACCATCACCATCACCGTCAGAATCACCAGCATCATCAGCATCATCATCATCAGCAACAACATCATCATATTAATAATATTAATCATCATCGTCGTCGTCTTCCTCCTCCTGGCTAATCTCTTCCTGCTCCTCCTCCTCATTCTCATCCCCACGGTCTCTCTCTCTCTCTCTCTCCCCTCCGCTGCCCGTGCGAAACTGCAAGACGGATGTCCGTTGCACGCGCGTCTGTTTGCGAGGAGACTGCGGGGGTAGACGGGAAATGGTGCAGGGGGGGAGGGGGAGGAGCAGAAGGAGGGGACATTCCTGGACAATCCTCTGCTGGAAAGAAACCTTCCGTGTGATTTCAGCACCGTGCTCCTTGAAGTTGAAGCCCAGAGATGAAGCCCAGAGTGGTGCCATGGCGCGTACCAGAATAACTGGTCGTGCGCTGAGCAATACATGAAGGGGAGGGCGGGAGGAGGGGGAGGGAAACAGGAAGAGAAGGGGCTGGATGAGGGCAGGCAACAGGAGCTGGAGAAGGAGGGAGCAGGAATAATTGGATGAGGAGAACGAGGAATCGAGGAAGGGGAGGAGGAGGAGGAGGAGGAGGAGGATGAGGAGGAGGATGAGGAGGAGGGGGAGGGGGACATATGGAGGGGAAGAGAGATAAGAGGATGAAGGAGGAGGAGAAGAGGGGAGGAACATGATGAATGACAGTGGAGGTGGTGGAGAAGGAGGAGGAAGCCATGACGGATAAGCATGAGGAGAAGGAGGAGAAATGGCAACCATGGACGAAGAGTGTTGTAGCACCGCTGGTCCATACTTGGTGTACTCTCATCCTCTTCCTTATCCGCCTCCTTCTCCTCATCATCATTCTTCTGATCATCCCCATGCCTCCAGCATCTGCACACCCACTGCGCCAATCATCTGCCCATCCTGCTGCCCCGCACCTCTCCCCTCACTGACAGTCATTATCCTCCTCTCCCTCCTCCGTCTCCTCCGCTTCCTCCTCCTCCTCCTCCTCATCCACCTCATCATCATCATCATCACCATCATCATCATCAGCAGCATCATCATCTTCATCATCATCGTCATCGTCATCGTCATCATCATCCATATAATCATCATCATCATCATCATCATCATCATCATCATCATCATCATCATCATCATCATCATCATCATCCTCATCCGCATCCTCATCCTCATCCTCATCCTCATCCTCATCATCATCCTCATCCTCATCATCAACATCAGCATCATCAACATCCCCATCCTCATCCTCCTCCTCATCATCAGCAGCATCATCATCAGCATCATCATCCTCCTCATCATCATCATCCTCTTCTTTTCCCTCTTCATCATCATTAGCCGCCACCGTGCCTCGAGGCACGAGGAATTAATTACCCCAGGCTCTCATGTGTCCTCGGTTCTCGGTACTCAGGACTCTGGGATCCTAGTATTCTAAGGGCGGGGGCCCAAGTTGCTCTAATTTCCTGGGCGTTTCCGCGCGTTCTCGGGCTGTCCTGCAGGGGACAGAGGGTCCCAAGACGGGCCAAGAAGGCCCCAGAACGCGTCCAAAAGGGTCCAAGAGGCCTCCAAGACAGCCCGAGACCGCTACAAGACGCCCAAGATAGCCCCAAGACGGCCCAAGGAGGCCCCAAAGAACCCCAAGAGCGCTCCAAGAAGACACCCAAGAGGGCCGAAAAAGGCAAGCATCATTGATGTCCCTTGTGTGTTCGATGTTTTTCGCATTCTCGCGTTTTCGGGCTCCCGACGTTCCGAGATGGCCCCAGGGGCCCCCAAGACCGCCCCAAGACAGCCCAAGAGGCCCCCAAGAAGGCCCCAAGACGGTCCAAGAGGGCCCCCAAACGGCCCAACCGGCGCCCTAAGAGGGGGAACACGAACCGACAATTCCAGCCTTCTGCCCCAAGAGGCCCCCAGCAGGAGGCCCCAATCGAAGTAACTGGTCTCGGACCCCGCTGAACTTAAGTTTGACCCAGCTGAACTCGGACCCGGCTGAAATCGAACCCAAGTGAACTCAGACCGAAGCACGCGCTGCAGCGGGAACGCCAAAATCCGAGTTCAGCCAGATCCGAATTCAGCCGGGTCCGAGATCAGCCGGGTCCGAGATCAGCCAGATCCGAGTTCAGCCGGGTTCGAGATCAGCCGGGTCCGAGATCAGCCAGGTCCGCATTCAGCGGGTCCGACTTCATCCGGGTTTGAGTTCAGCTGGGTCCGAAACCAACCACGTCCGAGTTCAGCGGGCCCGAGATCAGCTGGGTCCGATGTCAGCTGGGTCCGAATTTCCGGGTCCGAGTTCAGCTGGGTCCGCGTTCAGCTGTGGGCTGAACTCGGACCCGCACGCGCTCGAGGTTTTGCAGGCAAGCGCCCGCGCGACGTCCCCGTCTCTGCCGGCGGTTTTGGAAGAAAGTACGGTAGGTGGCGCTTGGCACGTTGAGCTGGGGGTGGTGGCACATGTGGCCGGAGGCAGAGGTGGTTACGGGTCCCACCCCCCCTCGGGCTTCGGCCGTTTTCGTTGGCCGAGGGACCGCAGGGGGGACGGGCCTTCGGCCCCCCCCAGCGCCAATTGACGGCAGCACTGAAGGTTGACTCGTCGTTTCGCCATCAGGTACGAACGCAACGTGCCACCCCCGGGGGCAGACCGAGGGCCCCGGAGACGGCCGCGACCCGCCGAGAGCATTCCCAACAGGGGACACGCAGACGTTGCACCCGAGTCCAGGGCAGACTCCATCGGCCGCGCGGCCGGCACAAGAAACCTTACACAACCTTTTGCGATCCCCCCCCCCCGCGGGAAACGAGAAAGAACGGGTCGATTGGGCGCGGGGCAAGGTCGCCCTGGCTGCGCCGGGAAAGACTCCAAGACAAAGACGAAGGCGAGGGAGACGGACGCGAGAGGGAGGGGGCAAGGGGGGAAAAGGGCAGGAGCAGCAAAAAGGGGCAGGAGGGAGAGGAGAGCAAAACGTAACACAGTTCACCCCCATCCGGCGTTCGTGCCGCAGTCGGCGGCCCCGCCGTGGAGGGTACGAGCCTCACTCATTCCCGGTGGAGAGAACCTGGAGAATCCGGAAAAACACAAGGGGAAAAGGAGGCACTGGCAGACAGAATTCCGCCCCCACGTCGTAAAACGGCTGGCATCATGGATGACGTTGCCTCGAGACCCCCCTCCCGCCCGCAGCACAGGGGACCGTGGCGGAGAAAAAAAAAACACAGCCAAAGAAGAAGGGCGACGAGAGGAGGGGCAGGACGAGGGGGGGACAGGGCGAAGGGGCAAGACAAACGGGCGAGATCAGGTGGCTGCTGATTTGCCCGGTGGTCGTACTTGCCGCAGGCATCCAGACAATGCCGAGCACCCTGATACCGGAAAAATTGAAGACCCTGAAGCATAAACCTCGAAGCCCTTAGACCCTAGGGCCCTGAAGGCCCAGCCATTCGAACCCGTAAGGCCCGAATTCTCCAAGACCCCAACGCCCTGATGCCACGAGGCGTGGGTTGCACTGGAGTTACTTCAGTTGGAGCAGTTGGATCCCACAGACAAGGCGAAGATTAGCCCTATTAGCTGGGTCCGAGTTCTGGTCCGAAATCAGTCTGGGTCCGAAATCTGCTGGGTTCGAGTTCAGACCGGGTCCGAGTTCAGGTGTGGCCCGAGTTCAGCTGGTGTCCCAAGAGGCCCCACAGAGAGCTCAAGAGACCCCCTATGTAGAGGCCTCACGAGGCCCCCAAGAGAACCAAAAAGAGGCCCCCGAACGGCCCCCAAGAGGCCTCAAAACTGCCTCCCAGAGGCCCCGGAGAGGCCTCCCAGGTTATCCAAACGACCATCCAAGCAGCCTCCAGCCCACAACTCAGGCACCGTGGCGGGATGGGCCGAAGGCCACTACGTAGATATCATGATCCGCCGCCCCCTGTTGATTCATCACAGGGGTGCCCGGCGTGCTAGACCCTTTCCCTTTTGGTTTGGTTATATTCCAAAAGAATTCCCCCTGGGGTTTCGGCCCGTCCCGCCGGAGATGCGTAACAGGTGGTTGCAAAAGGGTTTCTCGGCTCCAGACGGCTCCAAGATGGCCTCCAAGATGGCCAAGATGGTCCAAGATGGCCTCCAGGTTTGCCCAAAATGGTCCAAGATGGCCTCCAAGACGACCCTGGAGAGTCCAAGATGCCTCCGAGTTCGCACAAGATACCTCTCAGACGGCCGAAGACGGCCCCAGAGGCCTCCAAGAGGCCTCCAAGACGGCCCAAGAGGCCTCCAAGAGGTCCTCTACGAGAGCCCGATGAGGTCAAAATCAATGTTTTCCGAAGGTTTTTGAAGGATTTTGGCTTTTGTTGTTTTCGAGCCTTCCGACGGCTCACGACGGCCCAAGGAGCCCGAAAATCGCCCCCAGAGCGCCCAAGAGGCCTCCAAGAGGGCCCCCAAGACGGCTCAAGAGGCCTCCAAGACGCCCAAGACGGTCTCCAAGACGGCCAAGAGGGCCTCCAAGATGCTTCCAACACGGTCAAGATGAGCTTCAAGACGGCCAAGATGGCCGCTAAGACGGCCAAGATAGCCCAAGATGGGCCCGAGAGGTTCCAAGATTGCCCCAGAGGAGTCCAAGAGGTGCTCCAGGAAGGCCCGAGGGAGCCCAAATCTTCAATTGTCATTGAACGTTTGAAGGATTGTTGTTTCTCGGTTTTGGTGTTCCGACCGCCTGAGACGGCCCAAGGAGTCCCCAAACTAGTCCCAGAGGCATCCCACATGGCTCCAGAACGGCCCAAGAGGTCTTCAAGCCAGCCCCAAGAGGGCCCCAAGAGGGCCCCAAGATGGCCCAAGAGGTTTCAAAAACGGCCAAGATGGTCTCCAAGATACCTCAAGACTGCCAAGATGACCTCCAGGACGACCAAGATGGCATCCAAGACGGCAAACATATCCCCAAGAGGGCCGAAGGCGGCCCAAGAGGCGCCCAAGATGCCTCCCAAACAGCCCAAGATGCCTCCAAGACGTCCTCCAGGAAGGCCCGAAGAAGCCAACATCAATGATTTGCCTTGGGTGTTTGAAATGGTGTTTCGCATGTGCTTCCTTTCGGCCTTCCGACGATCCAAGATGGCCCAAGAGGACCCCAAGATCGCCCCAACATCGCCCAAGAGGCCCCAAGAGGCCCCCATGACGGCCAAGACGCCCCCAAGACGGCCCCGATAATGCCCCAAGACGACCCAAGAGGCCTCCAAGACGCCCAAGATGGCCTCACGGCCCTGAGGGCCCCAAGTTGGTTTAGAGAGGCCCCCCAAACGGCTTCCGACGGCATCAGACGAGCCAAGAGCGCACCAAGACGGCCGAAGATGGCCCTAAGATGGCCCAAGACGGCCCAAGAGGCCTCCAATAGGGCATCCAGGAAGGCCCGAAAAAGGCCAAACTCATGAAGTTTCCAAGAGATTTGAAGGATTTGCCTTCCGACTGCCCGAGACGGCCCAAGAGCCCTCAAATATCGCCCACGGGGTCCCCAGTATGGCCCCAGAACGGCACAAGAGGCCCTCAAGACGGCCTCAAGAGGCCCCCAAGACGCCCAAGATGGCCTCCAAGACGACGGTCCTGGCGCACCCCAAGAGGGCCACAAGACGGCCCATAGAGGCCCCCAAGGCGGCTTCCGAAGGCGTCAGACGGGCCAGGAGCCCACCAAGACGGCCGAAGAGGCCCCCGAGAAGCCCAACAAGGTCCAAGAGGCTCCCAGGAAGCTCCCAGTAGGCCCCAAGAGTGTCCCCAGAGGCTCCCAAGATGCCCCCTCCCCCTCCTCCTCCTCCTCCTCCTCCTCCTCCTCCTCCTCCTCCTCCTCCTCCTCCGCCTCCTCTTGATATTCCCCGCCACTCCCCCAAGTGTTCCCCGAAGGGTTTCCACAACGGTTGGGGGAACACATGGCCCGGTACCTTGGCAGAGCTTTTGCCACAACGCTCGGCCACATGGGCGATTCTAGAAGGCGGGGGGCAGCGGTGATTCGCCATAGGCGTCTTCGATCATTGTCATCCTCATCCTCATCCTCATCCTCATCATCAGCAGCAGCAGCAGCATCCTTATCCTCATCATTATCATCAGCATCATCATCAACATCATCATCACCATCATCATGATCATCCTCATCCTCATCATCATCAGCATCATCAACAACATCAGCATCACCTTCATCATTACCATCAACACCTTCTTTGATATCATCATCATCATCATCATCATCATCATCAGCATCATCATCATCGTCACCATCCGTCACCATCATCATAATCATCATAATCATCATAATCATCATCATCATCATCATCATCATCATCATCATCATCATCGTCATCATCATCATAATCATCATCATCATCATCATCATCGGAATCAGCATCATCATACTCGTCATCATCATCAGCGGCAGCATAATCACCATCACCATCACCATCACTATCACCACTAGCACCCCTATCATCATCAGCAGCATCTTCACTTGCCTCGTCATCGTCATTTTCTTCATCAGCAGCATCATCAGCATCAGCATCATCACCAGCATCACCAACATCAACATCATCATCACTGGAATCAGCATCAGCAGCAGCACCATCAGTATCATCAGCATCAGCACCCGCATCAGCATCAGCCTCATCATCATCATCATCATCATCATCATCAGCATCAACATCATCATCACCATCATCGTCAACATCTTCATCATCATCATCATCATCATCATCCTCATCTTCATCATGATCATCCTCATCGTCATATACAGCATCAGCATCAACACCGCCATCACTATTACCACCACCATCCATCATCAGCATCATCGTCATCACCATCAGCACCATCAGCAGCATCAACAGCATCACCATCATCATCAGCAGCACCATCAGAATCACCATCATTACCATCAGCATCACCATCAGCAACATCAGAAAGCAGCATCATCAGCAGCATAATCATCACGATCATCATCAACAGCATCATCATTATCACCAGCAGTAGCATCATGAGCAGTATAATAATCATCATCAGCAGCATCATCATCAGCATCATCATCTTCTTCATCATCCCTCATTCACCCTCCTCCATACTTATCAACATACTTCTACTCATCCTCTTCCTCGCCCGCTCCTCCGCATCCGCCTCCTCCTCCTCTTCCTCCTCATCCTCAGCCTCATTCTCCCCATCTTCCCCGTCGCCTCTCCCTCCATCCCTCTCTCTCTCTCTCTCCTCCTCCTCCTCCACCTCCTCCTCCATGTCCTCGTCCTCCTCCTCCTCCTCGCTAATCCTTCCTCCTCGTCCTCTTCTCCTTCCTAGCCCGTGCTCCTCATCCGTGGTATCACACTGGGCATGTTCATCCTGGTATTCTTGTCCCCCTCCTGGCAGCCCTTTGCCGCGGGGCCGCGAGCTGCGAGTCGAGTTCGCGGAGCTTGGCCGGGCCGCAAGGTACTGGACGACGTCCGCGAAGGCGACGGCGAACGCGGCCATGTCCACGTAGACGTCCAGCCTCAGCTCCTCGTAGACCTCTCCCGCCTCGGCCCGCGGCATGGCGAACCTGCCCTGCACCTGTGGGGCCCCCGTCCCGGCCCCGGCGGGCGCGGCAGGCGGCAGCGCCCCGAAGACGTGGACGTGCCACTGCCCGCGGGCGGCCCCGTAGGGGTGCATGGACGCCCTGCTCCACGCGGGGTTTGGTCCGGCATGGCGGCGGCCCCAGGGCCGGAGCCACACCACACACGAGCCCGGGGGCATGAAGAGGCCCCACCACATCGCGGAGCCGAAGGTGCCCATCAGCACGTCCGCGAGGCCGGCCAGCGCGACCTCCTCCGCGAGGGTGAAGTCCTCCATCCTCACGGTGGCGAGCCGCACGCTGCTGGGCCCGTACCTCGCCGCCACGAGCGCCTCGATGTCGGCGGCGTTCGCGATGCTGCGCGAGCTCGTGGCGAGGCGCCCGCGCTGCACCAGCAACGCCCGCACCGCGCGACGCCCGGCGGGCTCGCCGAGGGCGCCGCTCTCGGGAGGGGGGGCGCCCCAGACCCTCTGCGCGAGAGGGCGCGCGGCGACGCGCCAGCCAGGGAAGCTCCCCGAGAGCTCCACGAGCAGATC
Source organism: Prorocentrum cordatum (assembly GCA_963575745.1). Lineage (NCBI taxonomy): Eukaryota > Dinophyceae > Prorocentrales > Prorocentraceae > Prorocentrum > Prorocentrum cordatum. The sequence continues at coordinate 230,326 of CAUYUJ010015160.1, forward strand.
GAAGTCGCGGTTCCGGGCGCTGCCCCTCCCGGACCACGCGCCACCCCACTGGCCGGCGAGGTAGCAGCGCGGCACCGCCTCATCGAGCAGGACTGCGGCGCCCGGGGGCAGAGCGGCAAGCACCTCTCCCGCAGCGACGCCTGGCCGGAGGATGAGGACCGGGGGATGCGCCGAGAGCAGCGTCAGCCAGCTCAGCAGCTCCCGCCGCCCGCACGCGAGGTGCTCCCTGCCCAGGTACACGTGCACGCGCAACCGCTCCCTCAGCCGCCATACCGCCGCCATGCCGCCCGACGCCCGCGCGGCCGTGAAGGCGGCGGCCACGTGCGGCACCAGGAACATGATAGCGTGCCCGAGGTTGCACCAAGAGGCCGGATCCACCGGCATAAGCACGGCCACCTCGCCCAGGTCCCCCACCGCCGCGCCTGGCGGCAGGGAGGCCCGAACGGGCACCAGCCGCAGGCCGCCGGCCTCCTGGAGGTAGAGGCGCTCGCGCACGCCGTCGGACGGCCCCGCGCCGCTGGGCCGGAGGCGCAGGTGGACCTGCCCGCCGGCCCCCAGGCACAGCGGCGGCAGCCGGAACGAGGGCCACCGAGCGTCGACCAAGGGCTCGCCGCCATCCTGCGGCGCGCGCCCGCGGGGGTCGCCGCCCGCGAACCCGAGGAGGGTATCCACGGGCCGCAGCCGCCGCGACTCCCAGGCGCGCGCCACAGAGGCCAGCCTTGCGCTGGCAGTGGCTGCGTCGGAGGCCTGCATCTCGTACATGGGCGACAGCTCGGCGTCCAAATGTCTGAGGTACACGAAGATGTCAATGGCTGGGAGTGTCTCTGCTCCCACTACCGGGTCGAAGCAGTCCAGGGAAAACTGGAGCATCTGATGCACAGAGTCAAAATACTGCCTGGCTCTCGTCGAGTCTCCTGCAAGCATGGTGCACTGGCCACAGAGGAGAGCTCCAATAACTCGCGCAGGCAGGCAAGGGAAAGCCCCTGTGATCTGATCTGACTCTGGCCGCACCAGGTACTCTGATGGTACGATGAACCTTCCCCAACCGTCAGGCTGAAAGCAGACATGAGTCATGGAATTCGCAAGAAGCTGGTCTCGAATGGTGTCGTCGCTAGGCCCCAGCTTGGTCTGGTGCACCAGGAAGGTCTTTCGGAAGAAGCTAGCCAGATCTTCAAGCTGCTCCTGCCACGCCAACTGACACACGCAAGTGTGAGCCTGCACGCCCGTTCTGAACCGCTGAAGCGTCCGGAACAGCCTCCCGGTTTGAGTTTCCTGGCGGAACAGCGGATCCCAGACGTCTTTCATGCCAAGATAAGCCGTGTAGGCGTTGAGGCCCTGAAAAAGCCTAGCCCGCTCCTGCTCCACCTCCTCCTCCTCGGACCTGCGCGCGTCCTCTAGCGCCAGGAGGAAGTGCCACCAGGCGTAGTAGAAGAGCTGCGCCCTGAACCACACCTGGGCGCAGGCACCATCGCCATCACTCGGGCGGTGCTGATCTGGCACGCTATTGGTAGCCAGGAGTTCAAGGCCCTGCGGCAGCCGCTCCGGCCACACGTCCCCGTGCAGGGCCCAGAGGCGCTCAATTCGCCAGTGGAGATGGTGGCTCTCGTTCACCAGCGGGTCCCAGAATGCGCTACCTCCTGTGGTGCCTGCCAGCCCCAGCGAGCCAGCACGACCGCCAGGGCAGAGGGAGCGTGCCAGCTGCAGCTGAGGGTGCGCCCAGCTCTGCGCCAGGCCTGGGATGGACATTCGCAGCGGCGCCCAGGCAGCGAATGGAAGGCAGCAGAGGGTCAGCGCGGACAAGACGCAGCACTCAAGACCAGCCGCACGCGAAGAATTCACGCGAAGGCTGGGCAAGCAAGGCCATGCACTACCTTGGCGTGCGGGCAAGAGAAGAGCACTCGAGCCGGGCACAGCGTGAGCCACAATAGCTTCGAGCCCATGGTGTCCAGTAGGCAGTTTGATCCCACCAACTCTCGGCGTAGGTGGTCTGCTGGACTCCAGCTCTTCCTCAAAAACTCATCCTCCCCTTGAGCAAGGTCGCCGTGTCCCCTCCCCAGTGTCTGGACCGCGGATGTCGTCAGCAGTTGCTTTGTATATGTGTTGTTTGGGGGGACAGGAGGCGTCGCTAGTATTTGAAGCGTCCAAGATGACCCGGGATGACTCGAGAACAGCCCCATATGGCCTGATACTGCCTCCGTGATGGCGCAAGCTGACTCACATTGGTCCGAGGTGTCCCGAACGTGGCTCCGAAATCCCAGGATTCCCTTGACGCCAACCCTTTACAGGCCGGCACTGGCTTTCCACGCAGGTGGCCCTTCCTCGCAGATTGCACTCTGGCCTTCTGCCCTGAAGGCTCAATTGGAAGCTCTTCTGGGGCAGCCCTAGCTTTGGTTGACCTCAAGCGCGCTGGTGAAGATGCGCTCTTTCAGAATACTCATTCTGGAACTCCTCGTCGCTGATGTCTTCGTCTTCGAGCGGGCGATGGTTTTGCAAACCGCTGTGGAACTGGACTCGCGCTCTCGTTCGCAGGTGCCTGCCGCGCCCTAGGGTCCAGTCCCAGAGTCCCAGAGCCTGACGGGGATCATCCAGGCAGTGGTTGCAGGACCCGTAGGAAGGGTGGGGGAAGTTGGTAGTTTACCGTTTCGGCGTTCGTCTTAACACAACCTTTTCGGAGAGGCTTCGCGACGAATTTCTGGACAGGCTCCTATCATGACCTCCCCTGAACTCGACGAGGAAGTCTGTGCTGCTTGCATCGGGGCAGCGCCTGTGCAGCACCCGAGCCAGGTACGGTGTGAAGCAGAATAGCTACTCGTACGATCCGATCCTGCCCAAGAAGCGCTGTAAAACCAGCCCCCTGGATCGATGTTTGAAGAACGAGGTTCGAGGGAATGGGGTCGATGATCGAGGTGATGATCGAGGCTCGAGGCTTCTCACGCAGGCACACGCTCGTGCACACGCGCGCGAGCACGTGCACGCGAGCGGCGCCGGGCCCGTCAGGGTGTACACCACGCCCTCGCTGAAGCGCAGCTGCAGCGCCTGGCAATCCCGGTGTGGACCCACGGGGGGCGGCGAGGGCGGAGCGGGGCCGGGCCAGCCGCAGCAGGGCGTCCACCTCCTCCTTCTCCTCCTCCCCGCCTTCACGCTCGTCGTCTCCCTCTCCCTCCCTCGTGCTGATCCTCCTTGACTCCTTCTCCTCCTCGTCCTGATCTTCTTCCTTCTCATCGTCCCCCATCGCTCTGAACTGTCCGTGAAAGGATACTCCATTCCCCAGCACTCGCGGATTGGAGGATCCTCCTCCTGCTCCTCTTCCGCTGCCCAGGCACACGCCGACATGTGGCACGCGCGTCCACTGGGGCAGGGCGCGCGGAGCAACCCAGCGCTTGCCGCAAAGACCACCTGAGGCCAGCAGAAGTCCACACAAACGGACACACACGTGTTAATATACAAATATACACAACACTATCGGTACACGTATATCAATAAATGTATATATACATATGTGGGCGTGCACATATGTATCTATATACACATATATCCTCCAGCGGCCGAGTGACGTCACTTCAGCGAAAGCTCAAAACGGGGGTCGGTAGAAGAACGCAATTCCACAAGACGTTGCAGGTGGTGGACTGCGCAAAGAACATGTACAACAAGTCGGCGACAAGGTGCACACAAGGCGTTGCGAGTGGGCAGCTGCGCTGCACACATACACGTGTTCTTCCGACGCGCTGCCGACGTCCAGCCAGCGGTGACAATTGTGGGAGGGCCAGAGAAACGCGTGAAAAGACATAACTCCCAGAAACACGCAGTGGCGAACCAGGGCCGACAAGAAAACAGGCGGTGTAAGATCAAGATAGGGCGGCCAAGAAACATGATGGGGGCAAAAAACAGGATGATGCCCCAACAACGGCACAAACAACACAAGCACACAAACACAAACACAAGCACAAACACCCACACACGCACAAACACACACACACACTTTTCTGTCGCAGCGCGGCAGAGGCGATCCGCTCGCGCGCTCGTAGCCGGGGACGCGCGGTGTACTACATAACCTTCAGGAAGAGAAGGAAGGAGGAAGAGGGCGGCCGCAGAAAGCAGGCGGAGGAGGGGACCACTCACCACGGAGAGAAGATCAGGATGAGCGCGCCGGTGCGGCCAGCGCGTGCTCGGGCGACCTGGCAGGGGACGCGGAGCGGGGTCACGACCGCACCCAGGGGCTGAATCCAAGGCTGCAGGCGCTGTCAGGAAGAGCGGCACGCAGGCCCACAGCAGCAAGAGTGGAAGCATCCAAACGTCCGCCGCCAAGCGTCAGACTTTGCTGCAAAGGTACGGCGCTAACAAGATGCAGACACAGACCAAGCGGCCGTGGCAGGGAGACGGGGCTGCAAACCGCGCGCTTCAGCAGAATGCTGCAGTGACGAGCCCCCCCAGCCAGCTGCTGAGCTGCTGAGCTGCTGAGCTGCTGAACTGCCTCAGCGGGGCAGCGGGGCGCGAAAGCCACCTACCAACGCCAGGGGAGGCCCAGGCGGCGGGGGGCGGCATGAGCAGGGGAAAATGAGGAGCCGCCGGGCCCCGCCGGCGCACGCATCCCAGCCAGGCGAGCGCCCGGCCGCAGGGTTGGCCAGGCAGGGGCGCCCAGCTGCAGGAGCAGCGGGGCGGGCGGCCGGCGTGAGCCGGGTGAGGGGCCGCCCAGCGCCGCCACTTGATATCCCTCTTCCTCATACTCCACAAACGACTTCTAACAATCGACTGCACGACCACCACCGAACCCTCCTCCTCCCCCTTCCTCCTCCTCCTCCTCCTCCTCCTTCACCCTGGGCTCATCCCCATCTCCTCTCCTCCCCCCCATCCCTCTTCTAACCTTCCTTCTCCTCCTCCCCACCCTCCTGCCGTCTCGGTCGGCACTTGCTGCACGGTGCGTTCATGACATCGTGTGCCCTTTGCGCCTGATCAAGTGTCTCAGCATCGAGCTGACTATTGATCATCTGACCCACGGCAACCCCGACTGAAAAATTGTCAGCCCTCGAGTTCCTCTCGTCTTTGCTGCAAAGCTGCTTGCACAGCACTTGCACCTGTCTCTGTTCGAGATGGGCCATCAATGAGCCTCATGCGGTCGAAGGTCGAAGGTCCTGCCTCCTCATCCCTCCCTCCCCCCCTAGCACCCCCCCTCCCCCCATCATCTTCCCAATTCCTCCTCCTCCTCCTCCTCCTCCTGCTGATGCCCCTCTCCTCCCTCCCTCCCCCCTCCCTCCTCATCCCTGCCCAGCCCCCCCATCCCTCCTTCTCCCCTCCCCTCCTCGCCCGAGCCTGCAGGATGGCCGGTTCATGCAGCAGGGGCAGGTGGCTCAGGTCGCTGAAAGGGGGGGGGAGGGGCTCGCCCCTCGCCACCGCCGGGCGCCCCCTCCATCCCGCCCCGCCCCGACCCCGACCCCCGCGGCGGCGGCGAGAGGAGGAGGAAGGGAGGAGGAGCAGCAGGAAGAGGAGAAGGAGGGGGAGGAAGGGAGGAGGAGCAGCAGGAAGAGGAGAAGGAGGGGGAGGAGGAGGAGGAGGAGGAGGAGGAGGAGGGGAGGAGGAGGAGGAGGAGGAGGAGGAGGAGGCGGAGGAGGAGAAGGAGGCGGAGGCGGAGGAGGAGGAGCAGGACGGGTAGGAGAAGGTGGGAGACGAGGTGAGGGGAATAGGGAGAGAGGAGGGAGGAGGGAGGAGGGAGAAGGATGAGGGAGGAGGAGGAGGAGGAGGAGGAGGAGGAGGAGGAGGAGGAGGAGGAGGAATAATATTAAGAATAACCATACTATATTAAATGCTAATGATAACGGTAGTACTAGAAATAATATCACTAACAATGAGGAGACGAAGGGGAAGACGAGAATACTGAGGGGGAGAGCGGAGAGATGAGGAAGGCTGGGTGCGCTCGCGTTATATTTGACATCCCACACCTCCCATCCGTCCCTTCTGATTGTATCGATGTTTCTCTATCCGCCGACTGGTGTCATAGCGGACCTCAAACCTCAAAAAGGCCCCTTATCGTGTTACCTATGCGCAGCTAGTAACGGGTAGCTGTGCACATTGAAAGAGGACAAAGAAGTGAAGCATGAGCAAGAACATGAGCAGGAAGAAGAGGGTGAGGATGAGAAGACAAGGAGGGGGAAGAGCAATAGCAAAAGCAGGAGTAGGAGGAAAGGGAGGAGCAGGAGGACCAGTGGAAGGCGGAGGAAGGGACAGGCGCGGGGCGACAACGACGATGAAGTACTCGGATCCAGAGCAAAGCGGCGTCCTCAATCGAAGGCAACGCTGAAGCGGGACCCCCAGTTTGAAGCACCAGGGACACGCTCGGACTTGAAAACATGTAAATTACCTTTTTGACATCTGATGTGCAAGAAACAAACGTATGCAGGAGAAAGCGGCCCCCGCTCGGACAGGACCTGGGGAGAGAGTAGTGTAGTATTCACATCGGATAAAATTGTGGAGGAGAGGAGACTCAGATCGAGTGAATGTCGAGGAGAGAGGGGGGGAGGAGGGGCACGAAGAAACTGACAGGGTCCAGAGCAGCGTGTCTGTCTGGCACCAGAGGGGTCAGGAGAGGAGGGGGAGGCCGGAGGAAGGGCAGGACAGGAGGAGCAACAGCGGCAGCACGAGGAATTGGGAAGGGGATGATGAGGAGGAGCAGGAAGAACGGGACAAGGGGCAACGGGCGACGGGGGGAGAAAAAGGAGGATGCATCGTGCAGGGAGGTCTGGCGACATCGGGGTGGAGAGACGGCACGCACAGTCGAGCTGCGCCGTGCACGAAAGAGTCAAGCTGGTCCCGAGGTCTAGGAGGGCAGAGGAGGACATGGACGATGACGAGGAGGGCGAGCATGACGGCGACGAGGAGAATGGGGAGGGTGGAGGAACATGGGCGAGGTCGAGGAGATAGGAGAGCGAGGATGACGACAAGAACGATGGGACCTGTCAGACAGTATGACGACCAGGATGACGAGGACATGGACCTGGTCGAGGATGAAGACGGCAAGGACGAGCAGGAAGGAGAAGAGAGGAGGACGAGCAGGAAAACAACGAGAGTACGGGGGCGACAGCAAGGAAGAGGAGGAAGAAGAAGAGACCGACACCAGAGGCGACGACACGGTGGAGGACGACGACGGAAAGAGAGCCAGATGCCAGAGCTCCAGAGCCAGAAACCGCACACAACCCCACGATTTCATGGAACCCTGCCCAGGGAGTGCCCGCGCACATCTCAACGTCAGCAGCAGGGGCGGGCAGATGCACATCTGCGTCCACCGCTCCACCCGGGGCCCCCTGGGTGCGACGATTCCGCAACAGTGGGCATGCGCGCGGGAATGAGACGCTCGGCGGCGGCGGCGCTCGGGTGGCACGACCGCCTGGAAAACACGAGGGTCTCTGGCCCCATGCGGGGGCCCTGCTTCTGGCCGGAACTGACGCGGAAATTAATGTCCGCAGGGGCGGGCAAATGCGTATACACATCCACCACTCCCCGAGGTCCTGGGGCAACGACCCCGAGGGCGATGGATTGTGGACGTTCGCGCGGGCACGAACTTCGTCGACGCTGACAGCGCCCAGGGGCGTGAACGCGGGGAACACGAGATGCGTGGTCCTTCCAGGCCTTCGGGGGCCTCGATCGATCTTTCGGCCAGCGCCCATATGCATAATCCGCCACCGCGCCCCATGGCATGATTGTGTGTGGTAGAATGCCAGATGCTGACTGGGCGAGTTTATGTAAATCTTCTAGAAGGCGCCCCTCCCACCCCCATGGCTGGCCACGGAGTTCCGCGTGCATCTCTCCCCCTTCCGAGGCTTCCTGGGCGCCCGAACACCTCCCTGGGGATCTCGAAGACTTTCCGACGCTTCCAAGACGACCGACGCGGGCCACCAAAGCCTCCCAGATGACCCAAGATACCTCCAAGACGGCCAACGATGCCTCCAAGACGGCCCAACAGGCTCTCAAGAGGGCTTTGAGGGGACCCAAGAGCCCAGGAGGACTGAAAGAGGATCCCAACGAGGACCCGACGAGGCCAAACTCATGGATTTCTGGCATCTGATTTTAAAGAAGGAGAAGGCCATGCGTGCGCCAACGTCCGCCTAGAAGTACGCTTCAAACTGGAGACTTGAACTCCTGGGAGGCCATCGTGGGCAACATAATCCGGACAAAGCCACAGTGAACAACGATCAAGCCGGCTTTCGGAAGATAGCCCGGATTAGGCCGGACTTCGACCAAAGGTATTCCAGGGTATACCAGGGCCGAAGCTGCATCAAAACTCCCAGGAGTTGCAACCTGAAAACAAGCCCGCCGTGAGGTAACATCCACAGTAAAATCGGTGCACATTCAGGCTCCACAAAAGGCGGACCGATCTTAAGACTGCAATCCCGGGAAAAACTTTGTATTGTAACCGCCTGTACGCAAAAAACTGCAGTTTTGGGGTTCGCGATCCCCCCCACCATCCCCCGACGTTATATTTTTCACGTTCCCTTTACACCCGCCCCTCCACCAGCCACCCAATCGCTGAGGCTGTCGCGCTCTCGGGATGGCCCTTCCGACACACAGCAGCAACATCCGAAGAAAGAAGATGCGGAGCCTTGGCTTGGGATGGCCAGTGCCAGCCTCCGCGGCCCCTCTGGCGCCCTCCGCCTCCTGTAGTGGCTTTCCGTTCCGACACGGATCGGGCCCACAACCATGGAAATCGGTAAAACAGTTTGCTGACAAGGGCTCTCCATCCAGCCCTCCGTCGCTGAGGTCGGTCGCGCTCTCGGGATGGAACTCCCGAGTGGCAGCTACCAGGTGCCAAAGCCATCCTACGGTTCCATAAGGAGCATCCGGAGAGAGAGAGAGAAAGAGAAGACGCGAGGCCTTGAGCTGGCCAGTGCAAGCATCCGCGGCCCTCTGGCGCCCTCCTCCGCCTCCAGAAATGACTGTCCGTTCTGGACCGCAATGTTCCGAACAACGTAGAAATCACTACACCAGCTTGTTGGCAAAGGTTCTCCATCCAGCTATCCATCGCTGGGGTCGGTCGCACCATCGGAATGGAACGCCCGAGTGGTGGCGCCGAAGCTTTCCAAACGAGATTGGAGACGGAAGATGATGGGAAGAGGAGGGTGGATGACGAGGCGAGAGGTGGGCAGCAAGAGGAGGACGAAAAGGAGGCAGAAGAAACCCCGAGCGCGCTTGAAAGTCGGCACCCGCGCCACGACTGGTGATCCAAACTGCGGACAACGACTGAGCCCGCGCGGGGGCACCTCGGATGCCACCCCCAGCGCAGGCCGTGGATGGGGCGTGGCCCAGCGTGGTCACCCGGTCACGCGAAACCCTCGGGCGCGGCTCGGCGCGGCCGTCACGCGAAGCCCAAATGTGCAGCTCCGGCCTGTGCGACTCCATTGTCTCTGTGATGGCCGCCTCTCAGGGGTCGTCCCTGTTGTAGCTCCGCCTCAAACCCGCCACCTTCAAGAGGGGCAGCGGCGGCATCACCTGGGCCAGGGCAGTCACGCCGAAGTGCCTATACTGTTGGCGGCGAGGTCACGCTCCTGCAGGCTTGTCATCTGCGGCAGAGCCTTCGCGAGAGCCCTCGCGCCGGCGTTGCCCACGCTGTTGTATAGGTTCAACGCCATCACGTGTCGCACTGCGCACAAACTCTTAATATCCTCGAAGCCCAAGCCTGCCGACCGGCAATATAGCTGGACTAGCGGCCCCTCGCCGTCCCGCCCGCGCAGCGCCTGGCGGAGGACGTGGCCGTCGCCCAATTGGTTTTCGCCCGCCTCAGCCTCAGCGAACAGCGACCAAATTCTGGCGGTCGAAGGCCCCCTGAGAAGCCGAGGCCCACTCCTGCTCCACGAGCGCCAGCGACTCCGCTGCTCCTCCGCGAGCTTTTGCTGCAACCGCGCCACGTGCGCCTGGGTGGCGCTGGTCTCCTCCCGGTGGCCCTCCAACTCCCGACGAGCAGCTGCAAATTGCCGGCGGCCCGCCTCCTGATTGTCTGCGAGGGCCTGCTGAGAAGCGACAAGTTCGCGCAGAGCAGCCAGCTCCTCAGCCAGCAGCGACGTCTGCCGCCCCCCCGCCCGTTTATGCTCCAGCTGCGCGGCACGAGCTTAGCAGCCTTCTCCACCATACCATTGTGTCCAGCTCAACCCCTCAGACCATGGATTTCTACCCGGACGCTACACCTTATAGAACAAAGGAATAATCCGCCGATCCGGCGTGTGAGTTTCAAGGAGTCTCAGCTACAGCCTCGAGGCTGAGCTTCAGCCTCTGGGGGGGTCGCCGGGGTGGCTCTGCCGGGGAAGGGGGGGTGGGGGGGGGGGGGGGGGGTGCGAGTTTCCGGCGAACCCCGGGGCCGCTCCGGGGGAGTGGAAGATAGGGGGGGGGGGGGCGCCATGCTCCGCTTTTTCCGGCGCTTTGGAGGAGGGGGGGGGCCCAAGAGACCCCCAAGGGGTTCCAAGAGGGCCCCGAGTCGCCGAAAAATCGCTCCAAGACGCCCGAGATGGCCTCCAGACGGCCCAAGGTGTCTCCAAGACGCCCCAAGAAGCTTCCAAGAGGCCTCCCAAGAGGGCCCCAAGAGGCCAGAATCGTTGATTTTCATTGGTTTTCTCAGGGTTTTTAGCGTTCTTGCCTTTTCGGGCGTCCGACGCTCGAAGACGGCCCAAGAGGCCCCCAAGTCCGTCCCAAGACGGCCCACGATGCTTCCAACACGGCCCAAGAGAGCCCCAAGACGGCCCAAGAGGGCCCCAAGACGGCCCAAGAGGGCCTCTGGACAGCCCAAGAAGGCCCCAAGAGAGCCCCAAGAGGGGCCCAAGAGGGGGACCACGAACCGAAAGAACCGAGCTTTCCGCCCCAAGAGGCCCCCAGGAGGCCCCAAGAGACCCCCAAGGGGCCCCAAGAAGCCCACAAGAGGCCCAAAAGAGGTTCCAAGAGGCCCCAAAACAGCTCCCCAGAGGCCTCCAGACTGCCTCCGGCAGGCCCCCGGTTTCTTCCGCGGCACCGCCCAGGGCGCCACCGGCAGGATGTCCTCCGTCTCATCGTTTTCCTTCAAGTTATCGCCTCTTCCTCATTCTCCTCCTCCTCCTCTGCGACCTCACTCCTATCCCTCAACGATCGCGTCACCGAGTGCCTCTTCTTTGAAACATCCTCTTCTTTGAAACATCTTTATTTAAACACATTTGCATACATAGAAAAACAATCTTCCAGACATACATACTTACATTCACACACATACACACATATTATCATACACACATACAAACATACATACAAACTAAATACATACATACGCGCACAAGCATACATACATACATACGTACCTACACACAGGCACACATGATCAATGCATGCATACATGCATGCACGCGTACATACACACACATATATCGTGAAACTCACCGCGTGCTCGAAACTTGAGAGAGACCGCGGGAAGTCGAGAGAAGCCGCGGAACGAGGCCTCTACTACTACTACCACTACTACCACAACCACTACTACTACTACTACTACCACTACTACTACTACTACTACTACTACTACTACTGCTACTACTACTACTACTACTACTACTACTACTATACTACTACTAGTACTACAGGAGCGTTTCCCAACTAGTATGTGTGTGTGGGTGATGCTGTGTGCGCATGTCTGCGGCGCAGGTTAAGTGGTGTGACTGTGTGTGTGCGTTTGAGTGTGCGCCCATAATTTCTGCGTCTGGAGAATAACCCCGAGCGACCCGGATCGGCGGCACTGGCCGAAGGCCACTACAATAAGAGAAATTCTGGGGAGGACCACGTGCAGACAACAGCGCTCAACAAACATATACAACTGTCGGCCAGAGCTGACCGGAAACGATGGCTGGACGAAGCAATAGACAAAGACGGTTGGAAAACAATGCGAGCATTACGGAAGAAGCATTCGACGACGAATGGCAGACTACGGGGGTCAACTGGTCATCTTTGTTGACGCAGAAGACAGGGCAGAAACGATGGCATATTACTTACACAAAGAACAGTGGCGGCTGTGTCATACGGATGCAGAGTTACCGTGCGTGGAGGCGAACAACAACCGCTTATGCATGGACACTGGGGGCATTACTGTGAAAGAGGTCAGGCGAGCTGTGAGACGCATCCGTGTGCAAAAAGCCGCAGGCAGCGACGGTATACCGCCCGACCTATGGCACGCACTGGGCTCTAACGCTAGCGCATTGGAGATTTTGCGAGATCTGTGCGACGCCTGTTGGCAGAACAAAGATATCCCAGAGCAATGGCGAGAAGCTTCAGTTGTGTCCATCTTCATGAAAGGAGACACATCAGAGCCATGCAACTACAGAACAATATCGTTATTGGCTGTCGGCTACAAAGTACTTGCCAGCATCATTTTACAGCGTTTCATAAATGGTGGGGCTGAAGACGCACTCCGCGAATCACAGTATGGATTCAGGCCGGGAAGGGGGACAAGTGAGGCATTGTTCTTGGCCCGAAGGATCATTGATGCAGCTCTGGAGGACAAGAATGGGAAACTGTTGCTTTTACTGTTGGACTGGAGCAAGGCTTTCGACCGTATCAAGCCAGATGGACTACTCTTCGCTCTTCGGCAATTTGGCGTGCCTCCGGCTATGCTCGACATGATCGCTGCCATCTACCCGGTGCGGAAGTTCGTGGTCAAAGCAGGTTCAAACAGATCTTCCCAACGATCTCAAGATGCTGGAATTGCCCAAGGGTGCCCTCTGTCTCCATACCTGTTCATCATTGTGATGTCTGTGCTGTTGGACGCAGTCGACACCGAGCTCGCGAAACACCCCCCGAACTATCCAGACATGCCGTACATCGTCACACAAGACGTACTCTACGCGGCTCTAAAGGAGTCGTTGCAACACCATTTCCACATTATCGCGGCTTTTGGGAAACAATTTGGTTTAGACCTGAACGCCGGGAAAACAATATTATTAAGAGTACGATCGGAGGACACTGTGGTGGGCCCAAATGGAGAATCAATCAAATGTGAATATCATGCGGTCTATCTGGGAGGCTTGCTCAAAGCGGACGGCAGGCCCCGAACCGAGCTCACACGACGCCTTGGGGAGGCGAATGGAGCATTCCACAAATTATGCGCAGTATGGAACCATGCGAACATGAGCCGCCAGCATAAGATCCGCGTCCTGCAGTCGTGCGTATACTCCAAATTGTTGTACGGCCTCGAATCGTGCATGCTTCTCAAGGCTGACCGGGACAGGCCCGACAGTTTCCAGGCGAAATGCACTCGCAAGATATTCAAAATAACACCGTCGTTCTTGTCTCACGCTAGCAATGCCGATGTGCGCGCAGTAGCAGGCATTAGCAAACTTTCAACACTCTTATTGCAAAGGCAATTGAATGTATATGGCAAGCTGGCCAGACAAAGGCCGAGGAAAGGTGGTTTTCGAGGGCGGGGTAGATGATACTATAATGCCTCGGAGCTGGGGCGCCCCCAGGCGCCGAGGAACGCCGCGCCTCAAATGGAATACATATTTGCACGCCGAAGCCTTGGCTGTCGCGGGGAACGACCCGGACGCAATGCAAGACCTATTACATGGATCTCAACAGCAGTGGCAAGCAGCAGTTTCAACATATGGCTTTGAAGCGTAATTATTCTCGGCCGCCAGTTCCCTTCTCCCTCCTCCCCTCTTCCCTCCTCGTCGTCCCCCCCCCTTTCCCCCTTCTCCATGTGCAGCGCAGCCTACCCTCGCACAGCGCATGGACAAAGTGCCGAGCGCCTGTCGACCGAGGCACTGCTGCTGCTCAGCGTCTTTGCAGCGTCCTCTTCTGCATAGTACCACACATGTGCTAATTTTACTTGCAGTTGCTGCCGATGCGCCGTCAGGGCGCGGCTTATTCGTTCGTTCCTCCTGCAGCCCCGCGGCGGCCCACTGGACTCTTCCAGCTCCGCTCAGGCGCGACGGTGCTCAACGTCTTGCAGCTCCGCGGCGGCTCTCCTGGACTCCTCCAACTCCGCCTCTTCGCGCCGCTGCGCCGCGTCCTCGGATTCCTTCTGTGACTTGTCCTCGACCAGATTCAGCTGCTTCTCCAGTTCCTTTTCGAATCTTCCTTCTGCGCCTGCAGCGTCTCTGCCCTCTACACGGCCAACCATGGTTTCTCCTCGGCAGCTCCCACCTCCTTCCAGAACTCGCGCATCTTCCCGACCATTCCCAGCGAAATGACGTCAATCGCCTTCCTGGCTGCAACGATGCTGCCCACCGCCCTCACGAACGGCGCTCTCGCATCCTCGATGTTGTCCACCAGCATGCCTCATTTCCAGTTACTTCCTCGCGATCGGCATCACTAATGGCGCTCTCGCGTCCTCGACGTCGTCCACCAGCATGCCTAATGTCCAGTTACTTCCTCGCGGTCGGCGATATCATCGACAGAATTTTCGAAGACAACGTCTATAACGCGTTCCCTGTCAAACTCTTCCAGAGCATTCGACCACGGCTGTTCGAGAACCTTCGCGTCCGCCTTTGAGACCATCATCAACTGTTCCTCCTCGCGCCCAAGCGGGGGCTGAACTGGCGCGCGATCACCGCGGCGCGCTCCAAGCCTAGCCCGACATGAACACGGAGCAAGCGCAGAGATTCGGTCATTCGGGAACTAGGTCTCGCTTGCCCAGGCGGCGAACGCGACGGCGCTGACGGACGAACTATTGGGGAGGCGGGTCATGCGTCATGCGCACGATTTGTGCCAGTATGACGGTGGAGAACTTACGCCCCTGCCATGCATGTCCATCCTGACGCCCAAACAAGTCTTTGTAGAGCTCGCCACAGTAGAGCACAGCGGCAACCTGTTTCGTGACGCCCACCAGCGGGGGGCGCCCCAGAGGCACTTTGAGAGAGCTGCTGCTTACCTCGGGTAGTCTGCAGAGAGCGATAAGAAGTGGAGACTTGCCAGGGCCCGCCGCACCTGTCACCAGCATGCGAGGCATGCGAGGCTCGAACTGAATCTCGAGATCCGAATGCTTTAAGGCCGACTTCGAGATGCATGTCTGATCGGAGGCCGACGTGTCATGTTTCTTGGCCGTGCTAGGCCGCTCGCTGGAGTGGTTCCGCGTCCGACATATCTGCCATCCGTTCCACAGCGACATGTTGCTCCGAGTCCAAAGGCACGGCATCGTCGACATGCGTCGCCCTGTGGACCAAGAAATGATATCCATTTGATTTCCGCTATGGCTTGCCCACTCCCCGAACTCCGCAAGGCCGGGCTCGCAAAGGTGAGCCTTGTTTTTTGACCCGACCCAGGAACTGAATACGCGAACGGCGCCGTAGATCCGCCATCGCGCCTCTGGGCTCGGAGCGGACGCGTCCTCGTGTCCATTGCCTGATCCTTGGGAACTCAGTCCTCAGTCCTGAAGGGTCTTCCGGGAGCCCAGACCCCAAATTCCGCAATCTCTCGGGGCTTGTCGCGTCATGTCGTTTGATTTTTGGGCGCTACGAGGGCTCGCCCCACGACGCTCAAGATGGCCCTCAGGCGGCCCGGGAAGCCTCCAAGACGCCCAAAATGCTTCCAAGAGGCCTCCCAAGAAGGCCCCAAAATGCCTCCAAGAGGCCTCCCAAGAAGGCCCCACGAGGCCAACATCAGAGACTTCCCTCTGGGTTTTGAAAGAGTCATTGGCGTTCTCGCGAGCTCGGCTCCCCGATTCTCCAAGACGGCCCAAGAGGTTCCCAAGACTGCCCCCGAACGGCGCAAGAGGCCCCCAATAGGGCCCCAAAACGGCCCAAGAGGGCCTACACAGCATGCGCAGCTGCATGCTCTCATTGTCATGGCTGCTAAGAAAAATACGGCGGCAAGGTCAATGTGGGCCCAGGCTGCGGGCGAATAGTGCTGGCGTGGGAAGCGCAGGAGGCCAGAGGCCGTTGGCGATGGATGGGGGCCCCCTCACATCCGGCTTGGGCTGAACAGGCGCGAATACCACCACCGCCAGGATCGCCAACTCAAGGAGGCCCAGGGGCTGGAAGGAGCGGAGCGCAGGGGGGGCCGCCACGCAGCCTGAGTCGACGCCCCTTCCCCAGGGCCAAGGCCGCTGAGTCGCCCCCGCAACTGCCGTCGCGCGGCTGAAGCCGCCCACGCGTCTTCGCCGGGGCTTGAGCCACCGTCGATTTGCCAGGGCGCGGGCCAAGGCCAAAGCCAGGACCGCCGCCGGCGGGGGTGGGGCCGCCGACGGGGGGCGGGAAGGAATCGTCATCGGCGTCGACAGCATCGTCGGAAGCGTCGTCGGGGCCCACCACCGCCGCCGCCGCCGCCTCCGCGTGGTCAGAGTCGCCTCTGGGGACGCCGCCGCCTGGGCCGCCGCCGACTGCGGCGCTGAGGCCGCTGGGGAGGGGTGGCACAAAGGACCTCGAGGCCGAAGCGGCAGGCCACGACCTGCAGCGCCGCCCGGCGCTCGACCAAGGAACCAACCCCGAAAGTGACCCAGCCGGACTTGGCCGTGACCCCGGGCTGGGCCGCCCACGAACTAGTCCGACGGGACTACGACCTCGGCGCCGAGGCGGGCACGGGCCTCGGGGAGGCGTGGGCACACGCTGCGGCTCGGGGTCCGAGCCGCTTCGCCTCACCAGACGCTGAGCAGCGATCGCGACTGTGGTCCCAAACTACGGCGCCAGTCCCGCCCGGGCGCGCTCGAGGCCTCGACGTCGACGACCTCGATGCCAGGTTCCTGAACGGGAGACATTGGCGAGGCTGCAGGAGGAGGGACCAGGCCACGGCCCAAAGGGCGTGCTGGCCAGTCTCGCCGGAAGCGATACATGCGCCTACGAGGCCAGGATTCCCCAAGAGAGCGGCAAGGGGCAAGGGCAGACGGGACCGCAGCACGCTGCACGGCAGCCTGGACGCAAGGGTCGGCGAGCAACCAAAAACCCCGGCTCGGGGACAGGCGGAGCCCGGCGAAGCCCAAAGGAGGCAGCATGGCGGCCCACGCAAGAAGGCCACAAAGGCGAGGCGGGGTAGTCGGTCGCCGCTCCCAGGGCCTGCAAAGAGGTGCCCAAAACCGGGTGCAGGGTCAACCGCTCCGCCCACCACCTGCGCTGACACCATCACGTGCACCTGGTCCAGGAGACGCTCCTGAACGTCAGGCGCGCGAGCTCCACGGGCGAAGAAGGCGCGCGAGCTCCACGGGCGAAGAGCAACCGAAAGGAGCCGCCCAGCGCCGCTTAGACGCCACACGCTGGATCAAGACACGCTGCCGGATCTCCGCGGACCTGGGGAGGGTAACCAGGTGTGTGGTCAGATCCGTCACCTTCCCCGTCCGTCCCTGGGCAGAAGGGCCGGGGGCCTGGGCGAGGGCCGAAAACGAGGCGCCCCGGATGCCGGGGTGTTCGGCGGTCTCCCCGCCCTGCCAGAACTGCCTGTTGCCCAGACTCTCAACCACGCCGAGGCAGGGGTCGGGAGCCCTGGTGGCGGCGAGAGCAGTGTCCCGCGCCTCCCTGTCAGACGCCTTCCAAGGGCTGTACCAGGCCCCGGCGTGGGTGCGGAGGGTCCTGAGCCGAGCGTGCCACGGGACCAAGACGCAGCTGAGGGCGCGACCGCTACACAAGCATCCCGACAGCGGCGCACGGATCAGGTAGATGGGGCTCACTCAGGACCCCCCCCCACCAAGCAGAACCGAGGAACGCGACACGCCCCAGAGGCGCCCAAGACGGCCCAAGAGGGCCCCAAGACGGCCCCAAGAGGGGCCTAAGAATGGGAACACGAACCAGAAAATCGAGCTCTCCGCCCGAAGAGGCCCCCAAGGGGCCCCCACGGGGCCCCCAGGGGGCCCAAGAGGCCCCCAAGAGGCCCCCAAGAGGCCCCCAAGAGAGGCCCGAAAGGGGCCCCCAAAAGGCCCGAAAGGGGCCCCCAAAAGGCCCGAAAGAGACCCCAAGAGGCACCCAAACGGCCTCCCAGAGGCCCCAAAGAGGCCCCCAATAGGCCCCCAAGAGGCCCCCACACTGCTCCCAAGAGGCTCCCGAGAGCGCTCCGAAAAGGCCCGAAGTAGCATCCCTGAGAACTCTGACCCACAACCCAGGCACGGTAGCGGGATAAGCCAGAGGACAGTATATCCACCGCCCCATGTGATCTTGTCACAGGGGTGCCTGGCGTGCTAAATCCTATACGGCTTGGTTTTGGCTCGTTTCCAAAAGAACTCCCCCTGGGGCTTCGGTCCATTGCGCCGGCCACCCGGAAGGGCCTGGAAACAGCCTCGACGTCCGCCAAAAAAAACCCAAGACGGCTCAAGATGGCCTCTCCGACGGCCAAGTACACGGCCAAGATGGCCCCAAGAGACCCCGACATGGCTCCAAGATGCACCCAAGACGGCCCAAGATGGCCTCAAGATGGCCTACGTCGGCCCAGAAGGTCTGCAAGAGGCCCCCAAGAGGCCTCCAAGACAGCCCAAGAGGTCCCAAGAGGGCCTCCAGGAAGACCCGAAGAGCCTCAGACTGTTGAAGGATTTTAGCATGTGTTTCTTTTCGGCCTTGCGACGGCCCGAGACGGCCCAAGAGCCCTCAAAGATCGCCCCAAGATCGCCCAAGAGGCCTCCAAGATGGCCCCAGAACGGCCAAAGAGGCCACGAAGATCCCCAAGAGGACCCAAGACGGCCCAAGAGGCCTCCAAGACGCCAACATGGCCTCCAAGACGGCCCTGGAGCACCCCAAGAGGGCCCCAGGTCGGCCCAGAGAGGCCCCCCAAGACGGCTTCCGACGGCGCCAGACGGGCCAGGAACGCCCTGAGACAGGCTGAGAGGCCCCCGAGAAGCCCCCAAAGACCCCCAAGAGGCCCCCAAGATGCCTCCAAGAGGCTCCCAGGAAGCTCCCAGGAGGCCCCACGAGTGCCCCCAGAGGCTCCCACGATGCCCAAACCTTTTCCTTCTCTTCCTCCTCCTTCTCCTTCTCCTCATCCTCCTCCTCCTCCTCCTCCTCCTCCTCCTCCTCCTCCCTCTGCTCTTGCTCCTCCTCCTCCTCCTCCTCTTCCTCCTCCTCCTCCTCCTCTTCCTCCTCCTCCTCCTCCTAGTCATCCTCCTGATCTTCCCCGCCATCCTCCCCCAAGTGTTCCCCGAAGTGTTTCAACAACGGCTGGGGGAACACACGTTCCGATACCTTGACAGGGCTCTTGCTACAACGCTCGGACCCATGGGCGATTCCAAAAGCCAGGGCGGCGGTGATTCGCCGTAGGCGTCTTCGATAGGATGCAGGACCTGGCAGGGCGGGACCTGGCACCCAATCTTCTTCTCTATGGTGTAATGGTGCGTGCACCACTTCTGCAATGAACAGGTGTGTCCACGGAGGGTCTGGGATGGGAACGCACCAAATCTGCTGCAAGGCGACGCGCCGAGCCCAGTTCACGCACTCCTCGCGGCAACCCCTGCAAAGTGAAGAGACCATGGCCGTACACCGCACGCACAGAGTGTCAAGGTGCTAGCTGTATCTGTTGCAATGGTTGCACGTGTAGCTCATCCTCCAGTTGCCAGGACAACAGGTGCATCAGGAACGGAGGATGACAGCATATCCATTGCACGCGCTGCCCGTAGACTGGTTGCATATGGTGCATCGCTTGCACGGGATGCATGTCTCTGTTAGGGGCAGGCAGCCTGGCTCTTCGGCCAGCGAGCGCAACCAGGCCCCCCTGTACGCCGATAAAGCCACGAGCGCAACTGGCAGCACATGTGCACACACACACACACACATCGTTTCAAGGACACCGAAACATAGACGGCGCTCGAGCGCCACTCCGTCGACCCCACACCAGCAGACACCCAGAACCGAAGTCAATGACGCGAACGTCCAACGAGACATCCTACGTCGACACCGACACCAAGGACTTCTTCCTCTTCCTCCTCCCATTCCTCTCTTCCCACACGGGCTGACACGACCGACACCAAGGACAATCCTCCCTCCGTCCCTCCTCCTAATTGTTTTGCGCATTTGTCTCGCATTGTATGTTGTCCAGTCACGTCAGATTCTCGAGGCCACGGTCTCGCCCACCCGGTCCTGAATAGGCCCAGACGCTGTCTGCAACGGTGGTCGCATCGCATCGCTTCGCAGGAGTCGATCTCGACGACTGCCAAAGAGACAAACGAGGCGACATGCGCGTCCGCCGTAGGTATGCAGCTGGTTCGGAGGGGAGGAAAGGGGAGAGGAGCGCGAGCCGTTCTCGACGGACTCGGCGGACTCCGAACGCAGCGTGCGAAGCTGCATCCAACTTCGATTGATAAATCCTCTGGCCAGCCCTCCGCGCCGTGGAATCGACATGCCACTGACTCGGTGCGTCCTGGCCGCGGCGGTGCAGCCGAGAAACGGCCAGGAGACCCGGCTGTTCAGAGCCGCGGCCGCGACGTCAGGGAGGGAGGAGAACGCGAAGACGACCAGGAAGGAAGCGAGGTGGGGGAAGAGGGAGAAGGGGCCGGCGTCGGCACCGGGCACAACAGCACTCACTGCCGCCCCGAACGGGGCTACACGGTTTCCGCCGCTTGAGCCAGGATGGCTACGGGCGTGCGTTGCATCATGGTCGTGTTCTCACCTGCTCGTGTGTTGAAGCATGTTCGCGCTGAGGACCTGCCTTCCGCTTCTGCGGGCTTCTGCCAGCCGCCCGCCAGCCTCCGCTGGCGAAACCGCCCCCGTGTTGCTTCCGCCGCATTCCACCGAGGAAGGGACGAGACATCGACGCCTTCGACTCCTCGACGTTGAGGCCCCCCTGTGGAGCGCCGACAATTTCCGCCCGCAGGGCGGGCAGATACGCACTGGCATCCACTGCTCCCCAAGGTCCCAGGGCACGGCCCCTCAGCAGCGGAGCTATGCGCATGTTCTTCGGAGGGGGGGAGGGGGGCAGGCGTTCCCCCCTAGCGAGGCGTCGCGGGGGCCACGGTTACCGCGGCGTGTTGGCCCTGAGGATCCCCCTCCAGGGCACGCTTCTCTGTGCGAAGGGCCCCGCGCAGACATCGGACATCAGCGCGTCAACACATACATCGGGCAGTCCACACTGGGGCAGGGGCTGCAATCGCAAGAACGGATATCAACCAGGCCAAAACGAGAAAGACGGAACACACAACTGCAAAATCAGAGAGGAGGCAGAATGCCGGCCTGGAGACTAGTGCACGCTGCAACACCTGCGATTTGGTCCTTAGAACACATGTCATCCCCTGAACTCTGACGGTGGAGCAGGGCGGCTCCTGTGGCTCTTCAGTGCTTCGTTGCACGGGTGCAACGCCGCGGCGCCGTCCTTGGCCCGCTTGAGCGACACCTGCGCCAGCCCGCGCCGCCGCAGGGCCAGGAGAGCATAGGACTACGAAGACGATGACGACGACGACGCCACCGATGACGACGCCGACGCCGACGCCGACGCCGACGCGGACGAGGACGAGGACGAGGACAAGGACGAGGACGACGACGACGACGACGACGGCGGCGACGACGACGACGACGGCGGCGGCGACGACGGCGACAACGACGACGACGACAACGACAACGACGACGACGGCGGCGGCGGCGGCAGCAACGACGGGGGCCTAGGACGAGCGGGGGATCAAAGTATGGATCACTCTTTTGAAATTGTTTTTGCCTTCAGAGTTCGGATGCCTCTGGAAGCCTCCGTGGACTTCTGGAGGCCTCTAGGGGCTTGCAGAGAATTCTGGAGACCTCCGAGGAGCGGGGGAGAGGGGCGGAGACAGGGAGGAGAAAGGGGAGGGGATTGGAGGCAAAGGAGGGGGGAGGCGCGAGGTGGACGTTGGGGCTGGAGGTGGACGTGTTGGAGGGTGGATGCGGAGGTGGGGGGGGGGGAAGGCGAAAGAGGCGGGAGGTGGGGGTGGCGGAGGCGGCGGCGGTGAGGGAAGGAGGACAGGGAGGAGATCAGGAAGGGATGCCCAGGAGTGATGACGGATCGGGCGGCGGCGGCGCCGCGAGCGGACACGGGCGACAGCGCACCGATCGCGCCGGGCCGCCGCGGCGCAGGACCGCGGCTGCGGGCAGCCCGTACCAGCCTGCAACACGTCCCGATCCCTAAGATTGGCACAGCCACATCTCGGTGCCGACCTTGAGGGCGTCCCACGTTTCCGAGGGCGCATTCCAAAGGTTGCCATCGCCTCGGGCTTCTCCATCTCAAGGATCGGGCCGATCTCGAGGCTGGCTTGGGCCGCCATCTCATTTGCGCCGGGTTACTCGGGCGCCTGGCCGCGGCTGCAGTTCAGGGCGAGGGCGCACCGTGCAACGAAGTCGGGGTCGGCGCCCGCGCCGGGCGCCGCGGCCGCTGGGTCGGACAGGAGCGAGTTGCGCCAGTCCGCCTCGATCTTCAAGGCCTTCGCTTGGCCACAGGGCTAGAAGGGCACTTCAGGAGGGGCAAGGGGGGCGGGGAGGGAGGGGGAGAGAGGACGAGGAGGGAGGAGGGATGGATGATATACGTTCTTCGGGGGGCATCGCGTTGGGGGGAACTACAACCAATCCACCGTAAAAGAAAAAAGGGAGACGAGGAGCACGAGCAGACGTGGGTAATCCTTCTGAACTTTCGCAACTACCTTGCGGGCTGCTGGGGCCGTGTGGGGCTGTCCTTGGGCATATTGGGGGTCTCTTAGAGTATTCAAGGGTTCTCTTGGAAGCTTCCGGAGGCTCCCTAGGCAATGTGTGTATGCCTTCAGGTTCTTTGGGAGCTCCTCTGGCCGTATTGGCGTCCTCTTGGCTTGTGTTTGGGCTCTTCTGGGCTGTCTTGGGGTCATCCAGAGAATTTGCTGGCACCTCTCCAGGCACTCCTGGGGCCACCCGGAAGCCCTCCAGAGGCGATGGTGAGACGAGGGCCCCACTCCTCGGTGAGAAGCTAGGGCATCTCGAACGGGAGCGTTGCTGCTGCAGGAGGGGCGGCGTGCTACACCGGAGCGAGAGCGCTTCTCTTGGGTGCAAAACGAAAGCGAATCAAGCGGGAGCGCTGGTTTTATTGCAGGGGCAGGAACATTCGGCCAGCTAACAAGAGCGCCAGCCCTAAGTAAAGAGCAGGATGTATCGAGCGGGATCGTTGTTAGAGTAGGGGGGGCAGTTTGCGGCGCCGAGGCGACAGCGCCACTGCTGAGTAAAAGGCGAGGAGGTGTGGAGCGGGAGCGCCAATTTTGTTGGACGGCCGCGTTTCGGCGGCGAGCGAGAGCACCAGTCCTGAATGAAAAAACAGGATGCATCGAGCGGGAGCGCTGTTATTGTAGCGGGGCCGCTTTGCGGCGCCGAGTCGACAGCGCCGCTCAAGAGTAAACAGCGAGGAAGTATCGAGCGGACGCGCTGCTTTTGTTGGAAGGCCACCTTCCGGCGCGACCAAGAAAACCCGTCGTGAAAAAGCAATGATTTTCAAGCGGGAGCGATGTTGTTGTTGATGGGGGGCCTGTTTCGGCAGACCCACGAAACGCTTGAGCGCGAGATGGAGCCGGCGCCGAGGCGAGAGCGCCCGAGCGCATCCAGTGGGTCCAACGACAATGACGGTTTTAAGATGTAAGGTGCAACATAATAACAACAACAACAACAACAACAATTACTAGCACGTGGGGACACTCCGTTCTCACCAGTGCCAGGGTTTTCATAGGAGGCGGGCAATACCCCCACTTTGTGGGGGGGCCGGTTCAAGCTCTACCAAATTTCCAAACGACTCTTCGCCACCACCCACACCCAGCTTCCCGCCCTATGACGTTCGGACACTTCACTTCGTGGCATGCGGACGACCGTGGCTACTATTCAGGGCCCCGCGGCCGACGACGACGGCGTGCGCGCGCGAAGAAAAAACGAATGTGTCCCGCATGGTATTATTTGACAGGGATGATGGCCCTGGCAGGTGCGCAACCGTTGTCGCAGAAGTTCGAAAAAGTTGCTCGCAAAAGCCCGTTTGACAGAAATGTTTAAAAAGTGTTGGGTTTCCTACGAATCCGCAAGAGCGCGCGGGATGAGATTTTGACATTTTTTTGTTGAAAAACCATTGGTTTTTTGATGTTTTTATGTTAAAATCGTTGCGAACACTAAGGTTTTGGAAGGATTTCGTCTTGCGCGCGCGAATGTCCACTTTACCTTATTTTTTGCAAGGGATTCTTGAAATTTGATTATATTAGAACAAGAAATGTCATTTTCTATTGTTTTTTGCAAGGGAAAGCGGATTACAACAAAACAACCGGATCCTGTACACACCCTCTTTTCTGAGGCTTCCTCACGAAAATGATGAAAATGTAGCTGCGGCCTAGGCGGCGCAGGGGGGGCGCGCACCAGGGGGCCCAACAATAATTATTCTTTAGAATAAATAATGTTCAACACCAACAACAACAACAACAACAACCACAACCACAACAACAACAACAGCAACAACAACAACAGCAACAACAACAACAACAACACCAACAACAACAACAACACCAACAACAACAACAACAGCAACAACAACAACAACAACAACAGTAGCAGCAGCAACAACAACAACACTAACAACAACATCAACAGCATCAGCAACAACAACAATAACACAAACACCACCACCAACAACAATAACAAAACTATCACCACCACCAACACCACCACCAACAACAACAACACACCACAACACAACACAACACAACACAACAACACAACACACCACAACACAACACAACACAACACAACAAGAATCGGCACCGCGGAACCCCACCTCAGCCACGCACCCAGGGACCCAGGGACAGTAGACCGCCCGGCCCTTCCACACTGAAGAGCACCACTAACGATCAGTATCCCTCTCAGTCTTGTAGATCGTCGGTGGAACACACTCGACGCATTCCAATTCGATACAGGCAGGAACGCTACGCGGCGACTGGAGGGGGGATGGGGAGGAGGCGGGAGGACGAGGAGGAGGGGAGGGGTGGAGAAGAGGGGGGAGTTTGATAAGAGTGGGGAGGTGGAGGGTACAGGAGGAGGAAAAGCATCAGAAGTAGGAGAAGGAGGAAAAGGAGGAGGAGGAGGAGGAGGAGGAGGAGGAGGAGGAGGAGGAGAAGAGTGGAGAGGGGGGAGAGGGCGGAGGAGAAGGAGGCGGGCCTTCGCCCGGTTGTGGCCCTTGGGGCACTTCAGGCGCTTAACGTCGGCGAGCATGCCGTTCACGCCAGCCACGATGCTCCGGAGCATCCACGAGGCCAGACGGTCCTGGGCGCCGTGCGGAGGGGCTGAGCGGGGGGTGGACAGCGCGGCAAAGGAGGAGGTGGCGCCACGCTGTGTCCTGCCACGGGTGCAGCTCTGAGCGATGAGGGGGAGTGGGGGGAAGGAGGGGAGGTGGGGGCAACGAAATGGGGAAGTGGCGAGGGAGCCCCGACCATCCAGAGGGGCGAAAAGACAGCCCCAGCACCTTTGAGTTCAAGATTTAGCCGAGGCCTGGAGCAGCGCTGACAGGTAGGTCTCGAGAAGTATTCTCTTGCGCTCTGGAAAATCAAGGAGAAGGGGGGAGAATGTGGAGGAGGGGGGCAGAAGGAGATAACACAGAGGAGGGGTGGAAGAAGGAGGGACTTTACAGTGCGGATGAGGTAAGGAGGCGAGGCGCGCCAAGGGGGCCGACGCTGACCCAAGAAATCCGTCCGCACGGGCATCCGGAAACTTACCTCTGCCGCTTCGAAAACGAGAATGATGCCATGATGCATTGGCCCGGGATGCGCCCCAGGAATCCTGGAGCACCTCACGTTACCGGCGAGACCGCGCGGAACAGCAGAACACACTGGACACTGGGATGCATCATCCTCGACGCGCTTTGGGGGCGCATCATCCCGAGCCGCTTTTTGACGCTCCTGCCCTGAGGCCCTCCACAGCCCCAGGAGGGCCAACGGCGAAGAATGAGGACTCGTTTCCCTCAGGATCCCTACTTCAGGCTAGTTCGAGGGCAACGGTTTTCGAGCCACTACTCGTGCGTCGGGCCGACAATCGGAATGATTCCAGCGTCGCCAGGGAGCCCTCGACGAGGCGCAGAGAATGGAAACCACCCCGTGGCCAGCGAACGAACGCTCTTCGAGACCTGCAGAAGCCCTGCTCAACGACATCGGCGAAACGGGGATTATGGAAACCGCCCCGCGTGACCAGAAAACCACTGAAAACTTGCGGATATCTTCAGAGACCCTTCTGGGCCCCCCTCGTTGAGGGGAGTGGCCGGCGACGGCGGCAGCGGCCCGGCGGGCGGCTTCGCAGGCGCGGGGGCCTTGCCGTGGGAGGTCTTGCCTGCCGGCCCCGCGGGGGGCTCGGCCAACAGGGGCATGTCGCAGTCCAGGATGCCCTCGCCCTCCGGGCGCCCCCAGCCAGGCGGGACCTGCTGTCCGTTGCCGGTCGTCGGCGTCGGCGTCACCGTCGGCGTCGGCGTCGGCGTCGGCGTCGGCATCTGCGTCGTCGTCGCCGCCGCCGCCGCCGCCGCCGAGGAGAGAAGGGGGACGAGGAAGAGGAGGGAGGAGGACGAGGACGAGTGGGGCGATGTCGAGGAGGACGGGGTCAAGAGAAGGACGAGGGCGAGGAGAGCGAGGACGAGGAGGACGAGGTCGAGGCGAGGGCGAGGACGAAGTGAATGTGCTACGACGGTTCGCACCAGACCCAGGACGGTCGAGGATATAATGTTCTGTATGTGCTTGAAACGCTGTCACTTTGGGGATCTCTGGGGGCCTCCGAGGGCCTTCGGTGACGCCTGGGGTCAGGATCCACGGCGGAAGCGAATCTTACCAGAAGAAACAGATCGTCGTCCTCCTCCTCCTCCTCCTCCTCCTCGTCCTTCTCCTCCTTGGGGTGAGGGGGGCACGAGGTGCTGAATCTCTGATACGGTGCCCCCAGCAATTGGCCCGTCATCGTGGCCGCTGCGCCTGACACGCCGTAAGCGCGGCGTGGCGCTTGTCTTGCGCGGTGCGGGAGATCCTGGCGCTAAGGGGCGGCTTATACCAGATAACGGTCACTGGCCTGGCATCGACAACTTCGGCGTGCTCGGAGTCAGGCCCGACATAGGCTGTCGAGATCGTCACTTCCTCAACTTGCATCACGGCTCTTCTGCCTCCACGGGAGGTGGAAGAAAAGGAGGACGTGGAAAAGATGGCGCCCGTGAGCCGCGCTGGGCTTGCGTCGCCACTCGGCAGTGCTGTTTCACTCGCAAGTTTGGTTCTAACAAGCGGTGCTACAAGTGCGGAAGAGATCGCAAGGGGCAACCAGACCCTCAAAGGCCCCCGTTCGTCCGGAACAATCGCCCTCTCGCCCACGCCCGCCATCAAAGCTAGCCTCACGACGGTCTCGTGCTAAGGAGGCTGCCCCACTTGACGTGCCCACAATGGCCTCTGACGAGGTCGTCCGAACTAGGAAGGCAGTTGGAGCGTTACGGCGTTTGGGACTCGAAGACGGATCATGTGAACTTGCAGATACAGAAGCGACTGATCGCTCCCATCGTACTCCCGACGTTCTACGCGAACAATTTACGTTTTTTTTGTGTCCAAAAAAGATTAGGAGGAGAAGCTCGCGGAATTCAACCAGGCCACTACCGCGTGGAGCAGACGCGTACTGAAGCTCTTGCAGCTCGAGCAGCTGCATTGACAACAGGCAGCACATCAAATGATACCGAACGCCAGATCAGTGACGCCATGGAACGCCTCGAGCGAGTGGTTCAGTCTACGACTTCGTCCACGGCAGGCAGCGAAGCAGCACGCTCCGCTTCACTCAACAACCACTTCAAGGAGTTACAGGCGGCGCGCACGCAGGCTCGGCAGCAATCTCCCTCATCTACGGCACCTAGCTCGATGCCAGCTTCAGGCGTCACCGACGGACTCCACCCTGGCGGAGCGGCGTGGGATGCAGGTGGCAATTCCCCAGCACCCGAGTCGCCAATAGACGAGGACCTTGGTTATCATTTGTAATGTCAACTGCACCATGCCTCGTATGTCCGTCGACGGCCAGATACGTCTGTTGCCATATCATCATGGACCGAATGACGTGCCAGGCGTATGGTACACAAATGTTGCTAATGAAGTACCGTCTAACTTCAAACAACCTGTCGATGCTGGGGTTCCAGACAGGACGGGGCAGACTTCGGGTCCGCCTCCTGCTGGCTCGGGGCCAGGATCGGCAGTCGTACCTTCGCTATTCCAGGGCGCGACGCCAGCAGCTCGACGCAGTGATCAGGAACCTGAGGATGTGGGCGGCGACAGGCTACCGCACCCAGACGGGCTTGGTCCCAGTACTACTCCATGTCGTCGGCGTAGACATGGCAAGAGGTCAGATATGCGCATGGCGAGTTTTAGCAAGCCTACAGCAGCTCTGAGGGTATTTGTTCGCCGACACATAGGCGTGGTCAACCTGTCTGCATAAACTGAAGATCACGTGACTGTTCCTGGGCACGCGGTTGCAGCTCTGGTCCAAGGCGGGCTTCGAGGCGGCATGGTCGTCGCCTCAGCGTACCCCTAGCAAGGACAGAGGCTGGGTGGGGCCAATGCCAAGCGGCTCTCCGCCCTGAGCAATTGCCTGCGCTAATGCAGCCTCCCGTTCGCAGTCGCAAGCGACTGGATCGTTGCCCCGGCCGGTCTACAGGATTATAACTTGCCCTTGCGCTTGCATGCCCACGTTGCGCGCGCGGCTGAAGGCACCTGCAGGAATCCGTCGACAAGCAAGTACTCGACCATATATTATGGGATGATCAATGACTGCTCAGCTACCGCGATGGGCGGACCTCACATTCGTAGCGGGCCCCCGCCGCGCGTGCGCAACCCCGTCCAAGTCGCTCTCGCACCGCGGGCAAGGGCGCAGCAGCTGCATCGTCTGGATTGGCCTGAGGCTTTCCCAGTGGACTCCTCCAAGCAGCCAGACGACACAGTTGAGGATGATGATGACGAACCAACCTACCATGATCGCGGGCTCCCTCCGTTTCAGTGGCCTGATCTGATGCAGAAGGATTCTTCCGAAGGTTTCGGGACTGGCCATGAACGCCAGCGACGTCTCGATGCGCTCGCAGAGTGTCTATATCGCGGTGCCGAAGCTGAGATGGTCCCACTTTGTGATCTGCCAGCCTCGGCCGAGGCATACAGCGGTCGCGCGAACGGGCCTGGGTGCAGGTACACTACAGCAGGATGCGCCGTGGCACGGCAATAACCAGCAGGCGCGCCATACTCCAGAGTGATTCGCACATTGCAGTTGCGCATGCGTGATCTCACGCGCGCACGCGCTCGTGGACACCAGAAGGCGCGCACGCCAGATCGGGCACACCTGGCGGATTACATGGGTGGGAATGGCAGGGACGGCAGATTACGCGCACGCGTTCCTACGCACGTCGCGAATTACATCATGCGCGCTTGTGGCTATGGCGGCACAACCGCCAGGCTACCTCTGCTTCGTGCTACAATTCCAAGGCGATGTCCTGGAGCGGTTGGCTGCTGCTGAAGAGCGCCGCCTCGGAGCAGCGCGGGCCAAGCGCTTCGAGGCGTGGCTTCAGAAGTCACTCAGCGATGCTCCAGGAGCCGTGCACCGATGGACGAAGCCTAAGGGCTGGCAGTTATCTCAGGTGGGAACCCCAGCAGGGCTCTCCCGCTTCCCAAGCGACACCATCATCTCGCAAACGGTTTACCTGGGGCACCGTGAACAGCCCGATGTGTCGAATGGGGTCACAATTCGGCGATAGCGCCGCTTTTCTAGGCGAGCGGCTGCTGGTGCAAATGCTTTTCGACCGCGGCACTGGTCGATAGTCTCGAACGGCGCGCCCTCAGTCATGGGCGATCTACTTTCTGCGCGTGAAGTGTGGGGGCCGTGGCCGTCGCTGCTGATGAATGCACACATCATTTTGCTAGCTAAGCCTGCTGGCGGATACTGGCCAATAGCGCATCTCCCATCTACGTAGCGTCCAGGGGGCAAATCCACGCTCGAGTGGGTTCGACAGTGGGCCTCCAGACCAGGACGGGACTACTTGGCGCTGGGCCCCAAAAAACAATTAGCCTGGCGAAGAACCCAACCATATGTGCAGTTGTCAGTACCGCAGCTGCGGGTTTCATCTTCAGTGGAACTCCCCATAGGACCACGGAACGTGTGAGGGGTGTGCCGAGATGGGTGCCACTGGGGCATTCGGTGAAGCTCCCTATGGCGACATGAAACACACGCGGGGCGTGCCGACATGGGTGGCGGAAATGCATGTGAGGGCCGCCACTGGGGCCTCCAGTGGAGCTCCGTATGGGTCCCCGAAACATGATACTGCTGCGGGGGGGGCCGGGATGGGCGGCGGAGACGCATGTAAGCGCCGCTACTGGGGCCTTCGGTGGAGCTCCCTATGGAGCCACGAAGCGCGTGAGGGGTGTACTGGGATGTGTGGCGGGGGCGCATGTGAGCGCCGCCACTGGGGCCTTCGGTACAGCTCCCTATGGGGCCACGAAACGTGTGAGGGGTGTGCCGAATTGGGTGCGGGTGATGACGCATTCGGGCGGTGCCACTGGGGCCTTCGGTGGAGCTCCCCATGGGGCCACGAAGCCTGTTGTTGTGAGGGGCGTCGGGATGGGTGGCGGAGACGCATGTGAGCTCCCTATGGGGCCTTCGGTGGAGCTCCCTATGGGGCCGCGAAACGTGTGAGGGGTGTGCCGAATTGGGTGTGCGGGACGCGGGCGGCAGCACTGGGGCCTTCGGTGGAGCTCCCTATGGGGCCACGAAACGTGTGAGGGGTGTGCCGAATTGGGTGTGCGTGACGCATGCGGGCGGCAGCGCTGGGGCCTTCGGTGGAGCTCCCTATGGGGCCACGAAACGTGTGAGGGGTGTGCCGAATTGGGTGTGCGTGACGCATGCGGCGGCATGGGGCCTTCGGGCTCCCTATGGGGCCACGAAACGTGTGAGGGGTGTGCCGAATTGGGTGTGCGTGACGCATGCGGGCGGCAGCACTGGGGCCTTCGGCGGAGCTCCCTATGGGGCCACGAAGCGTGTGAGGGGTGTGCCTTATTGGGTGTGCGTGACGCATTCGGGCGGCAGCACTGGGGCCTACGGTGGAGCTCCCTAAAGGGCCACGGAACGTGTGAGGGGTGTGCCTTATTGGGTGTGCGTGACGCATGCGGGCGGCAGCACTGGAGCCTTCGGTGGAGCTCCGTATGGGGTCACGAAACGTGTGAGGGGTGTGCCGAATTGGGTGTGCGTGACGCATGCGGGCGGCGGCACTGGGGCACGGTGGAGCTATGTGGGGCCACGAAACGTGTGAGGGGTGTTGGGTGTGCGTGACCATGCGGGCGGCGGCACTGGGGCGTTCGGTGGAGCTCCCTGTGGGGCCACGAAACGTGTGAGGGGTGTGCCCGATTGGGTGTGCGTGACGCATGCGGGCGGCGGCACTGGGAGCTTCGGTGGAGCTCCCTGTGGGGCCACGAAACGTGTGAGGGGTGTGCCGACTTGGGTATGCGTGACGCATGCGGGCGGCGGCACTGGGGCCTTCGGTGGAGCTCCCTATGGGGCCACGAAGCGTGTGAGGGGTGGGCAGAAGTGGGTGTGGGTGACGCATGCGGGCGGCGGCGCTGTGGCCTTCGGTGGAGCTCCCTATGGGGCCACGAAACGTGTGAGGGGTGGGCCGAAGTGGGCGTGGGTGACGCATGCGGGCGGCGGCACTGTGGCCTTCGGTACAGCTCCCTATGGGGCCACGAAACGTGTGAGGGGTGTGCCGAATTGGGTGGGTGACGCATGCGGGCGGCAGCACTGGGGCCTTCGGCGGAGCTCCCCATGGGGCCACGAAACGTGTGAGGGGTGGGCCGAAGTGGGTGTGCGTGACGCATGCGGGCGGCAGCACTGGGGCCTTCGGTGGGGCTCCCTATGGGCCCACGAAACGTGTGAGGGGTGTGCCCGATTGGGTGTGCGTGACGCATGCGGGCGGCAGCACTGGGGTCTTCAGTGGGGTTCCATATGGGGACTGGGTGGGGCCTTCGGTGGGGCTCCCTATGGGGCCACGAAACGTGTGAGGGGTGTGCCGACTTGGGTATGCGTGACGCATGCGGGCGGCGGCACTGGGGCCTTCGGTGGAGCTCCCTATGGGGCCACGAAGCGTGTGAGGGGTGGGCAGAAGTGGGTGTGGGTGACGCATGCGGGCGGCGGCACTGTGGCCTTCGGTGGAGCTCCCTATGGGGCCACGAAACGTGTGAGGGGTGGCCGAATTGGGTGTGGGTGACGCATGCGGGCGGCAGCACTGGGGCCTTCGGTGGGGCTCCCTATGGGGCCACGAAACGTGTGAGGGGTGTGCCGAATTGGGTGTGGGGACGCATGCGGGCGGCAGCACTGGGGCCTTCGGTGGGGCTCCCTATGGGCCCACGAAACGTGTGAGGGGTGTGCCGAATTGGGTGTGGGTAACGCATGCGGGCGGCAGCACTGGGGCCTTCGGTGGGGCTCCCTATGGGGCCACGAAACGTGTGAGGGGTGTGCCGAATTGGGTGGGTGACGCATGCGGGCGGCAGCACTGGTGCCGAAATGGGTGTGCGGGACGCATGCGGGCACACCCACTGGGGCCTTCGGCGGAGCTCCCTATGTGGCCACGAAACGCGTGAGGGGTGTGCCGACATGGGTGTGCGGGACGCATGCGGGCGGCAGCACTGGGGCCTTCGGCCTTCGGTGGGGCTCCCTATGGGGCCACGGAACGTGTGAGGGGTGTGCCGGAATGAATGTGCAGGACGCATGCGGGCACACCCACCGGGACCTTCGGGGGAGCTCTTTTTGGGGCCACGAAACGTGTGAGGGGTGTGCCGAATTGGGCGTGCGTGACGCATGCGGGCGGCAGCACTGGTGCCTTCGGCGGAGCTCTTATGGGACCACGAAACGTGTGAGGGGTGTGCCGAATTGGGTGTGCGTGACGCATGCGGGCGGCAGCACTGGGGCCTTCGGCGGAGCTCCCTATGGGGCCACGAAACGTGCGTGAGGGGTCCCTATGGGGCCACGAAACGTGTGAGGGGTGTGCCGAATTGGGTGTGCGGGACGCATGCGGGCGGCAGCACTGGGGCCTTCGGTGGAGCTCCCTATGGGGCCACGAAACGTGTGAGGGGTGTGCCGAATTGGGTGTGCGTGACGCATGCGGGCGGCAGCACTGGGGCCTTCGGTGGAGCTCCCTATGGGGCCACGAAACGTGTGAGGGGTGTGCCGAATTGGGTGTGCGTGACGCATGCGGGCGGCAGCACTGGGGCCTTCGGGAGCTTTCCCTATGGGGCCACGAACGAAACGTGTGAGGGGTGTGCCGAAATGGAGGAGGGAGGAGGGAGGGGGGGGGAGAGAGAGAGGAGAGGAGGAGGAGAGGAGAGGAGAGAGGAGAGGAGGAGAGGAGAGGAGAGGAGAGGAGAGGAGAACGCGGGGCGACGTCTCTTCAAAACGAGGACCCAACACCACAGGATGGTTGGGAACAATCATGATATCGGATGTCTGGGGAGGTGGAGCGGCAGCAGCAGGAGAGGAGGCTCTCAGTGGTTCTTCAATACACGGGCTGGCTTGGATAGCATATGGGGGGTCACCGAAGCTGTCCCCCCTGAGCGCCGTACCTCTTGGTATGCAAACGGCGCCCGGCGAAAACCGTGACAAGCCTGAGGGGGTATTCCGCGACACATAAAGTGTTCTTCGTGCAGGATGTGGCTCTCAAGGCACGCGGCAAACTCCATACCACAAGAACGCGCATCTTCTGGGTCGAGGTGGGTGGGACGATTTGCGGTCGGAGCAGGGCGCGCGCGGCCTGTTTGGAACTCTGGAGCCCAAAATGGCAATTGTCGCGCGCGCCCTCCCGAGTATTGGCCCGCTGGGTCCTCCCCACCAACCGATACCCAGCCACCCAATACACGGGCTGGCTTGGATAGCATATGGGGGGTCACCGAAGCTGTCCCCCCTGAGCGCCGTACCTCTTGGTATGCAAACGGCGCCCGGCGAAAACCGTGACAAGCCTGAGGGGGCATTCCGTGACACATAAAGTGTTCTTCGTGCAGGATATGGCTCTCAAGGCACGCGGCAAACTCCATACCACAAGAACGCGCATCTTCTGGGTCGAGGTGGGTGGGGCGATTTGCGGTCGGAGCAGGGCGCGCGCGGCCTGTTTGGAACTCTGGAGCCCAAAATGGCAATTGTCGCGCGCGCCCTCCCGAGTATTGGCCCGCTGGGTCCTCCCCACCAACCGATACCCAGCCACCCAATACACGGGCTGGCTTGGATAGCATATGGGGGGTCACCGAAGCTGTCCCCCCTGAGCGCCGTACCTCTTGGTATGCAAACGGCGCCCGGCGAAAACCGTGACAAGCCTGAGGGGGCATTCCGTGACACATAAAGTGTTCTTCGTGCAGGATATGGCTCTCAAGGCACGCGGCAAACTCCATACCACAAGAACGCGCATCTTCTATGCTGTGCTATGCTACTTTTGGGCGTGCCGGCCAATCCGCTATCGCTGCGGCCAGGGGGCTGGCAGGAAACACGCGATAGCTTGCACCGCAGATTGCGCGCCTGTGATTGGGAGAACCCTCACTCTGAGGAGAAGGTGGCGAGGAGGAGGATGATGAGGAGGAGGGCGCACGCGAATCTCACATGCTACCTCTTCTCCTGTCCCCACTGCCCCTGTCCTGCTGCATGCACTTTTTCCTCTCCGCACGAGACTGGGGATGTGCGGAGCCGAATGCCCAGGAGCATGCGCCAGTCAACCGCCCTTGCACGGCTTCTCTGCGCAATATATTTTCCCAGGCCCTGTGCCGCAGAGTTCACTGCGGATCCGGCGCTGCATCCCAAAGGTCTCGAGACGGGGTTGCTGCCACGGCCGCGGCCCCGCATGCACGCAGCTCCTCGCAGCTGCCTCTGGAGGGCCCGTCGGCTGGATTTGCGTCGGTGGGTACCCTGTCCAAGTACACCGCGATTCTGCTCGCCGCGCACCTCCTCCAGAAGAAACCCACCAGCTCGCATAGGTCTTCCTTGGCTGAGTAACCCTTAATCAAGGAGGCGAGTACGGCGTCTGAGTCGATAAACAGGAGTGCCCTCTTGCCTGCCAGCTCGTGCCTGTATTGGTCCACGACAAGCACGGCCGCGAAGGCATCGACCATCGCGATCTGCGTTTTGCGCGGCAGCCACCTCCTCATGAGGCTTTGGGGCGCCTCCCATTTCCCGACGCTCGCCGCGCCCGACGACGTGTTCAGCACCAGCCACCCCGCGCGTGGTTGCTGGTCGCACGCGTCGTCCCTCGGGCCCGGGAAGTAGCCGTCGGTGAAGATGACAACGTCGCTCTGGAGCCTGCCCTGCTTCACCAAGCTGCGTGGGACTCCTCTCGTCTCCAACAGCCAGAGCCAGAATTGCAGCGACCTCCGAAGGGCGCGATTCAGGCTGTGACCCCCTCCCCGTTGCCACTGGCGTTCCGCCAGCGCCCGCAGGAAGGAGCGACCGAACCTCCCCCACAAGTGCGACGCCACGTGTTCCAGCCTTCCCTTGAGTTTCCCGGCGAATGCCGGCGTCAGGCAGTCTGTCGCGACCGCCTCGCCCAAGGCAGCTTGCAGCTCGCGCCGCCTCTGCCCGGTGACCTCGAGCGTCTGCTCCTGCAGGTCGTAGCGAATACCGAGGAAGACGATGTTCTGCCCTCGCTGCAGCTTGCGCTCGGAATACTCCACGCCCAACCAGCGGTGAACGTCTGCCACAATGTCGGACTCCTGCGCCGCGAGGTGCTGGTGCGTGAAGCCAAACTTGTCGTCGTAATAATTCCGCGCCAGAATGCCGAACACAACGATCAAGACGTCTGTGATGATAGCCGCCCTCCGGTTATAGTTGTAGACGGCGGAGACCAAGCCAAACGCATGTCCGATCAACACGAAGTACGCCACCTCGCCAGTGTCGGGCACCGCCATCGCAATCACGGCGTACCTTCTATGGCGCGGCGCCACCGGCACCTGTCTATACGCGGCTGATTCGTCCAACACCCAGCCGCCAACCTGTCGGTGGCCCAATTTCTCGTGCAAGATTTTGAGGAGGCCGACGTTGGCGTCGGTGGACGGCAAGCGGAGCTTCTCAGTCGCGGCAGTCGCCAGGTTGAGCTGCGACCCCGCGCCTCCTGCCGCTTTGTCGATGCCCCTCGTCTTGTCATTCTGCCAGAGCCCGAAACGCTCCGTGGGTACCCAGGCGCTGGTCCCGACAACCTCCGAGACCTCTTTCTTCGTCAAAAACGGCCCGATGCACTGGCCTCGTTCACGGTCAGCCAACGCATCGTCCCATAGCGCCTTGCGCAACTCGGGGTTCTTCTGCCTCGACTTGAGGAGCCAAACGCCTCCTACAGAGGCCTGATCGGCGAAATCTTGCGGAGTTGGAAAAGAGTCGGAAACATAGTTGAAACCGACGTTCGTTGAAAACCATAAAAAAGTTGCGTTTTGAGTTGGAAACAGAGCTCAACAGATTTGCCCCCGACCAATGGGAAAGTTCACATGGTTGAGCTGCGCGGTTCAGCTGGCGACGCGCTGCGGCGCCCTCCGCAGGCGCTCGCAGGCCCGCGGGACCAAATGAAACACGCAGAGCAACAGTTATGCCCAATGCGTTCGAACTCTCCCCAGTGGCTTGAAACGAAAACGAAGAGGGGGGGAAGGGGGAGAGCGGGCGAGGATAGGGCAGGGGCGGGGGGGCGAAAGGAAGAGTGTGGAAGGGGGAGAGAGGGGGGGGAGAATCGGATGAAATGAGAGAAGAGAGGGGTAAAGGGGAATGGATGGGGCGAAGGAGGATGGAGGAACGACGGGGGAGGGAGGGCGGACGGGGGCAAAAGGAGAGGGGAGAGGGCAAGCTAGGTGCGCTCGCGCCACATCTGACATCCTCCCCCATTCCTCCCACCCCCGTCTATCGCATTGAACCCCTCTCTCCTCGCCGAGGCGGGGGAAACAGAATCGGGCGCCAACTCAAACGTCGCATTTGCAGCACTTGGCCCGTCGCCTGCTTCGCAAAAGGGAACCCCCGATGCACCCCGAGAGCCCAAGAGGCCTCCAGTGCCCCAAACGTTTCCAAGACTAGCCCGTATGACCTTCGTAAGCTCCGAAGCGGCCGCAGGAGAACGTCCAAGATGCTCCCTAGACGGCCCAAGCGAGATCCAACGTGGCCCTGGCTCCACGCGGGAACGCCCCACGACGACACAAGACGGTCCGAGACTGCCAAAGGCGGCCCAGGACGGGCCCAATGTGGCCCCAGGACGGCCCCATGCGGCCCGAGAGAGATCCCAGGAAGAAAAACGGGGCGGTGGATTAATATGGCGGTGATTGCTTCCACTACAAAAGATATCCAGCGCCGCGGGCGCCGAATCCACCTGCGCACGCCGCCGTGCCGCACCCACCTCAAGTCGTCTGCTTCGTGCTCTTGGCGAGCTGGGCAACGACGAGGTTGTGCAGCGCCTTGTTCACGGCCTCGTTCTCGGTGGCTGCCTTCTGCTGCTTCGTCATCGCCCTGTGGTGCTGCACTCTGTCGTTCAGCGGGTTCTTGATCAACGCCACCGTGGCGCTCGTGATGCTGAAGGCCTTCGCCTCAGCAACAATACTCACATTCTCATCGTCCTCGTGCTGCGGGTACTTTTCGCCGAAAAACTCCACAGTATCCTTCAGCCCCTTGTTTGCATTCGCCACGCCCTCATGCAACTGCTTCAGCTCCTGGGGCTGCACTTTGTCGGTGAGGGACGTCAGGCCTGGAAGTTCTTGAACTGGATCTTTCCGAACGGTGTGCCATCGTCGAGGCGGGTGTTGGCGAGCATGGTCGTCAGCGAGGCTTTGGCGGTCTCTGCCTTGCCGCGCTCGAACGCCATCAGGGCGACCTTCCCCGACTGAACCATCTCCAACGCACGCGCGGCGTACATATCCATTGCCGCTGTTTTATTGGCCATCGATTGGAAATGGACGATGGTCGAGCGCAACTCGTTGAATGCCGTCCTGTTGAACGCTGCGCTGGCGAGCAGCTCCTTCTCCTTGCCGTAGTTGGTGTCGTAGTTGAGCATCGTGCTATGCAGGTTCAAGAAGTTGTTCAGCATGTAGCCGCCTGCCTTGACCTTCTCCGCAACCTGCGGGGCTACCTTCCCCAGCGCCGTCTCGAGATACAGCATCATCTTGCCGTGCTGCCTCGGGAACGTCGTGGCGACATCCACGATCGCCGGGGCTACCGCCTCGATGGAGGTCACAATCGCCGACGACGATGTGATGCCAACTGCTGCGTTCGCCGCCTCGAGCAACGCCTTCGACGGCCCATCGAATTTCTCGCAGTCCGCATCGTCGCCAATGCCTTTGAACTCGTCCAAGGAGTTCGTCAAGGTCGACTCGAGACCGTCCTTCCGCAACTCCGTCGAATAGGATGCACACTCAATCGACATGGTGTTTACAATCTCATTTTGAGGAAATGCGAAAGCGACCTCCCTGATCCAACCGCTCAGAGCGGGAAGCTTATCGGCGGCGATATTCTTGCCCTGGGTCTCGGCCGCGAGCGTGGCCATCACCGTCCCAACGTGCGTCTCGATGATCTCGTTGTACGGCGTCGAGAACTCCGACTCCAGCTTCATCTGAACCTTCGTCAGGGTCTGGCACACGCATGCGAGCTTGTTCACCTTCTCGATGATCGGCGCGTCGGCGGTCGGGTCCAACACCTGATTCATCTCTTCAATCCCGACCGACATGGTGTCCGACAACTCCGCGATGCACTCTTCTTTCTGGACAACCGAGTTGAGCCGTGAAGCGCACCACTCTGACCGCTTCATTGCCTGGGAGACGCTCCCGAACAGCGACTTGCCAGGGTTTGCGAAGTACTTGTGGAGCTGGCGCAGGTCGTCCATGTGCTCAACTTTGTCTGTCAACGTGGATGTCAGCAGCGCTGTCAAAGCCGATGACAAGGCGCGGAAGTCCAGGAGAGCGTGCAATATGATATCGTCGATGTGTTCAGTGTGGTCGTCAGACAGCCTCAGAAAGCCTGTCAAGGCCTTCGCGAAGCGCGTCACGTCCTCCCCCCCGCTCTCGCCTTTCCGCACGAGGGGGTTGATGACTTGGTTCGCCAATACGTTCGTCAAGAACGTTGCGTTGTCAGCGTAAGACAGTTGCGTACAAGCGAGGATCGGCTCTTTGCAGTTGAAGCGGAGGTCCTCTGGCAATCTCCAGGGGCGCAAGATGTCGAGCGGACGCCAGATCGACCGCTCAGAGGTCATCGCGGGCACGAGCTCCTTCAGCTTGATCTTCAGGGCGGCCAGCTCTAAATCGCGCGTGGGCGTAACCCCTTTGCCGATGATGACCTCATCCACTGCAGCGTTGAAAACATCAAGCATCAGGTTCTCCACGTTGTCGTCGCTCAGCCTCTTCGCGTGGTCCACCAGCAAGAGGTGATTGTGCAACCTGTCGCGATCATGTTCCGTGAGCTTGGGGCTCGTGAGCAGGATCCTCGCATGGTGCTCTTGGACGCCCCGCTTCTCCTTGTCCACAATGGCCTGCAAGTCCAACTCAGCGATGTAGTAGTTGGCGTCGTGCCCACGGGTAGGTTTCTTGCCAGAGCCAGCCCCGCAATTTCCGATGTCATCAGAAAAGGCGCTCAACGCTGTGTCGCCACATTCCGAGCGGCTGCCGCACTGTTGCAGGCGTGTCGGCGGGCTGCGGCTTCGGTGCTCTGAAGGGTCTGGGGCGTGCGCCGCGGCGGCCGCTGAAGCAGCGCCAGGCGGTGACGAGGCGGCCGCAGCAGCTGCGCTGCTGCTCCTGACATCTTCGCCGACTGCGATCAGGGGCGCAGGCTCGACGGGGAGCTCGTTGCCGTCCTCGATGTACGTGCGCGGCTGCTGGGGGTCGCCCACGGTGTCTGGGTTGCTGCTCTCCCGCTTGAGCCTGGCCTTATCGGCTGCGGCGTTTGCTGCCCGCGCGCGCTCCTCCTTGAAGTGGGCACTGAAGTTCGCCAGTTGCGGAACTTTGGTCTGCGGCGTCACCAAGGAGATGCATGACGAAGCGCTCGCGTCGGCTAACACCTTCTCCATGGCCTGCTGGCTCATGTCTTTAGCCATGTGCTGGTCGGCGCTCAGGTGCACGCAGGAGTCCAACGCAGAGAACTTCGAGAAGACGCTGAGCGTGCGACCAGGCGTTTGTGGGTGCTCGAAGGGGTAGAACGTATCGGCACTGGCACTGCCCTGCTTGCGAACCTCGACGGAGGGGCACGATGGCATCTTCGAATGGGGCGCCCCCCCCATCTCCGAGGTAAACTCCGTCGTGTCGAGAACCTGGAAGTCCTTTCTCAGCATCCAGCCCGCCGAGTCCTGCATCTGGATGGTATGCGGCCTGTAGTCTCGCTCGTCGGTTGCCGCATCCAGGTTCTTGTCGACCTCTGCCAAGGCCGTCGCCGACTCGGGGACCTGGGCGCACTCGCAATACTCATCGCAGGTCTGGTACATGTGGAAGCCGCCCTTGGAGAAACGCTTCCAACACTTCGCACATTTGTCGTCGAAATCCACCATGAGGCCCGTCCTCGGGTGCGGTGCCCGATTCGGCCAAGGATCGGTGCAGTTGTTACTGCTGGTCCCGCACGCTGAGCACTTGCACTTGCCGAACTGCTTCGCCTTCTTGGCTGGCGGCTGCCCGCCTTCCGACGCCGCCCTGCCGCGGCCCTTGGCGCGGGGGCGAGAGACCC
Organism: Prorocentrum cordatum; assembly: GCA_963575745.1. Lineage (NCBI taxonomy): Eukaryota > Dinophyceae > Prorocentrales > Prorocentraceae > Prorocentrum > Prorocentrum cordatum. Next base: position 270,825 of record CAUYUJ010015160.1, read on the forward strand.
CTGCGGCCCCGCCGCCGCGACCCCTCGGACCCGCGGCGGAAGCCGCGCGCTGGGATGCCCGCCCAGCCGAAGGAGCTAGTGACGGCGCCGCCGTCGAACCAGCATCGCTCATCTTAGCCGAGCGCTCCTGTGATAGAATGTCGGAAAACCCACTTCAATATCTGAAATGAAGCTATCGCAGAAGGGCTTACAATCGTTCTGGGAAGCCGAAACAGCGTTAAGAACATCACCGATGCTAACACATAGTGAGCGTGGCGCCTGGAATGGACACGAACCTACCATCGAGGGCTGGTGTATATTAGGGGCTTCCTGGGCGCTTCTTGGGGGAGTGCAATCTTGGGACACACTTGGGGGCCACGCGGGCCGTGAGGCCCTGGGGGAATGGGCATCCACCTTACCCCCCGCGTCGCAAGCAAAACATATTCTGGCTGTCTGGGCGCCCGAGCAACCTCTGAGAAGGGCCCGCGAGGGCCTGGGGCAGTCCTGGGGGGAGGGCGCGGTGAAGCCTGACCAAGGCGTAATGATGGTTCTGACCGCCAACATGTGAAACGCGCTGTGTGAGACTGCAGGCTTGACCAACAAGTAACAACAGCTCTAGAATGAAAGGGTACACTAGGATCTTTCCGACGTTTGGGGTGGCGGTGGTGCGTTGCTCTGGGCTGGCGCTGCAGAGCGGTTCCTCTTCCCACTACGACTTCCACTTCGGCGCTGCCCCCGCCGCCCCGCCCCCCCCTCCCCCCGCCCACCCCCGGCCCCCCTCCCCCCGTGTCTGGACGGAGGGGGGCGGGAAGGGGAGGGGGTCGCAAACGGCTGGGGGCGTCCAAGATGGCCCAGGACGGTTCCCCGAGATGGCTCAATCAGGTCTCCAATGTGATCCAACGCAGCCCAAACTGCATCCATATGGCGCCCAGCGCGGCCTCGAGAAGCCCTCCCATGACGCCTCCGAGCGGCAATCTAGCCCGCCCCAACGCAACGAAAGGCTGACGCCTATCCGAAACACAATCGGTTTGCAATCGCACGTTCGCAGCCGCAAAACTGTAGGCGTCTCGAGGCGGCTCCAAGAATTGCCGAGGGGGCCCGACAGAAACCCGAGATGGCCCCAATCGGCCCTGAAACGCCCAAGGGCGCATGAAAGGGTCGCGAAGGAAGCCCCATGCGGCTACGCTGCGTGCCCAAGCGGGGGAAGTGGTGCGTAAGAGCTATGTTCTATGAACGACGCCCCCCCAATGCAGCCCAAGTAAAACCCCCCAGGCCCCCCCCCCCCCACGGACCCAAGTTGACCCTCAGATGGAAGTTTCCCCCCCAAGAGGCTATTTCAGGACGGACCGCAATGCGCACCTATTCATCCCGATCAGAGTGAGGGGGCCCGAACGGTCATTCACTGTCCCTGAGTGCGTTGCTGAAGTGGGGATCCGCGGTGAGGACTCTGCTGCTGCTGCTGCTGCCTGTTGTTTTGTTGTCGTCGTCCCCCCCGCGACCCCCGCCCGCGACCCGCCCGCGACCCGCCCGCGACCCACCCGCGACCCACCTCGCGACCCGCCTCGCGACCCACCCGCGACCCGCCCGCGACCCGCCCGCGACCCACCCCGCGACCCACCCGCGACTCACCCGCGACGACACACCCTGCGACCCACCCCGCGCCCGCCCCCTCACTCTTATCCGCAATTGCGGGGTGCTACGTATACCTCCAGATGGCCTTCCAAATGCATCCCCGAGAAGCTCGGTGCTCATGCGTACTTGTCATCCACCCCGCCCCCACCCACATGCCCCTCACCACCCCTCGCTGACCATTTGCGCCGATGTCCCCCCGTCGCCCTCCCCCCACCCTCGTCCCCGCCTGCGCCCTGGCCCAACTCCCCACATCTCAGAACCATTGGTTGGGCTACGCATTGCGCCGTTGCCCTGGTCAATGATATTCGCCTGGGCATCTTTCTAAGAAGGGTTGGTGGTGGTGGTGGTGCGAATCGCCAGCAATCCGCGGCCTGCCTCCTGCCCCTCCTGCATTATCCTCGCTCCCCCTGCCTCCTCCTCGCCCTTCTGTTCCTCGCCGTCCCCCCCGTTTTGGGCCAAGCGAGGCAATCCTGATGTGTACGGCTCACCCAAGTTCGCCCCCTGAAACTCCTCATCCAACTCAGCGTCCACCTACAGTGGGCGGAGAAGAGGAAACGCGCGCGAAAGCCCGCGCGCCGACGTGGGCCCATGAGGACGCCATCGGCGCGCGGGCTGTCGTCGGCGAGATCTCCCCCGCCCGTGGCCTGCTCAATGTATGTGTTCCAAAAGTGGTTGTACCACTGGCAGGCATCCTCGAGCGCCTGCTGCTCGCCGATATCGCGCATGGCGATTTTGAAGCGTCGCCACGCGCGCCTGCTCTCCGTCCACGCAGCGACCGCTTCCCCGAAACAGGACTCGAAGGCGCGATGCTCTTCCTGCACGGACGTGTACCAATCGGGCCAGTCGGCCGCCATCTCGACGTCCTGAGCTTCACCGCCATCTTTGGCAGCTGACTCCCACGCGGACGTGGGCGCGAACTCTGGGGGCAACACTGCGGCCTTCGCGGCAACCTTGGGCGTTTGCGCGGCAGCGGCTGGCAAAACCGCTGCCTTAGGCGCGCCCTGCTTGGGCGGTGGCTGGGCCACGGGCGCGGGCTCGGGCGGCGAAGTCGCTGCCTTGGGCTCGGCGGGCTTGGGCGGTGGCCCTGGATTCTTCTCCTTGGCGAGCATCCTCGCGGGCGGTGCCGTGCGCGGCGGCCGCGGGCCCGCGGCGGGGCTCCGAGGCGGGACCACAATTGGCTGCGCCGCATGCGGCACCCTTGGCGGCACCACACGCGGCACGTGCTGCTCTGGGATGGGCGGCGGCACAAAAGGCACAGTCGTTGGCGCGGGCTGCGTCCAGCCAGGTGGGGGCTCCATTGGGCGCCCCGTGCGAGGGCCCGTCACGGGGCCGCGCGGGGCCCGAGGGGGCCGCGAGGGGCCCGAGCCAAAAGCTACGAGCGTTCGGCGCTCGGCGCCCCCCATTCTCCGTCCTCCTCCTCCTCCTCCACCGCCTCCGCCCCGCCCGCCCCCCATCCTCGCCCCGCCCCCGTCCTCCACCTCCTATGTGTTCACTTCCTCTTCCTCCTCCTGCTCCTCCTGCTGCGCCCCCTGCCACCGCCCCCTCTCCCCCCCCGTCGGACGGGCCCCGCCCGAGACTTCCATGCAACGCCCTCAAAGGCCGCTCGTCGGAGGGTTTGCGAGCCTGGGCAATTATTGGTTTGGCGCGGGATTGCAATCGGCGGCGCTCGCATGGCTCTTCCACAGAGGGCCCGCGATTGCTCAAAAGAAAGCCGCGGGATCATCGAGGCCCAAGAACACGGAGAGGATGGCGCGGAGAGGGAGAAGGATTGCGAATATGAAGGGTTTTTGAAAAAGCAAGCATTACCCATCGCGAATCGCGGGTTCAATATTTCAAAAATCATGCGGGGTTGGCAGTTTCAAAGGCCCCGCCTTTCGACGGGGGGCACGCTGCCAGACCCAACGCCATTATGACGGGCCGACGTTCCAGCTCAGCAAAATCGCAACGTCGGGTGTTATGTGGTCGGTGGGAGGGGTGTGTGTGTGTATACGTGTGCGCGCGTGTGTGTGTGTGTGCGTGTGTGTGTGTGTGTGTGTGTGTGTGTGTGTGTGTGTGTGTGTGTGTGTGTGTGTGTGTGTGTGTGTGTGTGTGTGTGTGTGGAGGTGTGTGTGTGTGGGTGTGTGCGTGCGTGTGTGTGTGTGTGTGTGTGCGTGCGTGCGTGTGGTGGGATTATGTGCGTGTGCGCGTGCGTGTGTGTGGGTAGGGGAGGGGGGGGGGGGGGGCATGGGGGAGGGAGGGTCGATGGGCGGGCGCCGCAGCGCAAACCGCGCGCGGCGTTGCATTGCCATTAGCTTCGCCAGCAGAACAAACCAGACGTAGCACCCCGCATTTGCGGATAAGAGCGAGGGGGCGGGCGCGGGGTGGGTCGCAAGGTGCGTCGTCGCGGGTGGGTCGCGGGTGGGTCGCGGGGTGGGTCGCGGGGTGGGTCGCGGGTGGGTCGCGGGTGGGTCGCGGGGTGGGTCACGGGGTGGGTCGCGGGTGGGTCGCGGGCGGGTCGCGGGTGGGGCGCGGGCGGGGGACAAGCAGCAGCAGCAGCAGCAGCAGCAGAATCCTCACCGCGGATCCCCACTTCAGCCACGCACCCAGGGACAGTGATTGACCGCTCGGCCCCCCTCACTCTGACTCACAGCAACGCGGCTCCACTGGGGGCCGCGGACCTGAAGTTTCCCTGCCGAACGCGCCCTGCCGAAAGCAATTCTTCGGCGCCTCTTCATACTTACCTCAACAACTACATACCCCCGCTGCACATGCAATCGCGCGCGGGTGGAAGCGCCCTCCCCCTCCTGACCAACCTCCCTCCGCGCACACTGCGCCCCATTTGATTTACCCGACTGGGGTGCCATGGGCGCGTCCCTAGGGCCCGCCCGGGCAGGAATCCGTCCTCGCACGCCCCGTAGCATTAAGACCACCCCCCCTTCTCGGGGCGCCCGCCCCCCCCCCCCCTGTCGGGCCATTCCCAGCGGTGTGCGCTTTCTCTGGGCGCACTCTGCACCGTTCGCCTACGGCGACAGCCGCCCTTGGGGCGTCATCGCCAGGGGCGTGGCAGCGGGACCTGCGCACCCGATCGCGCCCTCAAACGCTCCATAACGAAGGCAAGTCATCGGCGCGCCCCGCGCACCGTCGGGCATTTCACGGCGGGGCGTACGCCTCCGATGCGCATGTCGTTGCGCATGCGCGGGGCGTTCCTCGGTGCGACCCGAAGCAGAAGTACACCAGCGAACGCCGCTTTTCGACATGGGGCGCTCTGCCAGACCCGCCGCCCCTATGACCGCCCGACGTTCCCGCCTCGTAAAGTGGCAACGTCGGGTGTCGGGGGGAAGGCGGGGAGGGTGGGGGAGGTGTGCGCGCGCGTGTGTGCGTGAGTGTGTGTGGTATGGTGGTGGTGGTGGTGGTGGGGGGGGGGGGGGGGGGGGCGTGGTGGTGTGTGTGTGTGTGTGAGTGCGCGCGTGTGTGGATGGTGTGTGTGGTGTGTGTGTGTGTGTGTGTGTGGTGTGTGTGTGTGTGTGTGTGGTGGTGTGTGTGTGTGTGTGTGTGTGGTGTGTGTGTGCGTGTGTTAACGTGCGCGGCGCGACGTGCGCGCGCAAGTGTGTGTGTGTGTGTGGTGTTGTGTGTGTGTGTGTGTTGTGTGTGTGTGTGTGTGTGTGTGTGTGTGTGTGTGTTGTGTGTGGGTGGTGGGGGGGGAGGGGTCGGCGCGCGCGTGCGCGTGCGTGTGTGCGTGGGGGAGGAGGGTGTGGTGTGGGGTGGGGTGTGTGGGTGGGGGTGGGGGTGGGTGTTGGGGGGGGCGGGGGGGGGGGGGGGGGTGGGGGGGGGGGGGGGGGGGGGGGGTAAGGGGGAAGGGTGGGGGGGGGGGGGGTGAGGTGTCGGTGGGGGCGTGCGTGTGTGAGAGAGAGAGGAGAGAGAGAGAGAGAGAGAGAGAGAAGAGAGAATAGCGTAAACGGTGGTGGTTTGCTGTTTTTTTTTTTGTTTTTTTTTTTTTTTTTTTTTTTTTTTTTTAAAAAAAAAAAAAAAAAAAAAAAAAAACATCAACAACTGCCAAGCCGTACTCTCTGGGGGGGCGGCGCCTCCCCCCAGAGGAGGGGCTGGGCTGGGTGGCGCCTCATGCCACCTACGCCACCAGCCCTGCCCCGCCGCTGACGTCACGGCAACTGCGGGGGGACTCACGCCGAACGGCTGCCAGTCCCGCAGTGCCGTGGAAACAGCGGCGCCCCCCCGCCCCGCCACATTGGGGGGAGCGGGGGGAAAAACATCTCAGCCTGCTGCGTACGCTCCACGCTGATGGCAGAGCGAGGCAACCCAGTTGGGCCGCAACACGACGCCAAAAGGGGCTGGATGCTCCTCGACCCCCGCCGAGGGGACGAGACAAAACTAAAACACAACCCTTAAAGGGAAGGCGCTCTGAGACCGATGATTTCGTACAATCCGAATCAAAAGTTGGGGACGGGCAAAGAGGACGAGGGCGCAAGGGCGGAAATCGCCCCTGCTGGCAACTCTTCGGGTCGGCCTACACCCAAGTTCTTCCTTGGGTGGCGGCCTAGCATGACTTTGTTAAAATTCGTGCGGCCATGGCCGCGCAACTCGTTAGGACATTCCTTTGACAAAGCGGTCTTGACAAACACAGCTTGATGCATAAATCCCCCGCACTTGGGGCAGAAATAAAAATCAGAACCATCCGAGCACGGCAGGATCACAACGCTGTGCGAAAGAGAATCAGCGATGTCCAGATCTGCTCTGGCTTCGCCGATGCACGATCCACCAGGCGGCTTGACACAAGAACGAGAGCCTAACCTGCACACAACGCACCTCCAGACAGAGTGTTGCCACTGCCACTGATGCTGGACCACGGGCTCCTCGGGTGGTTTGGTGGTGGGGTGGGAGGGGGGGGGGGGGGGAGCACGCAGCCTGCCCGCGGTGGATGGCTACGGGGGGATTGGCGGCACATGGGCATCGAATGCGGCGGCCCGCGCGCTGCGGCGACGACAATCGGGCGGCTGGCCCAAAACGGTGGGGGGGGGGGGTACTTTGCAAAATTCTGAAGGAAAACTGGTGGTGGTGGACCTTTGCTAAAGTTTGAACACAAGCGCGCAGCTGGCGGATCGCGAAACCGTCGCAAGCGCCGAACGCCGTCTCGCGCGCGCACCAAGCTGCGATGTTCGGATGTGCTCGACGGCGCAAGTGTGGCCCGCACGGCAAGAAAGCAGTTGTGCTGCCGCGGAAGTACCGTCGCGCGGCGGCCAGGAATGGCGCGCAACCGCTTCGGATCAATGGGCGGAAGGCAGCCGAGCGCAACTCTTCCGAAGAGTTGCGCACCTGGGGCACGGCCGGGCGCAACCCTTCCGAAGAGTTGCGTCACCGAGCCGACCCTCGACACAACTAGTTGAGCAAGTCGAAAACGAGTCGGGAGAGTCGGAAACAGAGTCGAAAACGAGTCGGGAGAGTCGGAACCATAGTCGGGAGAGTCGGAACACGAGTCGAGCATTTCGGACGGTTCTGGCGCGCGCGATTTCGTAGTGAAACCGCTTCACGAGTCGACTCGCGCCCAGCGGCGCCGCAACGAAGCGGTTTCACTATGTCCGACGCACAGCCCTAGCAACGCGCGCCCGAGCGGGCAAGCGGGTGCCGAGCGGGCGCGCCGCGGGCTGGCAGAGCCACGAGCCACGATGCGCGATGGACCGTCGAGGTGCGCCGCGGACGCGCGGACCTTGATCGACGCGGCGCGGGTGCGCGCGCCGCGGACACCAGGGCGAAGCGCTGCGCGGGCATCCGAACGAAATGGCCACGCGGTACGTCGCTACGGACGCGGCAGATCGCGCCGCGGGCGCACGAGCAATTGCTCTGAGGGCGGGCGTGCCGACACCTCACCCCGTTGGCTGGCATTGGCGGAACTCCACGGGCCAGTTGCGCCGCGCCGCAAAACGTCCCCCTTCAAACGGGACGCGTTGTGAACGCCAGGGACGCGCATCCTGTCGATGCGGGAAGGCCGATCGCGTTGGGGACTTGGTCAGGCCAGAGGGCAACGCAATGCTAAGCCGTGCGATGCCGTTGTGTAAAGTGGGTCGCTGCTGCGCGCGGCTGACTGCGGTATCGCGCGCGTCTGCCTGCATGCCCACACATGCCGCTTGGCTCTGCCCAGCGCATCTGGCACGCCAAACTGACGGCCTTCCCCTACACAACGCATTGGAAAGCGGCCCGATGCACAAGCACGTTCTTACCAGCGGTATCTCGTATAGCATTGGTTACCGCTGGTTCGCAGTGGAATCGGCGCATGCCGAGCTGCAGTGGTATTCTGCCGCCTTTAGAAACTTACGGCGTAGACTAACACTGTTCGGCCCAAAATGGCAACGGATGGCGGTGGTAGGAAGAGGGCGTGGATAAGGATTAGCAGGATAATAAGAAGGGGCAGCGGGGGGGCAAGCGGATGATGAGGAAACAAGGGGGAGGCATAGGAGGAATGTCACGATGCAGGGCCAACGCTGACCCAACGCATCAAGGACGCCACAACGCCTTCCCGCGCTTGAAGCCCGCTCGTCGCATGTCCCTTGCACTGGGGGGGTCAATCAGTTAAAAATGAGCGCACCGTAAGCCCACTAGTCAGAGCGCGGTGGCCCGAACGGTCATTCACTGTCCCTGGGTGCGTGGCTGAAGTGGGGATCCGCGGTGAGGATTCTGCTGATGCTGCTGCTGCTTGTTGTTTTGTTGTCGTCGCCCCCCCCCCCTCCTCCCCCCCCGCGACCCCTGCCCGCGACACGCCCGCGACCCACCCGCGACCCACCCCGCGACCCACCCCGCGACCCACCCCGCGACCCGCCCGCGACCCAGCCGCGACCCACCCCGCGACCCACCCTGCGACCCACCCGCGACCCACCCGCGACGACGCACCCTGCGACCCGCCCCGCGCCCGCCCCCTCACTCTTATCCGCAATTGCGGGGTGCTACGTAAGGCTGCAACTCATTTTGCGTGAGCGCTGTTGTCATCCATCGTTCGATGTGGGGTGGACGGGGGATGCGCGCGATCAAGAAATTCAACCATATGTAAAATCAGCATGAAGCAAGTGTTAAACGTTGGCCGACCTCCATCCGTGTAGCTGTTCAGAGGTTTACATGTCAGCGACGCGCCGTATGAGGAAGTCCCAAGCGAGGGACTGAAATCCGCCAGCCCTCTGGGCAAAGGCTTGCTGGGTCAGCTCCCCTTCCAACCCCCGCCCCGCCCCCCTTTGGGGAGGGGCGCGGTGGGCCCTCGTGCCGCCCCTCGCTGGGCCCAGGCAGTGCGCGGGGGGTGATTGAAGGGTTGGGGCATCCAATATGGACGTGCGTGACCCTATGAAAGCCCAGATGGCCTCGTGGCGACATCCACGGTGGCTCAGAGTAGCCCACCGCGGTTAAATATTGCGTCAGAAATGGTCCCAGATGCCCGAGGCCCTCACGAGACTCCTCCGAATGGCCGCGGAGGCCCCCACGGAAGCCAAACAAACGCACCCCCCCGCCCGAAACTGAAAGAAAGCAGAGCGCTGCATCATGACACTATCGCTTCCCGACTGGCCCTGGCAGATCCGAGATTGTTCCAAGATGGCCCAAGACACCTCCGCGATGCGCCCGAAGGTTCAATGCGCCCCCAAGAACCCAAGAACTCCAAAACGCACAGCGGTGACCAAAGCGCATCGAGGAGCCCCGACGCGCGAGCTAGAGCACCCAGCGGTGGGACAATGCGAACGAAAGCCCTCGCCTCACCCCCCTTTGGCCGAAGCCCTCCAACGCGCCACCCCGTGACTGGAGGGGGGTGGGTGTCTACTTCCTCCCTGTGTTTATTTACTTCGGCGCGTGCCCCATTTTCGCTGCGTTGCATTTTGCTGTGTTGCATTTGGCCGCCCAGGGCGAGGGTGACAAAATGCGACGCAGCAAACTGCAACACAGCCAATAACGATGTGAGCGTCGGCGGTAACATTTTCCCGCCACCCTTCCAGTAAGGGTGAATGCCATTTCGTTTCCTGGTGCGCCCCCCCGCCCCCCCCCCCCCCAGCCTCGTGCTCAAATCACCCCTCCCCCAGTCCTGCTCATCATCCCCCCTCATTCGTCCAGTTGCAGTTTTTCAACTCCTCGGATCAAAGCAACTCGCCTAGGCATCGCCCCAGGTTGGGATGGCGGGGCGCGCGAAGCGTCGCACATGTTCAGGACTTGTGTTTTCGCACGCACCTTCCGTTGCATGGCCTGCGCGCGGCCGTCCTCCCTCACTCCGCCGCGCGCGCGCCATGCGCGCGCGGCCGTCCTCACCCACTCCCGCACTCGCTCACTCCGTCATGCAAGGAATGCCGCCCGTCATGCAAGGAATGCCGTCCTCAGTCCGTCCCAATGTCCTCATCCATGTGCGCCACGAGCACCTGCACCTCGTACTTGACAGTGAAGCGCAGCTTCTTGACCTCATGATGCGGGCGGCAAGGGCCGATGTGAGCCGCCAGCAACCGATAGGACGCTGCTTTCTCGCGGGGGTCCATGTCGCTCGTGTCCTTGAACTCGCGGGAGATATTCACATTCTGCTTCTCCCACGTGATGCCAGGGTTCTCGGAGACCGCGACGCTCGTGCCCTCGTCGGCCAGGCCAACTCTAGTCAGGGACTCTGGTGTGGTAGGCTGGCGGCCAAGGGCGCCCGCCGAAGGGGCAGCCGCCGAGTCCTGTGAAATGAGAGGGAGCACGGTAAGATGACCCACGGGCCCAATGAGACCTCCGTCCGACTCGGCTTTCACCTCCACGCTGGCTGGATCGTGCGTCTCCGCGGCTTGACTCTGGGCGCCGAAAAAGGCTTCCGCTGGCGTGTCTGTGACCTCTGGGCTTGCTCGGCCCTCGGTGACAGGGCTGGCCAAGCCAGCGGAATCTGCGACCACCATTGCGCTGTCTTGCGTCAAACGCAACAGAAGGTTCTCGAATATGGTCGCGCGCGTGCGTGCCGAATAATGCCTTGAGCCAAAACGGTTACGGACGGAGAGGGCGAGGCCATCAGCAATGACACGAAGGGAAGAACGAGATGGGGCGTCGAATCACGCCGCGAATGGAGCGGGCGATGGGGGCGGGGAAAAAGGGTGCGAACGAATCCACCCCAGTCTCGGCTTCGTCGCTCGGCCAGCGCATCCGCGGCAACGTTTACCTGGGCTCGGTTTCGAACGGGCGTCACATGTTCAGGGGGTTGCGCCGATGACCTGGACTCCACCCTGGGCCCTGGGCCCCCGACGAAGAGGGCATCCCGCGCCATGGGCGCGGGAAGGGCCCGCCTCCCACCCGCCAGCGTGGACCGAGGACAGAGAAAACGCAACAGACTGGCGCTGCTGCTTGTCCAGCGCAGGGGGCGAGGTCAGCGGAGCGGGCGTGACTGGAGGGCGGGCTTCACGCGTGCCAGAACTCGGAGTTATCAGCGACCCGCTGCGAGCAAGACAGACTGCGGCTCCCGACGGACGATCGGCCGTTTGGCATGGAAGATATCCAACGCTGGGCGCACCATTGCCTTGCGCCCCTGCAGCTGCGAGGATGGAGGGCGGCCACTTTCCCAAACCACGCTGTGCAATGGATTCGGCGCCACGCGGGCGCTTCGGTACTTCTGCGATGCACGCCTTGATGGAGGGCGCTCCCTTCTCGATCGTGCTCTGTCGCAATGCCCAATAGGACCTCCATCCGACCACCCGCTCACATTAGGAAAACTGCTGCGCTTTTCTCGGCGCGCGGGCCCACGGGGCCGACGGCGTCCCTGGAAGGAGCGGATGCCAAGCGGCCCAAAGGGCCTTTGGCCTACCATGAGGCCCCGAAGCGTACGCGCCCCCCCCCTGCGCCACACTGGCGGCACGCATTGGGATTGCCCGTACCTTATCAGAGCGAGGGGGCCCGAACTGTCATTCACTGTCCCTGGGTGCGCGGCTGAAGTGGGGGTCCGCGGTGAGGATTCTGCTGCTGCTGCTGCTTGTTGTTGTTTTGCTGTCGTCGTCCCCCCCGCGACCCCCGCCCGCGACCCACCCGCGACCCACCCGCGACCCACCCGCGACCCACCCCGCGACCCGCCCCGCGACCCACCCGCGACCCACCCGCGACCCACCCACGACCCACCCCGCGACCCACCGCGCGGCCCACCCGCGAGCCACCCGCGACGACACGCCCTGCGACCCACTCCGCGCCCGCCCCCTCGCTCTTATCCGCAATTGCGGGGTGCTACGTATACCAACCCACCCCCCCCCCCCCCCCCCCCCCTCGCAGCTCCACCCCTCGCCCAGCATAAAACTTAACCAACCCCTTCCACCTCCCAACCCCCGCCACTGCAGACGCACGTTTTTTTCTCCAGCTCACGGCAGGCCTGGTGGTTCGGGCCTGCCGCGTGGGTTCTCATGCTGCAGCACGTCGTTGCTGCCTGCTATTTTTTCCAGCTCCTTCCTGTACTTGATCCTGGCCTTGTGGTTCGGGAAGCACATCTTGTTGTGCACGTGTTCGTGGCAATTGGGGAAGGCCCCCGAGAACGCCAGTGAAATCCAACCCATCATGAGACCCAATGGTTTGCCTTGGGCGGGTCTCTTGTCATTGCGTCTCGAAGTGCGCGTCAATCTGCACTTCTTGCCGTGCTTCGGGTTCGGGCACTCCGCAACGAAGTCGCCGTTCTTGTAGTAGGAGATGCGGCCGCCGCCTGGGATGTCCAGCACATCGAGGACTCGGCCGCGAGGTCCACGCGATGCGCCGCCACTCGAGGATGATGAGCTCGAAGAACTACTGCTAGAAGAAGATCTCGAACGGGCAGCGGGCTCGGCTGGCTCGGGCGGTGGCGGCGGAGCTGGCTCGGGCGGGGGCGGCGCGCCCCCTGGATGTACAGCACCTTCGCCCCCTCCGCCGTCGTGTCCACCAACGCATTCGTCGCCCCCTCCGCCGTCGTGTCCGCCGCCGTGTCCACCGCTCTCGTCACCGCGGCTTGACTCGAGAACCCCAAGGTGGTGCTTCACCAACTCCCACATATCGGGCCCCTCATCAGAGTCCTGATCGGAGGCCGATTCAGCGCCCTCCTCCTCATTCTCGCCCTCGGTGTCGCCGTGGCCCTCTGCATTGCCTTCGCAGCCGCTGCCCTCGTCGGGTTCGTCGTCCTCCAGCGCATCGGCGGTCGGCTCCTTTGGCCCAGCGGGCTTCGGTGCATCGTCAGCTTTGCCTCTGGTTCGCTTGCGCCTCCGCACGGGCCACGCGTCGACCTCGCCGTCGGGCAATGGCAATGCCTCCACTGGGACCAACGTAACATCGAAGAGCCCCGCGTGCTCGCACGTATCCACCAGCCGATACAAGCTGCAAGTCCACGAACATAAACGATCCAAGTTTGAGAACAAAGCCCACTCGTAGAAATACCTGCGTTGCGCCCGCAGCCAGACGCACGGGGTCTCGCCGTCCACGGGTTCCTGCAGCAACTCGTGGAACTCAGGCTGGTACGGGCTCAGAAGCAAGAAGCCGATATGAAACCAATATACGCCGTGGCTGAAACTGTAGGCCTCAGGGGGGTCGCCATCGTCGTCCGCGAGCGCAGAGTCGACCAATGCTGATTGGGGCGGCTTGACGCCCTGCAGCCTCAGCACCAAGCACGCATCCTTCAGCAGCTGCACGTTCGCAGATTTTCGTGGACATATCCTCTTCAGGGCAGATATTACAGAATTTCGCAGGCTGGCCACGAGCTTCCCATCCTCCGAGCACACGCAGTAGCCATACCCTCTGCACTTCTTGTTACACTCGCTCCTCCGTTCAGGCTCTTTCCACTGAGGCTGGTCGTCGTGCTTTATCAGCCGATTCTTCTTGGCCCAGTCGCGCTTCAGGATGCATCCCAAGTTGGAGCTTCGCCTGTTCCCCATTACAAACGAAGCGATGTCACTCGCCTTCTTGGACAAGTCGAACATGACCTCATAAGTCTCCAAGCCGCTCGAGGGGAGCGGCTGCAGGGCAGGCTGGCAAGGTGCCAGCGTAGGGCCCAACTCGACGAGGTTCCGAAGCCGATCCGCCCCGTGCTGCGCGCCCCACGCGTCGAGAATGTCTGTCGAGGCATCCAGTTTCTTATTCTTGGACGCCATGAGCTGCTTCGCCGCGGATCGAGCGGCCGTCCGATGCTTGTCAACATCTGCGTCGCAACCCGATGGAGAGAATGTGCCCCCAAGCAATGGTAAGACAGATATGGTGGATTCGGCTCCGCTGCAATACCTATCAACAAGTGCTTTCATAATCTTATTACTTGTGAACCTCTGAACGTCCCGTGTAGTCGGGCCGAATGAGGCGCCGCCTGCCCTGTGGCTGCGGGTCCCCCTCGCGGCCGCGGCTGCAAGACGCATCTCCTCTGGGCCAGTCTTGCCTCGGGCCCTGTACAGCTCGCCAATCCGTCGAAGGTCTGGGCGCTCAGCAGTGCCAATGGAATGGTGTCTTACGAAAGCTCTCCACTTCCCTCCCCCGCCCATGTTTTTCTTGACTGATTTGGAATGCTGGCCCGATCTTTCACGTCCTTTCGCTTTGGCTTCACGACTGCTCTTCAATGCCCGATGCGTCGCGATGACGATCCGCCCGCAACGCTTCAACCGTACCCTGAACTTCTGGCACATGACCTGCGCGTTCACAAAATCGAAATTCGCACGGTTCGTGTTGACGCTCTGCGCATCCACGTGCCTCTTGAAAGATGAGTGGTCGTGCTCGCATTTAACGTTCTCCACGTGCGTTATCTGGGCCACAGTGATCAACTTCGCGATGCATTCCTCGTTGCCTAGCGCGTCTCCTGGGTACGATTCCAAAATATGATCCGAGAAGACATCCCGCAAGCAGCGCGGTTGGTCCTGCAGCTGTTTGGCGCAGTCCACACCCAGGATCAAGGCGAAGAGGGCAACGGGGAACTCGTCCGCAGGCTTCACAAGATAATGGTTCACCAAGCAACCAGACCTTGACAACATCCTGAAACACACTGACCGAAATGCAAACGTACGAGACTGCAATGGGATGAAGTCCCACACTCTGGAGTCCCACGCATTGTCCAAATCCTCGAAGAACTCCTTCCCGTACACCAGCCCAGCGTACGTCGACAAACGGAACTGCCTTCTGTCCGACGTCTGCGGGTCCAGCTGGTGAGCTGCTTCCGCACATCTCTGACGGAGTTCCCAATCTTCCCCTGCGCTGAACAAGTATGCCTCCATCAACTCTCTCCACGGCTCCATCGTGACCCGAATCGCCATCAACTTGTGGAGAGGCTCCGTCTCCACCCATTTCAACGTATTCTTCTTGTCCGTCTCATTCTGTTGGCGCCATGTCGGCGCGTGTCCGTGTTCCGCGGCCTGCGCTGCAGCGGCGCCCATGGGCACCTCGCCGCCCGCTGGGGAAGCCGACCGCGGCCCGCCGCCAGCGCGGGGCCGTCGGTCGGCAGGCCGACTGTCAGCCGCGCGGTCACCCTCGCGCATACCGTCGCTCGGGCCCGCGGCAGACTTCACGAACAACTGGTAGGCTGGAAAAAGAAGCCCGTGTATGCAAGCAGCCAAACCAATCTCATCAATGGAAACGTCCGCGCCCGTCCAGCGATGACGAGGGTAGGTGCTGAATGACTTCCCCAAGCAAACAAAGTTCAGACAACGTACAACATTCTTCTCCACCTGTCTTCGAACCGTGGCTGGGATTGGACCTTCACCATCGATGTACACAACGAATTTGGAGTGGTCCTGCCACGGGCCGTTCAGAATAGTTTTGGCCACGTGCGCCTTCTCACCGTGCTTCTGCCCCTTGGTCAGGAAGAGGTTCAGCATGGTCTCCCGATACTCCTCGTCCAACGCAGTTGGCCTCCCTCGCTCCACCACCAATCGTTTGCGAGCCACGGTGGTGAATGCGCGCCTGAAGGAGCTCATGGCCGATGCTGATGATACTGACAGTGATAGTTGTATGGCTCCAGTGATGTCATCTTTTACCAAGTCGTATGTTTTGGTGTGGCCTGTCGCAACCTTGTGAACATTACACGGCATGTGCAAGTTGACCCATCCATCGTCGCGGTCCGCCAGCATGCCCCTCTCGGTCATATAATTCGCTGATGCGGCATCTGTGGTTGCAATTCGTAGCCGTGTGTCGTAATGGTCCGCGTCAATGAACGTGCCGCACGTCTCGATGAGCGCCTGCTTTGAACACTTAGCCGTGCCGCGGTCTACAACCTGGGTCCATGTCAGCGTGGGGCCGAAGAAATTGACGAGCCGTCTGCGCTCGCCATCCTTAATACTGATCAGAGCGGCCCAACCATGTTCTGAACCAAACAGGTGTGCTCGATTCGGAGTCTGGCCATCCTTGGCGAGTGTCGCAGACTCCAACTCTTTGCTAAGGGCGAGGTCGGGCGCTATGTCCATGAGAGCCTCCGTGTTAGATGTAGCGTCCAGGAGTGGCACAGCCGAGTCCGCATCATATCGTTTCAGTCCAACGTTGAGCTCCGTAGCGTCGTACCTTGAGAACTCCACGAAAAGCAGCAACGACGTGGCATCTCTACGGATGCTTTCGTTGAGCAGTTGGAGCGCACAGCGGTCGCAATGCACGAGACAGCTTGCAATCATCTCGACGGTCTCGCCATGACGCCTCCTGTCGCCACCCACGATCATGGAGCCAGCAGCCCTTGAAACAATCTTCGGGGGGCGCTCAATGTCCAAGACGTTGTCGGCTACTGTCGCCGTGGCCTCACAGTGGTATCGTGGGCCGTCGTCGCGAGGTCGTAGTGAGATCACGTCGAACGAGCGGCGAAGCGGGGCGATCGCGAAGCCTCTTAGAGGCCCCTCCATCGACGATGCCTCCCTCACCGTCGGGTTCCACAGCCTGCGTCGGTCAATCGGCGACCACGGGACGAGCTGGAAGAGCAACGGCGAGCCACGATCTGCGCCATCGACGCCCATGGCGCCATCGACGTCTGTGGCGCCATCTGCGCCATGATCTGCAAGGCCATCGACGTCCATTGCGCCATCGACGTCAGTCGCCTCATCTTCATTGCCAGAGTCGCCAAGGGCGAACGCAAGCCAAGCGTCGGACATGGCATGGCCGACAAGTGAGCAAACGAGCGAAACAGTTTGAGCCAAAAGTGGCGACGGTGCAACCCATGAATGCCTATGTGCACTTACATGTTGCTGCTATGTTTCCTGATCCTCCTCCTCCTATTCCTTGCTCTCCTCCCCGTCCACCTCCTCTAGGCCCTACCCGTCATCCCCTCACCTATCTGTTTGCTCGCCCTAACAGCGGCCCGCGAAGATATCCTCCGACCCCACTGGGCCCCCCCAAGCGTGAGAAGGACAAGAGGGCCTCATCAAGGGCCCCAGGGCGCATTGGAGGGCGCACGGCTGTCGACCGCGCGCGTTTCAATGGCGTTCCTCCGAGGGCCTCTGAAACAACCTGGTGGGCCAACAATGCTGGGCCCGAAGGCGACCTTGGTATGGTTTGATATGGCGTGTTGAACTGCGGTGTGAATCAATCTGGATTCGGCAATGTCGGGCCGCGTAAATCTTTTCGCTGGCGTTTGAACTCAAACGCTCAACTCAACTATTTTTGAAAAGCGCTCAACTCAAAACGCAACTTGTTTATGGTTTTCAACGAACGTCGGTTTCAACTATGTTTCCGACTCGTTTCCTAACTCCGCAGGATTTCGCCGATCAGGCCTCTGTAGGAGGCGTTTGGCTCCTCAAGCCTCGACACCCTCCTTGCGATCTTATTCTGCAATTCCCAGGCCCTTTCCCGTAGCTCCGCCTCGGAAATCGCAGGTGCGACGACCTCGTCAAGCGGCGGCCACCTGCCTGATGGGCGTGCAGTGCCAATGACGGGCAGGCCGTGCGCGAACTCGTCGATGTAGCTGCTGTCCGCAACGTTTGCCGCGGCAGCAAGCTCTCGGTAAAGTGCAAGGCGCACGAAGTCGCCAAGCTGCAAGTCTCTGCGTCGAGCCCGCGTGTTCTTCAAGAACAAATTCCTGATGAACGGGTCCGGCACGTTGTAGATCTCGTCCAGGCTGCGCTCCTTCAGCTCCGTGGCACGTTGCTTCCAGAACTCGTGCGCTGTCGCCTGGAACTTGCCGGCGGTGCCGCTCACCAGTCTCTCGACGCACTGCTGCTCGGCGTCCGTCAACGAGACGTCCACGTCAAGAGGGTGCTGCACTGCCAGAGCCCTGCGGATCGCCTCGCCCGGCTCCAAATCCACCGGGAAGATCGGAGGTACCAGGCCCAGGGTCTGCTGGTACCCCGCGCCGACCGCAACGTGCCCGGACTTCCGCCTTGTGCTGTCTGGCCAGCGAACTGGTTCGCCCACTTTGCGTTTCCGGCTGGCCGTCTTGAGGCCGAAGAAAACCTGGAACTGGACGATTTGACCGTCGCTGTGGTTGCCCTGCTCCAGCAATTCCAGCAGCACGTCTGCGTGGCACGGGACGTCCGCGTCGCAGTGGCAGACCAGAATCTTGCCCCGTAGAGTGGGCAATTGCCGAAGCAGGCCCGGTTGTTGGAGCAAGAAGCGCCTGTACTTTTCGACGCACGCCTCCCTGGAAGAGCTGTGCCCCACTTTGAACGGGTTCGCCCAGATGGACCCCCGTAGACCGTGTGCTCGAGCAGACTGGCAGTCCCGTCCCTGCCCACGTACACGTGGTCCTCGGTCATGGCATCAACGTGCGTCAAGTTGACGCGCCCACGCACTCCGGCAAAGTCCCGCCAAATAAACTCGGCGATCTTCCGCGACAGGCTCTGCGGGTAGACCAAGTGCAACTTCTTGGCTCGGGTCCATTGCAGGATCTTATCCAAAACTGTAACGTCGGAGACGTCGGTCGATTCGTGGCCCAGCGTGGCTTCGAGGTCGACGGGAGGGAGACACGGCACCCTACGATGCATTAGTTCATGAGTCGCATTCGCCTGGCCGCCGAAGACCTCCAAAAAAAGTATGGGGCATCTTCTGGCGGCGTCGGCGGCACCTCGGACCACGTGCGCCACGGCATGCACGAGTCATGCGGCAGGGAGCTGCAATCAGCAACAGGCCTGGAACTGGCCAGGCCTATCGCTTCACCAGCGCTGCCCGCTGCATGCGTTACGCCGCGCTCTGGCCAGGCCTCGCTTCAGCCAGTGTAGTGATTGTCGCACCACTTGTGGCCAGCGCCGCACAGCCAACACACGTGCTTGAACTTGCACGCGCCGCCGTCTTTGCAGCCGCCGGACAGGTTCCAGAACTTGCACGTCTTCGGCGCCTTTGCTGGGCCACAGCGTTGCAGCGCACGCCACTCGTTCTCTGGCACCCTCCTGGTGCCACCGGCGGCTGGCTGACGGGTCTGGCCGCCGCCTGCTGCTCCTGCCGCTGCCGCCCGCTCGGACTTCTGCTGCTGCTGCTGCTGCCGCTGTCGTTGTCGTTTGGGGCTGCTCTTCGAAGGCCCGTCCGCCGGCCCCGCGGCGCCTCCGGGCGTCGCCTCGCCCGCCCCCCTCTCGCGCTTATGGTTGCGCTGCTGGGTCGCCCCGGGCCTCCGGCGCGGCACTCGCTCCAAATGTACCAGTGGTTGTGGAAGACCTCCCACATGGCAGCGGAATACGACGGGAACGTCGTCCTGCTCTCCACCAGCAGCTCGTGGACCTTCTTGCGGAAGTGCCGGTCGACCAACAGAATGTGCTGCAGTCCCGGCGTCTCGCGCCGCCGCGCCTCCAGCTCATTCAAAAACGTCAGCGGCCCGCCTGTGATGTCGTTGGTCTCTGGCTTGCCTGCAAAGAAAGCGAACTTCACGTGGCCCTGGTACTCCAAAGCGATGTAGAACGCGTGGATCCTGTTGATGGCGTCGTCCTCCAAAACCACCGTCGCTGGGATGTCCTCGCGAGCCGCCTTGAGCAGCTGCTCCGCCGAAAAAGCCAAACCGCCCCTCTGCGCAATATACTCGGACTTCACGCGCACCTCCCCGAGCTCATAGGGAGGGACCACTTCGTGGATAGTGAAGTCGCGGTCCAACCTCTCGATGAATCGCTTGTGGGGCTCGCGGAACTCTGTGAGCAGGACGTCCGGGTGCAGAGCGACAAAATTGATCTT
This sequence comes from Prorocentrum cordatum, assembly GCA_963575745.1. Taxonomy (NCBI): domain Eukaryota; class Dinophyceae; order Prorocentrales; family Prorocentraceae; genus Prorocentrum; species Prorocentrum cordatum. Next base: position 290,448 of record CAUYUJ010015160.1, read on the forward strand.
CTTCTGGCCGTGCTCCTGGATGCCCATCTCCGGGATGCGATGCGGGTCCTCCTCAAGGCGCGCGCGCCTTGCATCGCGCCCCTCCGCCAGGGCACGGCACTTTCGCCACGCGGCCGAAAGGAAGATCAAGTTCGCCTCCCTCGTCGGGCTGTTGTCCGCGCCCAGGGCCTGCTCGTCCAGGAGCCTCGCGATGTTCGTTTTGAAGCTTTCCAGCGTCTCCGCGACCGCCGCCCAGGTGTCGGCGTCCAGCAAGCCCTTCGCGGCAACCGCCAACCGAAGGTCAGGCGGCACGCGGGCGCGCGCCAGAATCTGCCGCACGGCGAGTTCTGGCGTGCCTTCCAACGCGGGGTACGCTGTCGAGTCCACCATGGTGCCCGCCTGGGAGCGCGCGCACGGCCGTTGCAGACGCAGCACCTGAAACGGCTGCAGCATGCCATGTCCGCATTCGCGCGTGCAAAGGCTGATGCGCGTGCGCACGCGTGCAGGTGAACCTGGCGCCGCCCCCTTGCAGGCGCCCCGTCGCGCGCCTGGGCACCGCCTGCGCGGCAATTTCCAGGCGCGCGACCCTCGTTCGACGCGCCCCAGGGCAGCCCCCTCGCAGGCTTTCCTGGGACGCGCCTGGGCCAGCATGCGCCGCGGCCCCCTTGTAGGCCTGCAGCCGCCGCAGGATGCCTACCACGCGCGCGTGTCCATACGCGTCATTTTGGGAACGCCCGAAGTGGCACATTTTGTGCCCCGGGCCCTGTGGGAGGCTCTCGGCGGGGCGCAACCGTCGCAAGAGCCCGCGCGGGCGCCCCCTGGAAAGCACTGGCGAGTCGCGGCTGATGCGACGCCAAACCTCGCATGCCTGAAGTGATCCAAATTTTCCTGGTGACCTACATGCAAACATGTTTGCACTTAGGCTGGCTCCCAAGGTGGATCCGGGACGCACCGATTCCGTGACATTTAGTTTCTGCGCCGGACCTTCAGGAGCTCGAACACGCAACGAAAATGTCACGAATTTCGGTGCCCGTACTCGTGTTCGTCATCTCTCCCCTTCCCCGCGCGCCTCAGGGCTGCCCCCTCGCAGGCGTCCCTAGCGCGCGCGGTTTGGGCACGCGCTGTTGCTGTATGCGCCAACGCGCGCCGTGGCCCCCTTGCAGGCCTGAGGCCGCCGCAGGTTTGCCCCCCTTGCGGGCTCCCCTGCGCCGCTAAGCCGGGCGCGCACCCGGGCACCGCCTTGATGGCAGTTTCCAGGGCGCATCGCCGGATGCACCCCGGGGCAGCCCACTCGCAGGCATTCCTGGGGCGCGCGCCCCGGCCCCCTTGCAGGCCTGGGGCCGCCGCAGGTTTGCCCCCCTTGCGGGCTCACCTGCGACGCTAAGCCGGGCGCGCACCTGGGCACCGCCTTGATGGCAGTTTCCAGGACGCAGCGCCGTGCGCACCCCAGGGCAGCCCCCTTGCAGGCTTTCCTGGGGCGCGCGGTCGCCCCCATGCACTTTTGGTGCGCGCGCACATGGCTTGTGAGGCAGGTTTCGCTTGTCTGCCCTACGGGGTGGCGTAATGGCTGCCCGAAGGGTCCCATCGAAGACTCTGCAGGAGCATATGCCATCACACGCAAGATGTGGGAGAGATTGCGTTCAGACAATACTTTGGTGCATTCTGTCGGCACCAATGCGGCGGACAAATCGCGCCCCCCCTTGGATTCCCGGGCGGGCGGCAAGCCGACCGGAAAAAGGGGCTCAAACTTGCAAACTTGTACCGACAGAGTTTGTGCATGCGGCACTGTCGCACAGCAAGTCCTGACCGACCGTGCGCCTGGGTGATAGCTCGGCGTTTCTGAGAACAGGCAGGTCCGGAGTGGCGGGTAGCCCAAAGTCGGGCCGCCGCCGGTGAAGCGAGGAAGACGAACGCTAAATGATACATACATAAGGTGCACAATGCTACAAACCTGACTGATGTTTCCTCCCCTCTCTGTCTCTGTCTCTGTCTCTCTCTCTCTCTCTCTCTCTCTCTCTTTCTCTCCCTTTTCCCTTTTTTTGTGCATCCCAGGGCAGCCTCCTCGCGGGCTTTCCTGGGGCGCGCGGGCTGAGGCATGCGCCCTTGCTGCATGCGCCCGCGCGCGCCCTGGCCCCCTTGCAGGCCTGGGGCCGCCGCAGGTTTGCCCCCCTAGCGGGCTCCCTTGCGACGCTAAGCCGGGCGCGCGCCTGGGCACCGCCTGAATGGCAGTTTCCAAGACGCAGCGCTGGACGCACCCCAGGACAGCCCCCTCGCAGGCTTACCTGGGGCGCACGCTCACGCCCGAGGCCCACGGCTCCCTTGCAAGCCGAAGTGCCGCCACCGATTAAGGCGACGTTCAAGACGGATGCCTCGGAGCCGTTGCGCCGCGGATTCTGCGTTCCCCAAGCTCTGGAAGCATGAGTTGATTAGCTCCCGCACGAAAGTGGGATGCCCGAGGCGCGCACGCGCTCAATCATACCGCTCTCGTGCATTATTCTTTATTTCCGCATCTTTCCCTGCCGAGCATGGAGCAAGATGAGGGAGCTGAAGAGAGGGGGGGGGGATGGGAGGAGGTTTCCTCCTCTCTCTTCCTCTCTCTCTCTCTCTCGTTCTCTCTCTCTCTCTCTCTCTCTCTCTCTCTCTCTCCCTCTCCCTCTCTCTCTTTTTGTGTTTGCTTTGTTTTGTTAGCCCCAGGGCAGCCTCTTTGCGGGCTTTCCTGGGACATGCGCTCGCTGTCATGCACTTTTGGTGCATGCGCGAGTGTGCGTTCTGGCCCCCTTGCAGGCCTCGGCCGTCGCAGATTCGCCCTCCTTGCGGGCCCCCCATGCGACGCAGCGGGCAGCCCCCTAGCAGGCTGCCCGGCGACGATGCGTCACCGCCTTGAGGACGCGTCGCCAGGTCGCCGCGGATGTGCCTAAGACGCCGCCCCCTTGCAGGCAGCGCCTGCCGCGCCAGGCGCACGCGGCGGCCGCCTTTTCCATCATTCACAGCCAATCTCTGGCGGGCGCCTCGCCCTCCGGCCCCGCTGCCGCCGCCTCGGGGCGACAACGGACGCACCTATCGCATAAGCGGCCGCGCTCAAGCCAATCTGAGCCTAAAGGCACGCACTGAGCCAGCGGGACCGCGTTGCAGGCCAGCTGGTTTGGCTTGTCGAGGGACACGACGTGGAACTGGTAGTTGCTGTTGGGGTAAATCTCCGCCTTCTCGCTCACCCAGAAGCACAAGTCGGTCACGTCGTAATCGGACTCCATCTCCACATCGACCTCCATGGGGTGCGTCTCCGTGTCCGCGAGCTGCGCAGACGCGGCCCTGTCTGCATCCGCGGCGCCGCTATCCACGACAGCCTCGCTTTGCGTGCCCGAAGTGCCCGCGCCCTCTGTGGCGAGAGCCCCGCTCAGATTTTCCTCGATCAGCTTATCCGCTGCGCCGGCGAGCTCCATCTCCCAGTTCTGGCGCATGGCGCGCGCCATGCTGGAGATGAAATGTACGGGGATCTGCTTGCGGTCCCTGATATACTTGGCAGGCATCCTCGTGTCCCGCCAGTTCCCCTGCAGCTGCATCGTGGTGACCTCAGCGCCGGCGTGGGCCATGAGGGAGATCGCCGTCACCCTTGGGGAGTGGGCTGCGGTTGCCGTGGTTTGGTCCCATATGGCCGACACAGCCTCTGACGTGAAATTCAAAGGGTTCTCTGCCAATGCCAGAGCGGCCAACTCAAGCAGCATGCGCACGAACCTCTTGCTGGTGAGGGGCACGTCGAACTGCATTTCATCCACCGTGCCATCAACCAGCGAGAAATCAGACAGTAACGCCCCCGTAGGCAACATCGCCTTGTAGAGCTCTAGCCCTTCGGTGACCCAGTCCACTTCCGTGAGCGTGGCTTTGCAAACTGCGAACTTCGCGCCGCGCCTCTTGCGCTCGACCTTGGTCTGCCATGCCACAAACCGTACTGCATTGCCCACGTCCTCGATGCTGTCGGGGCGAACGTGCAAAGCGTCGACGAAGCGCATGCTGCCCCACGTCATGCAGAGCACTTTCCACGCCCGTACCGCCCGAACGCGGAAGCCATTTGCCCTCCACGCGATCACGCTCAATTCCAAGACACGCAACAAGTCAACGTGCAACGGCGCCGCTTCCTTCAGCTCCCGGCCGACTTTGTCATGCACGCTGCTCTCGATGGCCAGAAACGCGGACGTTGCCGCATCGGGCACGGGCATGCCAATGCGCCGAGCCACCCACGTAACAGTGGCGCGGAAGGCTGGCAGCACTGATGGGCCGCAGCGCTGGCCCCGATGTGCAGCGTACGCAACTAACAAGGCATCGCTCGGCGGGTACACGATCGACTTATTGGCGGCCCACCGTTCGAACCGCTCCCAGTCGAGCACGTGTCCCTTCAGCGTGGAACACGCCCCTCGCGCCAATACCGAATACAGCAGGTCCTGAAGGTTCATGTCCGCCATGTCCGCGGCAGGCCGTAGGTCCGCCACAACAGGCGCCGCCTCGCCTGCCCTGTCGACGATGGCCAAAAGACGCCTGACCCACCGCTGCTTCGCATCGGCTTCGGCCTTGCGCAAGGAGAAAGCGCCAGACTCGTCCCTTGGAGCTCCCAGTCCGCGTCGCGTGCTGCAAGGTGTCCTGGACCGCGCCTCTCCGGCCCGCCTGGCGCACGCCACGCTGTGCACCTCGCACTTGTCGGAGCGGCGCCCAATGTGCAAGGTCTCGCGCAATTCCTCCTCGTTGTCCGCTGCCGCTTTTGGCGCCATAGCTTGAAAAACAGCGAACAAGTAGTCTAACTTCTCGGCCTGCGCCGCAATCAATGCCGGCCATCCGTCAGCAGGTTCAGGCTTGCCCTGCGACAGGCAGACCAAACCTTTGCGAAAAGCGTCGCTGTCGCTTTCGCTGATGGCCAACACCATGTCGATTGAATCCACTCCTACAGGTTCCAAAAGTTGCTCGAAGGCTTCGCCGCCCTGCACGACATGCAAAACACGAATCCACGAGCTCTCCATGGCCTGACGATTTGCGGTCGGAGCAGGGCGCGCGCGGCCTGTTTGGAACTCTGGAGCCCAAAATGGCAATTGTCGCGCGCGCCCTCCCGAGCATTGGCCCGCTGGGCCCTCCCCACCAACCGATGCCCAGCCACCGGGAACGACAGGGCTGCGTGTGTTCCCTTCGTTTTGCTTTTTTTTCTTTTTCCCAACCCTCCTGCGTTGGGTTCTCGTTTTGAATAGAGCACTGTGGTCTCCACTCCTCCCGCTCCCTCTCCTCCTCTCTTCGTTCCTGCTGTCCTCTCTTGCTTCCCTTCTCCTCCTCCCTTTGCTCCTCCTCTTGTCTCTTGCCTTTTACGTCATCTCTGGGGGGCTGCGATCTGCGGAACTGTCACCACTTTCGAGGGCTGCTGGTGGGTCCAGCGAAGTGAGGCACCACGGGGACTCAGATTAGACCTCGCCATCCCTAAGGGGGGGGCTGCGATCTGTGAAACTGTCGCCACTTTCGAGGGCTGCTGGTGGGCCCAGCGGAGTGAGGCACCACGGGGACTCAGATTAAACCTCGCCATCTCTGGGGGGGTTGCGATCTGTGAAACTGTCACCACTTTCGAGGGCTGTTGGTGGGTCCAGCGGAGTGAGGCACCACGGGGACTCAGATTAGACCTCGCCATCTCTGGGGGGCTGCGATCTGTGAAACTGTCGCCACTTTCGAGGGTTGCTGGTGGGTCCAGCGGAGCGAGGCACCACGGGGACTCAGATTAGACCTCGCCATCTCTGGGGGGCTGCGATCTGTGAAACTGTCGCCACTTTCGAGGGTTGCTGGTGGGTCCATCGGAGTGAGGCACCACAGGGATTCAGATTAGACCTCGCCATCCCTGGGGGGGGCTGCGATATGTGAAACTGTCGCCACCTTCGAAGGCTGCTGGTGGGTCCAGCGGAGTGAGGCACCACGGGGACTCAGATTAGACCTCGCGATCTCTGGGGGGCTGCGATCTGTGAAACTGTCGCCACTTTCGAGGGCTGCTGGTGGGTCCAGCGGAGTGAGGCACCACGGGGACTCAGATTAGACCTCGCCATCTCTGGGGGTTGCGATCTGTGAAACTGTCGCCACTTTCGAGGCTGCTGGTGGGTCCAGCGGAGTGAGGCACCACGTGGACTCATATTAGACCTCGCCAGCCCTGGGCGGCTGCGATATGTGAAACTGTCGCCACTCGCGAGGGCTGCTGGTGGGTGGCCAGCGGAGTGAGGCACCACGGGGACTCAGATTCCTGACCACGAGCAATGCTCGCGTGCCCTTGCTCTGCGGTCCGTGCCATCGCTACCGTCCTTCGAGGTTGCCCATCGGGCCCTCTAACAAATATATTCACGCATACTGTCGGCCTGCAGCGCCGTACTGGTGGCTGAAGAAAGGCGCCTGCTCCGCGGTCTTAGCAGCGCGCGGGGCCGAGGCGTAATTGCCGACGCGCGCAAGCTTGCGCCTTCGCTAACCGCGCTTCCAAGTTGCCTGTCAGGCGCTCTATAACCACAGCCACCGCGGCATCGCGGAATTGGATTTCTGCTGAAAGAGGTCGAGCTACGCCTCGCTCGTTCCTTGCACTTTAAACAGGTTTTATCATATGGAACTCTGCGACGACATGGCGCAGGCAGCGCTGCGGGTTTAGCTCGCACTTGAAAAACGCGGCAGTCTTCTGTCTCCTCCCGCCACTTTCATCGTCGTCCTATTCCCCGCCTCACCTTCTCCATGCATGCTGCTGCTTCCGCGATGGCCTTTCGCCCCCCCCGCCCTCCATTCCATCCCTCTCCTACCCCTCGTTCCCGTGCCCGTTCTTCTTCGATCCTGGGGCCTCAATCCTCGTTCTTTCGATCGTCGTCCTGTGAATCGTGCAACGCATGCGCATCCCATGTAGCTTGCACAGCAAATCGCCGCGTCTACACTGTCGTTGTTCCTGCTAATGTTGGCATAGTCCTCTTGCCATTTGATGCGCGTGGGTTGGGTGCGTCGCAGGGATTGTGTTTTTTTTTTTTCTCCCGGATTGGGCGTGGGTGCCGCTGGGGTGTGCCGAACTGGGTGTGCGTGACGCATGCGGGCGGCGGCGCTGGGGCCTTCGGTGGGGCTCCCTATGGGACCACGAAGCGTGTGAGGGGTGTGCCGAATTGGGCGTGCGTGACGCATGCGGGCGGCGGCGCTGAAAGCTTCGGTGGAGCTCCCTATGGGGCCACGAAACGTGTGAGGGGCGTGCCGAATTGGGTGTGCGTGACGCATGCGGGCGGCGGCGCTGGGGCCTTTCGGCGGAGCTCCCTACGGAACCACGAAACGTGCGAAGGGCGTGCCGACCTGGGCGTGCGTGACGCATGCGGGCGGCGGCACTGGAGCCTTCGGTGGAGCTCCCTATGGGGCCACGAAACGTGCGAAGGGTGTGCCGAATTGGGTGTGCGTGACGCATGCGGGCGGCGGCGCTGGGGCGTGGGGTGGGGCTCCCTGCGGGGCCACGAAACGTGCGAGGGGTGGGCCGAATTTGGTGTGCGTGACGCATGCGGGCGGCGGCGCTGGAGCCTTCGGTGGAGCTCCCTATGGGACCACGAAACGTGCGAGGGGTGCGCCGACTTGGGTGTGCGTGGCGCATGCGGGCGGCGGCGCTGGAGCCTTCGGTGGGGCTCCCCAAGGGGCCACGAAACGTGTGAGTGGTGTGCCGAAGTGGGTGTGCGTGACGCATGCGGGCGGCGGCGCTGGGGCCTTCGGTGGAGCTCCCTATGGGGCCACGAAGCGCGTGATGGGTGTGCCGAAGTGGGTGTGCGTGGCGCATGCGGGCGGCGGCACTGGGGCCTTCGGTGGAGCTCCCTATGGGGCCACGAAACGTGTGAGGGGTGTGCCGAAGTGGGTGTGGGTGACGCATGCTGGCGGCGGCACTGGGGCCTTCGGTGGAACTCCCTATGGGGCCGCGAAACGCGTGGGGCTCCTGATGGGGCCACGAAGCGTGTGAATGGTGTGCCGAATTGGGCGTGCGTGGCGCATGCAGGCGGCAGCACGGCGGCCTTCGGCGGGGCTCCCTGTGGGGCCACGAAACGTGTGAGGGGTGGGCCGAAGTTGGTGTGCGTGACGCACGCGGGCGGCAACACTGGGGCCGTCGGTGGGGCTCCCTATGGGGCCACGAAGCGTGTGAGGGGTGTGCCGAATTGGGTGTGCGTGGCGCATGCGGGCGGCAGCACTGGGGCCTTCGGCGGGTCTCCCCATGGGGACTGGGGCCTTCGGTGGGGCTCCTTATGGGGCCACGAAGCGTGTGAGGGGTGTGCCGAATTGGGTGTGGGTGAGGCATGCGGGCGGCAGCACTGGTGCCTTCGGTGGGGCCCCCTATGGGACCGCGAAACGTGTGAGGGGTGTGCCGAAGTGGGTGTGGGTGACGCATGCAGGCTGCAGCACTGGGGCCTTCCGTGGGGCTCCCGATGGGGCCACGAAACGTGTGAGGGGTGTGCCGAATTGGGTGTGCGTGACGCATGCGGGCGGCAGCACTGGGGCCTTCGGTGGATCTCCCTATGGGGCCACGAAACGTGTGAAGGGTGTGCCGAAGTGGGTGTGGGCGAGCAGGCGGCAGCACTGGTGCCTTCGGTGGGGCCCCCTATGGGGCCACGAAACGTGTGAGGGGTGTGCCGAATTGGGGTGGGTGACGCATGCGGGCGGCAGCATTGGGGCCTTCGGTGGGGCTCCCTATGGGGCCACGAAGCGTGTGAGGGGTGTGCCGAATTGGGTGTGGGTGGCGCATGCGGGCGGCAGCGCTGGGGCCTTCGATGGGGCTCCGTATGGGGCCACGAAATGTGTGAGGGGTGTGCCGAATTGGGTGTGGGTGGCGCATGCGGGCGGCAGCACTGGGGCCTTCGGTAGAGCTCCCCAAGGGGCCACGAAACGTGTGAGTGGTGGGCCGAAGTGGGTGTGGGTGACGCATGCTGGCGGCAGCACTGGGGCCTTCGGTGGGGCTCCCTATCGGGCCACGAAACGTGTGAGGGGTGTGCCGAATTGAGTGTGCGTGGCGCATGCGGGCGGCAGCACTGGGGCCTTCGGCGGGGCTCCCTATGGGGCCACGAAGCGTGTGAGGGGTGTGCCGAATTGGGTGTGGGTGGCGCATGCGGGCGGCAGCACTGGGGCTAAGATAACGTCCAATTAAAAAATTATCCTGGCGAGGGACCCAACCATGTGCAATTGTGAGTATCGCAATTGTGAATATCGTCTTCGGTGGAGCCCCCTACGGGGCCACGAAACGTGCGAGGGGTGTGCCGAAATGTGCGTGCGGGGTTCATGCGGGCACACCCATTGGGGCCTTCGGCGGGGCTCCCTATGGGACCACAAAACGTGCGAGGGGTCACGAAACGCGTGAATGTGCGGGGCGCATGCGGGCACACCCACTGGGGCCTTCGGCGGAGCTCCCTTTGGGGCCACGAAACGTGTGAAGGGTATGCCGACATGTGTGTGCGGGACGCATGCGGGCGGCAGCATTGTGACTTTCGGTGGAGCCCTTCTACGGGGCCACGAAACGTGCGAAGGGGTGTGCCAAAATGAGTGTGCGGGGCGCATGCGGGCACACCCATTGGGGCCTTCGGTGGGGCTCCCTATGGGACCACGAAACGTGTGAGGTGTCACGAAACGCGTGAGGGGTGTGCCGAAATGAGTGTGCAGGACGCATGCGGGCACACCCTCTGGGGCCTTCGGTGGATCTCCCGATGGGGCCACGAAACGTGTGAAGAGCATGCCGAAATGAGTGTGCGGGACGCATTCCCTCTGGGGCCACGAAACGCGTGAGGGGTGTGCCGAAACGCGTGTGCGGGACGCATGCGGGCGGCAGCACTCTGGGGCCTTCGGTGGAGCTCCCTATGGGGGTACGAAGCGTGTGAGGGGTGTGCCGAATTGGGTGTGCGTGACGCATGCGGGCGGCAGCACTGGTGCCTTCGGCGGAGCTCCCTTTGGGGCCACGAAACGTGTGAGGGTGTGCCGAATTGGGTGTGCGTGACGCATGCGGGCGGCAGCGCTGGGGCCTTCGGCGGAGCTCCCTATGGGGCCACTAAGCGTGTGAGGGGTGTGCCGAATTGGGTGTGTGTGACGCATGCGGGCGGCAGCACTGGGGCCTTCGGTGGATCTCCCGATGGGACCACGAAGCGTGTGAAGGGTGTGCCGAATTGGGCGTGCGTGACGCATGCGGGCGGCAGCACTGGTGCCTTCGGCGGAGCTCCTATGGGGCCACGAAGCGTGGGTGGGGTGTGCCGAATTGGGTGTGGGTGACGCATGCGGGCGGCAGCACTGGTATCGTGCGAATTGAGCTTATGGGGCCACGGAACGTGTGAGGGGTGTGCCGAATTGAGTGGGGGTGGCGCGTGCGGGCGGCAGCACTGGGGCCTTCGGCGGAACTCCTAGGGGGCCACGAAACGTGTGAGGGGTGTGCCGAATTGGGTGTGGGTGACGCATGCGGGCGGCAGCACTGGGGCCTTCGGCGGAGCTCCCTATGGGGCCACGAAGCGTGTGAAGGGTGTGCCGAATTGGGCGTGTGTGACGCATGCGGGCGGCAGCACTGGTGCCTTCGGCGGAGATCCTATGGGGCCACGAAACGTGGGTGGGGTGTGCCGAATTGGGTGTGGGTGACGCATGCGGGCGGCAGCACTGGTGCCTTCGAGGGAGCTCATATGGGGCCACGAAACGTGTGATAGGGGTGTGCCGAATTGTGTGTGGGTGACGCATGCGGGCGGCAACGCTGGGGCCTTCGGCGCAGCTCCTATGGGGCCACGGAACGTGTGAGGGGTGTGCCGAATTGAGTGGGGGTGGCGCGTGCGGGCGGCAGCACTGGGGCCTTCGGCGGAACTCCTAGGGGGCCACGAAACGTGTGATGGGTGTGCCGAATTGGGTGTGGGTGACGCATGTGGGCGGCAGCACTGGGGCCTGCGGCGGAGCTCCTATGGGGCAACGAAACGTGTGATGGGTGTGCCGAATTGGGTGTGGGTGACGCATGCGGGCGGCAGCACTGAGGCCTTCGGCGGAGCTCCCTATGGGGCCACGAAACGTGTGAGGGTGTGCCGAATTGTGTGTGGGTGACGCATGCGGGCGGCAGGGGCCACGAAGCGTGTGAGGGGTGTGCCCGAATTGGGTGTGGGTGACGCATGCGGGCGGCAGCACTGGGGCCTTCGGCGGGGCTCCCTATGGGGCCACGAAACGTGTGAGGGGTGTGCCGAATTGGGTGTGGGTGACGCATGCGGGCGGCAGCACTGGGGCCTTCGGTGGAGCTCTATGGGGCCACGAAACGTGTGAGGGGTGTGCCGAATGGGTGTGGGTGACGCATGCGGGCGGCAGCACTGGGGCCTTCGGCGGAGCTTCTACTATGGGGCCACGAAACGTGTGAGGGGTGTGCCGAATTGTGTGTGGGTGACGCATGCGGGCGGCAGCACTGGGCCTTCGGCGGAGCTCCTATGGGGCCACGAAACGTGTGAGGGGTGTGCCGAATTGGATGTGGGTGACGCATGCGGGCGGCAGCACTGGGGCCTTCGGTGGAGCTCCCTATGGAGCCACGAAACGTGTGAGGGGTGTGCCGAAATGGGTGTGGGTGACGCATGCGGGCGCGGGCACTGGGGCCTTCGGTGGAGCTCCCTAGGCGCGCATGCGAATGGAGCCACGAAACGTGTGAGGGGTGTGCCGAAATGGGTGTGGGTGACGCATGCGGCGCGGGCACTGGGGCCTTCGGTGGAGCTCCCTATGGAGCCACGAAACGTGTGAGGGGTGTGCCGAAATGGGTGTGGGTGACGCATGCGGGCGCGGGCACTGGGGCCTTCGGTGGAGCTCCCTATGGAGCCACGAAACGTGTGAGGGGTGTGCCGAAATGGGTGTGGGTGACGCATGCGGGCGCGGGCACTGGGGCCTTCGGTGGAGCTCCCTATGGAGCCACGAAACGTGTGAGGGGTGTGCCGAAATGGGTGTGGGTGACGCATGCGGGCGCGGGCACTGGGGCCTTCGGTGGAGCTCCCTATGGAGCCACGAAGCGGTGTACTGGGTGGGTGAAGAGGAGAGGAGGAGAGGAGAGGAGGGGAGGAGGAGAGGAGAGGAGAGGAGAGGAGAGGAGAGGAGAGGAGAGGAGAGGAGAGGAGAGGAGAGGAGAGGAGAGGAGAGGGGGAACACGACCTGTCATGTGAGGCCATCCCACCCTAAGATGACACCTTCTCCTGGCCCCCAAGATGAACCCAAGAAGCCCCCAGAGGCCTCAAGAGATCCGCAGGAGGCTCAAGAGGCCTCCAAGAGGCCCTCGAGACGCCCCAAAGAAGCCTTCAATAAGTTTTCAGGAGCCTTCCAAATGACCCCAGGAGGTCTTTCAGAGGCCTCTGGCCAACGCAAGCACAATGACGGGATTGCCCGCTGAATCCGAGCTTGGCGTGCCAGATGTTTAACACTTGTTGGCCCTTCGACAATGTTCTCATCTGCTTTCGGCCCGACCCGCCAGCCATCCAGAAAGGCGTGTCACGACCTTCCAGCATGGCCAGAAAATCTGCCTCCAAGACGGACACGATTTCGCACGATGGTTCTCAGGACGGCCTTAGATGGCCTCCAACCGCTCTCCCCCCCGTCGAGGGGGGGGAGAGAGAGAAACGCCGATCCAACACGCGCGGGCCTCCGAAAATGGTATGTTTCTGCAGCTTGCTCTCTTTTGTCGATGGCAGGCGCCCTCCGACCACCGTCCCTCCTTCCGCCCCTGGACCTGGTACTTGCTGAACTGCCAGGTCGCCTTGCCGCCCTCGGGGTTCACCGGGCGCACCATGTGGAGGAAGGTCGGCAGGCGCGGCGCGGGCGCCCCGACGCCGGCTGCCCGCGGCCCCGCAGGGCCGCAACTGCTGCCGCTGGCCTCGGCGGCCCCGAGGCACTCTTCGACCCAGCGCCAGCCCTCCGCCTCCTCTGGGGGAAGGGGCAGTACTTCGAGATGCTCCAGAAGCGAGGGAAAGGGGGATCGCGTCGAGAGTATAGGGGGCCTGTCCGGCGCTAGCCGTGGGAGGGCTGGATCGTGTGAGGGGGTAGGCTCGGCGAGCGTAGGCTCGGATCGCGTGAGGGGGTGGGCTCGCCGCCCGACGGAGGAGCGCTGCCGCGCCCAGGTGCTAGCTTTCCAGCCGGCGGTCTTCGGGCAGCAGGGCGGCATGAGCGCCAGGGGCTGCGCTGCGAGGCTCGCGCGGCGGTGGGCCCGGGTGCATAGAGGCAAGGCGGAATGGCGGGCAGCAGTCGTCGCTGTGCAGCGGCACGTCGACGAAGAGTGGGGGTGAGCCACAACGCGGCCAGCGCGCCCTAACGGGCTGGCGGTTGCGAGGTTGATTTTCACGACTTCCCTGCCTTCCTGCTTCCTCCTCCTCGCCCCTCTCCTCCCCCGTGGGCTTATTAGGCAGCACCTGTCGTAACGGCGCGTTCCCTGGGAACTGCGGCCGAAGTGTCGCAACCCGGACTTCGTCGGGACGCTTGCGCTGACCAGCCGGTGAGGCGTAACCACCTTCGCATCGTAACTCGACCATGCCATCTCGTAGCTATGTGCTTCCCTGCTGGGACTTCCCCACTCGCTCGGCCTCCTCTCCTCCCTGTCTTCCTCGTCCTCCTCGCTCCTCCTTCCGACCAGGTTTCACGATTTTAGCGCTTCTGCGAGTCGTGTTTCACACGGAAGGGATGCCGCTCCTTTACAGCCTGGGGCTTCCGACAAAGAATCGGTGGCCCGAATTTCGGCTACAGTCGGGCTGCTGAAAGAAGGAACGCTAAATGAGGAACGAAGCCCCGTCTTGGCCCTGTAAGCGCCTCCGTGCCCCAGGTGGGCAAGAGGAACAGCACTGGAGGAACTTCAGGAATATCGAGCCCCTTCCGAACCCAAACTGTTCCTTATTTCAGCGTCTTGACTGTACGCCCACAGGACAGCTTCTGGTTGCTATTGCGGTGGCTTCCGCTCTTTGCGGCGCGTGGCTGGCGCGTCGGGGCCTCCTGTCGTTTGAGGCTGGCTGCGGTCTTGACGACGGCGGAGTAGCGGAGTAACCACCACCACCAGGCTCCGGGCCTCCACAAGCCCGTCGTGGGGCCGTGGGCCCAGACTCCGGGGTGTGCTGGCCCCAAGCCAGGGCCGAGGGGGCCACGAGACCAGGTCCGAGAGACTGGGTCTGCTTGCGGGAGGCTCGGTGATGGTGTGTGTGCGCTTTCCGCATGCACCTGGTCTGTACTGGCTCCGGTGTGCTCTGGAGTGCTCCTCCAGCCTGTGGCCACCTCGCCCGACGCACGACTCCTGTTGGAGCCTGAGGCCGCCTGCACCGCGCGTGAAGTGCTGCCTGCTCGGGGCGCAGCGCCCTTCTTCGCCGTCCTTCGCGGCCGCTCTCCTGCTTTTCGTTTTAGCTTCAGTGCGCAGTGAGCTCTCCCGGGCCCCACGGCTAGTGCTGCTCGACGCTTCGTGCCCCACGACGCCGCTGACAGACAAAGTGTGTGCGTGCATTCTCATCCAGATCCTTCGCGTCCAGGTCGGAGACCATGAAGTGGTCAAACACGCTGAAGCCCACCCCCGCGCCGGCGGCCGCGGTCGCGAACGCCTCCTGCTCCTCGCCCCAGCTCCCGGTGGCACGGCCCGCCAGCGACGCGTACGCCGGGAGCAGCGCGCGCCAGGCGCCGGCAGTGAAGATGTACGGGGCGCCGGCGTTGCGGCAGCACGCGTAGTGCTGCACCACGCCGCGGAGGCCCTCCACCCGTGCGGGCCCCTCCGCGGAGTCCTCGCCCACCGTCCTGATGCTCCGTTCGGCCAGGTCGTCGACGCGGAGCCTGGACAGGAATATGAAGTCGGCGTCCAGCATCGCCACCGCCGTGCCGTTCGGGATCTCGGGGCTCGCCAGGAAAGCCTGGAACGCGAAGGGCTTGATCCATGTGATGTCCCGCCGGAGCACGGCCGCGGCGCTGTCGTCGAGCGGCGCGAGCGCGCCACGCCCGCCGACGTCCAGCAGGCTGGCGGCAGGGTACACCCGCCGCAGCAGCCGCACCTCGTCCTCTCGCGACCGCGTCCTGTCGGGTTCGCAGCCCCACCGCAGCCAGGTGATGGGGTCGCCCTGGCCCACGCGGCCGGCGCTGTGCAGCAGCAGCATCGCCATCCACCTCTGGTGGGAGCTGCAGTCCGTCACGAACGCGAGGCGCATGCCAGTCCCTGGTGCCTGCCACTGCCGCCGCTGATTCTGATTTTGCGGATGATGCTTTCCATGCTCGTGCTGCTAATGATGCTGCCATGCTGGGGCAAAGCACTGCAGGGAGGAAATGGCCTCCGAAAAGATGAATCCTGGGACAGCAGGCTCGCCCAGCCCCAATGCAGGGACCTCCCCCTCGCCATCATGTGCGCGCGGGGGTAAACAGTCGGCAAAGCACTGCTGGGACGATAAGGCCTCCAAAAGATGATGCTTGGAACAGCAAGCTCGCCCAGACCCAAGGCAAGGACCTCCCCCTGGCCAACATGTGCGCTCGGAAATCTGTCTTCAAAAAGGAGGCCTGGGGCCCCTCCGAGGTCCCAGACCTCACCAAGCCAGGCGCGCTGCACCCCCCAAACGCCGATCACGACATCCGTAGCATGGTGGAGATCACCCGATGCCTCGGCCAGCGAACCCTCTTGCCACCTCTGCTGCGCCTGCAGCTCTGCCTCCGCCCAACTTTTTCTGCCAGCCCGAAAAGAAAAGCAATTCGACGCAGCAGGCATGCACCCCGTCACCTTGTCTCTCTCAGGAAACAGCTGTAGGCACGCGAGGGAAGAACGGGCCCCAGAGGTCGACCTCTATGCAAAAAACACCTGGAGTGCAAACAACAGGTCGTGGGAGATCTGGGGAGGGGGTGAAAATAAAGACATCCCGAATGGTGTCCGAGTAGAAGGGGTTGGACGATCGCGCCGCATCACCGACGCATCGCCGATGCATCGGCGCCGCCTGCGTGAAGAAAATATAACTCCACGTCGAGCCGCATGGCAATGCATCGGCGATGCGTCGCGATCAGCCGTCCCCATCTAATCTACTCAGACCCTTGGGGGAGGCCGGCGAAAAGAAGAAACGGCTCCGCCAGAGCCGCCCGAGCACTGACCTAACCAATGAGTCGTGAAACTGACGCCTCAATAGTCAAATCGAATTAGGCCAGCACTCGGGCCACACGGGTGCAACCTGAAGGGACTCGACTGACCCGAACGCTGACCAGACCCTTTTTCCCGAATGGCGTTTCGCTGGAAGGTTCCGATCGTGGCACAAAAAAAGTATCCTGGCGAAGGACCCAACCATATGCAATTGTGAGCACCGCAATTGTGAATATCTTCTTCGGTGGCGCTCCCTATGGGGCCACGAAGCGCGTGAGAGGTGTGCCGAAATGGGTGTGCGGGACGCATGCACACCCCACTGGGACCTTCGGTGGAGCTCCCTACGGGACCACAAAACGTGTGAGGGGTGTCCGGAAATGGGTGTGCGGGACGCATGCGGGCACACCCACTGGGACCTTCGGTGGAGCTCCCTATGGGGCCACGAAACGTGTGAGGGGTGTGCCGAAATGGGTGTGCGGGACGCGTGCGGGCACACCCACTGGGACCTTCGGTGGAGCTCCCTATGGGGCCACGAAACGTGTGAGGGGTGTGCCGCAATGGGTGTGCGGGACGCATGCGGGCACACCCACTGGGACCTCCGGTGGAGCTCCGTATGGGGCCACGAAACGTGTGAGGGGTATGCGGAATGGGTTTTCGGGACGCATGCGGGCACACCCACTGGGACCTCCGGTGGAGCTCCCTATGGGGCCACGAATCGTGTGAGGGGTGTGCCGAAATGGGTGTGCGGGACGCATGCGGGCACACCAACTGGGACCTTCGGTGGAGCTCCCTATGGGGCAACGAAATGTGTGAGGGGTGTGCCGAAATGGGTGTGCGGGACGCATGCGGGCACACCCACTGGGACCTTCGGTGGAGCTCCCTGTGGGGCCACAAAACGTGTGAGGGGTGTGCCGAAATGGGTGTGCGGGACGCATGCGGGCACACCCACTGTGACCTTCGGTGGAGCTCTCTATGGGGCCACGAAACGTGTGAGGGGTGTGCCGACATGAGTGTGCGGGACGCATGCGGGCACACCCACTGGAGCCTTCGGTGGAGCTCCCTATGGGGCCACGAAACGCGTGAGGGGTGTGCCGAAATGGGTGTGCGGGACGCATGCGGACACACCCACTGGAGCCTTCGGTGGAGCTCCCTATGGGACCACGAAACGTGTGAGGTGTCACGAAACGCGTGAGGGGTGTGCCGACATGGGTGTGCGGGACGCATGCGGGCACACCCACTGGGGCCTTCGGTGGAGCTCCCTATGCGGCCACGAAGCGCGTGAGGGGTATGCCGACATGGGTGTGCGGGACGCATGCGGGCACACCCACTGGGACCTTCGGTGGAGCCTCTATAGGGCCACGAAACGCGTGAGGGTGTGCCGAATTGAGTGTGCGGGACGCATGCAGGCACACCAACTGGGACCTTCGGTGGAGCTCCCTTTGGGGCCACGAAGCGCGTCAGAGTGTACTGAATGGTGTGCGGGACGCATGCGGGCACACCCACAGGGACCTTCGGTGGAGCTCCCTATGGGGCCACGAAACGCGTGAGGGGTGTGCCGAAATGGGTGGGCGGGACGCATGCGGGCACACCGACTGGGACCTCCGGTGGAGCTCCCTATGGGGCAGCGAAACGTGTGAGGGGTGTGCCGAATAAGTGTGCGGGACGCATGCGGGCGGCAGCACTGAGGCTTTCGGTGGAGCTCCCTATGGGGCCACGAAGCGCGTGAGAGGTGTGCCGAATTGAATGTGCGTGACGCGTGCGGGCGGCAGCACTGGGGCCTTCGGTGGAGCTCCCTATCGGGCCACGAAACGCGTGAGGGGTGAGCCGAATTGGGCGTGCGGGACGCATGCGGGCGGCAGCACTGAGGCCTTCGGTGGAGCTCCCTATGGGGCCACGAAACGCGTGAGGGGAGTGCCGAATTGGGTGGGCGGGACGCATGCGGGCGGCAGCACTGGGGCCTTCGGTGGAGCTCCGTATGGGGCCACGAAACGCGTGAGGGGTGTGCCGAATTGGGTGGGCGGGACGCATGCGGGCGGCAGCACTGGGGCCTTCGGTGGAGCTCCCTATGGGGCCACGAAACGCGTGAGGGGTGTGCCGAATTGGGTGTGCGGGACGTGGGGTGGTGGGAGGAGGGAGGAGGGGGAGGAGGAGAGGAGAGGAGAGGAGAGGAGAGGAGAGGAGGAGGAGAGGAGAGGAGAGGAGAGGAGAGGAGAGGAGAGGAGAGGAGAGAGAGGAGAGGAGAGGAGAGGAGAGGAGAGGAGAACGCGGGGCGACGTCTCTTCAAAACGAGGACCCAACACCACAGGATGGTTGGGAAAAAACATGAGTCCCGCAAAGGGGACGGGGAGCCGTAGATCTCCAGGTCTGGCAGCCGTTTTGCCTGCGACTTCCTCAAAATGCGCTCAGGAATCGTGCTCTCGCCCAAGTAGCCGCGCCTTGCTGCTTGTAGCATACTCTTCTGAGGCAATTCAACCCCGAGAGCGGCTCTGCCTCCGACCCACGCGGCGCATCGGGAAGCTCCCGGCGCATCTGCCTGGCCGGCCGCCCGGCGTCCGCCAACCCGCCGGCGCGCTCGCCCGCTGGCGCTGCGACCGGTCGCACCGAGGCGTCGGCATCCACCGCCAGGCTCCGTTGGCTGGGCCGCGGCGCCAGGTCCGCAGCCCGCGCCACGCCTCACCCAGATCTCCGACGAGGGGCTCCCCCACATGTTCAGTGGGTTTCTGGCGTTCTTCCCATCGCACCCGCGTCTCACTCACCTCCCATCACGTCCCTCTCAGTATCACCTGCACACACATCAGACACACGCACACATACGCACACGAAGGCACGACGCTACGCATGGTCTGTTCAATCCGGGCGTTTTCCTAGACTTCGGCCCGCTAGCGGGCCCAAGCAAACATGGATCCGGGGCGAAACACTGGACCACTGGGAAGGGGTCGGCACCTCTGATGTCTGGGCATGGAGGAAAAGGAATTATGCCGATGGTCATACTTGGGCCTCCCAGACCTCCTCGCGCTGTCAAGAAATCACCACGGACCGCTGTTGGACGGTTTCGGCCTCCGGGGGCCCGTACCAGGCCCCAGGGCCGTCAAGAAACGACTCGGGATGAGAAACCGATTCCATCGGGTTCAATCCAGAAAGTCCAGACCTCTAGAGGCCCACGTTGTGGAAAGACCGCGCCGTCGGAGGTCCTGGGGAGGGGGGGATGGCTCGTCGGCACGGCCAACTGCGCGCCAGAGCCTTGGTCGGAGCGCAACAATGGGTCCGTGGAGCAGGGGTGACTGGCCATCGCTCGGACGCCCATTCCCCGTGCACGTTTCGGTTTCGGGCGTGTTTTTTCGCTCGATGATCCAGGGTGCTCCCCGAGGGTCCTCGCCAAGGAAAAAATGCACACGTCCGAGCGATGCCAGGGTGATTATCTTCTTCTGACGGAGGGCATGACGACCCCACTCCCCGACGTTGTGGGACTTTCGGCTGGGCTGCAAAACTGGTGCCAAACTGGGAGGCACACGGCAACGGTACACGGTAAGAGGGGGACGTCCACCCTCGATGGCGGTGCGTCCGACTATCCCAGTGGGGTGCATCCCCGAGCTTCCCCTCTTTTCTGAGCGGCCAGTCTATGGGGGGGTAACTCCGGGAGTGGGGCCGAGAGCTCGCCTGCGACTCTTATGCCTCCCTCCCCCCCGATCGCCGAGGAGGAGCGCGAGGAGCCCCCGCCGCGGCCGCGCTGGCGGCGGCGCCACGGGGGCCCGCGCCATGCCCCGCCAGGCGGGGGGCGAGTTTCTTTGAGCCTGCGGGCCTGCGAGGCCCCGGCGGGGGCGTTGGCGAAGGCGGCGGCCACGAGGGCGGCGGCTGCGTTGGCGACGGCGGCGGCGGTGTCGGCGGCGGCGGCGGCGGCAGCGACGGCGACGTCGACAGTGGCGACGGCGACGCGGAGGCGACGGCGACGGCGCCAGCGGCTGTGGCGGCGGCGGTGAGGATCTCTGTGCAGGGGTGCGGCTCGCTCTCCCGGGCAACCAGGAGCGTGAGAGGGCGCCACTGCGCCGAGCCACCGAACCCGCGGGGGGCCCTCCTCCTCCTCCTCCGCCTCCTCCTCCTCCTCATCATCATCACCAGCATCATCATCACCACCATCACTATCTTAATCACCATCAGCATCATCAGCATCATCAGCGTCAGCATCATCAGTATCATCATCATCATCATCATCATCATCATCATCATCATCATCATCATCATCATCATCATCATCATCATCATCATCATCATCATCATAAGCATAATCAGCATCGTCACCATCATCATCATCATCATCATCATCATCATAATCATCGTCAACATCCAAATATCATCAGGTCATCCTCATCATCCCCATCACAATCACTATCACTATCACCAGCATCATCATATTCTTAAGGCGCAGCATCATCATAGCCATATTGTCTTCATCATCGTCATCATCATGATCAGCATCATCATCATCATCATCATCATCATCAGCATCATCATCATCATCATCATCATCATCATCATCATCATCATCATCATCCAAATTCTTGCCCTCGATAATCAAGCATTTGGAGGATTCGGGCCCTTCTCGGGCCCGCGAAAGAACACCTCGGGAACTCCAGGGACATCGGGGGCCCGTACCTCCCGGGATGTCCGGGGGTCAGGGTGGTCACAGGCAGGGCTTGGTTTTCCTGGGTGTTGCGCGGCCTGGCTGCACGGAGATAGGCGGATTGCGCACGAGAAGCTGCTATGTCCAGGGGCATTCGTGTCAAGGGGCCAGGAGAAGGAAGGGGGAAGGGCTGGGAGGACTTCTAGAAAGTTTGCGCATGTATCCCTCTGGTGGCCACGTCCTCTTTGCCACCCCGATCCATGCACGAAAGAACAGCTGTCGTGGCAGCTATCGCGCAGGACTCCAATCCAGAGCGACTGGCAAGCACTCAGGACCGGCCGGTCGCAGTGGATGGTTTGGCAAGCTTCGACAATGCGGTGAGATTTGAATAAAAGGCTCATACGAGAGGCGCGCGAATTGTGCCAGAGGGGATCCAGCGCCGCCACAAGAAGTCTGCACGGACCTCAGAAAGTGTGTGTGTGTGTTCAAATTCGACCTCTGGAGCGACCAGATCTCAAGGACGCACGGTGGTTACGCAAGCACATGCAACCCCCACATTAAGCCCGAAGCTAAGAACCCCATATCATAAAGTGGCCCACTGCCAAGGGCTGGCTGGAATGGAACGAGGCACGGATGCAAAAGCAAGAGAAACCATGGAAAACTACTCATCGCTGGCGGGAGCCCAAAGATACCGATACCGCTGCTCACTGGACTTCAACAAGGATGCATTCTGAGCAGAGTTTCGACGCAGATGCAGCCGTGGCGACGAGGGCCCTCCAGGACGAGATACGGCATCGGCAACGCCTCCTCCTCCTCCTCCTCCTCGTCCTCCCCGTCCTCGTCCTCCTCCTCCTCATCCTCATCCGCCGCCTCCTCCTCCTCCGCCTCCTCCTCCTCAGGTCTCAGGACTGCGGATAGTTGATCCTTGTCAGGAGCTGCCCTCGCCCCCGCCACTCCTCGCCCCAGAAGCAAAGCATCGCTAACGGTGGGCGGGCACTGTAGAAAGAGGCTGGCATCACAATCAAATGGGGGGCGACCCCAGGGTGGAGGGAGAATGAGGACGGGGACGACACGGGAGGACACAGCAGCAGAAGGAGGAGCGAGAGAGGCAAGGAGAAGAACGAGAGCAGGAGGCACGACGAGGAAGAGCGGGCAAGAGGAGGGAGAGGTCCTAGCAAACAAATGAAAACACGAAGCACCCCCCCCCCACAAACTCCGGACGGAGAGCCGACCTGGACAGGTCCCAAAAAGGTGGGCCATTGGGGAGGGGCGCTGGGGGGGGTCACCGGATAACTGGTGCCTTATGGAATGATGCTGTGCTCTGACCACAGGCTTCCGTACCCCTCCTCCGCCAATCACCCCCCCCCGCCCCCCCACCCGCCGCGTACCACAGGGCGGCAGCAGGCGTGCGATGCGAGAGGCCCGGTGGCCCAAGCCCCCGCCCCGAGCCTTTTCCCAAGCATCGCTTGGGGGATGGGGGTGGAGGCTGCGAGAACAAACTATGAGGTTGGTGGGGGCCTTCTATCAGGTCCCCCCTGCAGAGGCTGGTGCTCCTCCTCCAGCACCTCTGATCCTCTTCCTCCACGCACCCATGCCAGTCTCCTGCTACATGATACGATGCAACACACTTGAATCAAAGGATAATGTCCGGGCCAGCGCTGTCGAGTTCGCAGGGACAGCTGGCAACATGTTGCCTTCAAGTTTGATGGCGCGGTGCGGTGCAACGCACTGGAAGCAAGAGTTGCTGCAGTCATGCACGTGCAACATTTCACGGTGCGGGTTCAGTACGATGTGCTTGCCTGTGATGGTGGTCTGCTCCCCTCTACGGTTAGCAAAGTGGGCGATGGAGGGGGGGGGCCATGGGAGCCCCCCGTGGCGGCCGCGGAGACGGCGGAGCCCGGGAGGAGGGTTATACTATACGAGGACCCAGTCGAACTTTCTCCCCCTGGGACCCCCCCCTGTCGCCGTCGCCGCCCCCTCGTCACCGTAGTCATTTTACTCGTCGGTGTTGGCGTCGGCGCTGGTGTTGGAAGGCTTGGAGTCGGCACTGGGGTTGGAAGGGCTGGCGGCCGTGTCGGCGGAGACGTTGGGACGGCGTTGGCGCCAGAGTTGGTGGAGCTGGCGACGGTGTCGACGGGGTGCGGGTCCATGAAGTTGGCGCAGACGGTGGCGCGGCACGGTCCTCGATGGGAGGGCTGCGGCGACGGAGAAGGACCCTCCTTCGGCACTGCCCTCCTCCTCCCGGCCTCCGCCCAGCGGCTGGCCGCAACCTGCCGCTGGGCCTCTGCCTCGTGGTGAGCCGCCGCGCGGCGTTCGCCTTCCGCCAGCTGCGCCTGGCTCTCGGCCAGAGCCTCGAGCTGGGCCTCCGTCTGGCGCTGGCGGGCCGCCTGGTGCCGGGCCTCGGCGCGGCGCTCGGCCACGGCGAAGCGGGCCTCCGCCAGGCGCAGGGCGCTCGCCTCGCCTGGCTCCGCCTGGCGAGAGGGCTCCGTCGCGGTCGGCACTGCCGCGGCCCCAGGGTTCCGACTTCTGCTCGGCCAGGGGGGCGCCTAGCCGTCAGCAGCATGCGCGGGGCCGTCAACACAGGCCGGCGGGAGAGCGGCAGGCGGTGGGCCCCCTTCGCCCCAGCATTGGAGCTGGCCTGGTGTGAACTTGTGCGCCTCCCTCTACAGTGGCGTCAGCATGGCTGCCCAGCGTCCTGGCGGCGCTGAAGGCGGAGCATCCGCGGGGCGCCCGCGGCATGCGGCAGGCGGGGAGCGAAGCATGTTCCAAAGGTCTAAGAGTCTATGACCCGGTCGGTGAAATACACATCGCTTGTGCCAGCAGGTCACCAAACCCGCTGTTGTGCCGCATGTGATGGGTCGGGCCAGTGCCATGGCCCGCGCTGCCGGTAGCCGCCACCAGCACCACATTTGGTCCCGACGGCGGCTGCTCATTGCGAAAAGCGTACGCCACCCGGCCCCAAGCAACATATTGATGGCGAAACGATGGGCAGGATTGTGGATCTCCCGGGCAGCAGCAGTAGCAGCGGCAGCAGCAGCAGCAGCAGCAGCAGCAGCAGCAGAATGCATCGCGGGCTCCGCGGCCGCCATTGCCGGATGCCACGCCTGGGCGCCGCCCGTTCGCCCTGTGCGAATGAGGTGGGCTCGGGCGCGCGGCGCCTTCCTCCTCCTCCTCCTCCTCCTCCTCCTCCTCCTCCTCCTCCTCCTCCTCCTCCGCCTCCTCCTTTTCTTCCTCCTCCTCCTCCTTCTCCTCTTCCTCCTCCTCCTCCTCCTCCTCTTCTTCCTCCTCCTCCTCCTCCTCCTCCTCCTCCTCCTCCTCATCCTCCTCTAAGCCCTCTCCTCCCTTCCTGATCCCGCCAGGATGTGGTGTGGTGGCGGCACCCCCGTGGCACTGCCCCAAAGCCGCGGCGGGCGGGCGCCTCCACCTGCTCCACGCCAGGCCTCGGCGAGAAGGGTGCAGCGGAGCCGCCCGGGCTGCTGGCCTCCGCGGGCTGGCGGGCGGCGACGGCCCCG
This sequence comes from Prorocentrum cordatum, assembly GCA_963575745.1. Lineage (NCBI taxonomy): Eukaryota > Dinophyceae > Prorocentrales > Prorocentraceae > Prorocentrum > Prorocentrum cordatum. The sequence continues at coordinate 314,605 of CAUYUJ010015160.1, forward strand.
CGGCCCCGCGGTGGGCGGCGACGGCGGCGGCGGTGGGGAGCGTCGACTTTCGCCGCCGACCTCGTCTTCGAGAAGGACCTCATCGTCGTCGTTTGCGTCGTCGCCGCCATCGCTTTCGTCGCCGTTCTCGTCGGTCTCGCTCGTCGGGGGGAGAGGGGCAGGGGAGGAGCAGGAGGAGGACGAGGATGGATGGGACATCAGAGAAGCCCTGGCGGCCGTCAGCAAGCTTACGACCGCCAGGGCCCCAGATGTCTCGTGCACGGCTACGCGGCCGCGCCCGCCGCGCTCCCGCGCGCGTCCGAGGCAGGCCCACGCGCCCCTCGCCACCGCGCGCGGCGGTGGCCCCGCGGGGCGCGGCGCTGGCGGCACTTCCCCGCCCTCCGCCTGTCGTAACTGCGGCCAGCCACTCCTCGCCCCTACAAGGCAGCCGGGGGGGGCTGCAGGGTCCCCCGGGCGCGGCGGCGGCCCCGCGGGGCGCCGCGCTGGCGGCACTTCCCCGCCCTCTAGGTGGGCCGCTACCTGCTGGACGCCGCTCCTCCGCGCGGGGCGGTCGCGAGGCTGTCCCTGGCTTGGGGGAAGGGCCTCGGGGTGCTCAGCGAGCTGCTCCCCGCCCCGCTCAGGCCGTCGCGCCGCCCCTCCTGGCTGCCAGGGCCCCACCCACGGGGCCCACGCCGCCCCTCCAGCGGCGGCGCGCTTTCCCAGCCGCAGCCCACGGGCACCCCAGCAGCTTGATCCTCAAATGGCAGGGGGAAGCCTCCCGCTGGACGCTGTGCCCGCGCCGCCGAGGTCTTGCCGCGGAGCCGCCAGCGCGTGTCCTTCCCCGTGAGCAGCGCCACCCTCACCTGCAGCAGGCTCGATGGAGAGGGGGAAAGGGGACGGCGGCGCCCTGTGGTGAGAGCCTCTGGGAGGTGAGCGGCTCATCGACCTCGCGCGGGTGGCCGGCGCAAACCACGGTGGCTGCGAGGCGGCGGCGAACCGTGCAGGGCGACCGCGCCTCCAAGCTTCCTCGCACAGCTCGCTTGCTCTCCTCTGCCTCATGCGCATGGCCCCCTCTGGCGACATGTCCTCGAAGAGGGCGCGGAACGGCTCCGTCGCGAGGAACTCGGACATCTCCTCAATGCAATGGGCCATCTACGCGTCGTAGCCCTCGTCACGCATGGCCATGTTGGGGGTCCACTGCCCAGCGAGGTCTGCCAGCCCGTTGAGGAAGCGCCTGAGCCGCTGCTCTGCTTGGTGCGCGTGGAAGTCCGCGGCAGCAGCTGGCGGGCTACCTTGAAGGGTCCGTAGCCATGGGCGGCAATCGCCCCTCCAGGCTCCAGCTCGACGTGGCGACTTCGGGCCGGAGGCGTTCCCTCTCGCGGGGGCTTCCTCTGGACTTTGCGATCTAACACCTCCAGCACGACGTGGCGACTTTGAGCCTGAGGTGTTCCCTCTCGTGGGGGGTCCTCAGGACTTTGGGCCACGCTGCCGTCGATGCCGACCTCGAACTTGGTGTCGTAATGGTCCTGCCGCAGCTCGAAAGCATGTGCACTGTGATGGTGGTCCCCTCGACCGTCCACTACACCATGCTTGAAACTGTGGAAGCCGACCCGATCCTGCATCAGCTCCAGTCCGCGTGCACTGTGACGGTAGCCCCCGCAGCTCTCCACTACGCCGTGAACCCCGAAACTTGCCAGGATCCAGTAGCCCGTCACCTCGTGGTCCTGGTAGTCGGTAGCCGCGCACGGCCTGCTCCTGCTCTGGGGGAGCAGGAGGCAGGAGCCCGATGAGCGATGGGGACTGATCGCCAGGTTATGCCCCGTCCACGCACCGGGTTCCCGCCCGCCGCTGCGATTGGTAGCGGCTCCCACCGCAGGGATCATCACGAAGGTGACCTTCACGTACAGAAGGGCAGCAAAATGTGGACGGCGGTGCGGTTGGGGGGGGGCGGCTTCCCCTGGCCGCACAGCGGCCGTCATAACTGTAGCACCTCCAGGCGCAAGCCCTGCCAAGGACCCGTCATTATGACAACCATCCGCTCTCGCAGAAGGACTGCCACCAGGAGGCACCGATATGACGGCTTGTGGGCCAGGGGAGAGGCCAGGAGGGGCCTCTCGTCGTCTCCTCGGTGGCGCCGTGCCGCTCCTGCTCCGCTGCTGAGACTGCTGGCTGGCGCTGCCCCTGCCAGGGGTGGCGCCGAGGAGGAACTGGACCTTCTCGTCGAGCGTACGCTGGTCGGCAGATGCGCGGGGGGTGCCACCGCTGGGGGCCTCCTGTGCAGAGGACGCTGGGCCATGGGAAGGACTGCAGGCCCGCTGGTGCTCCAGGCTTGCCACGGGGACCCCGCTGGCCGTGGGCGCCACCGCACTGGTCGTGTCGCAGTGCAAGATTGCCGCCCCCGAGTACGGGGCCGTGTGGTCCTGAAGCCAGGAGCCTCGTTCCTGGGGGAGCCGTAGCCGTCCTCGTCGCCCTTGCCGCCCTCACGGCCTGGCTGTCGTGCCCGCGCGTGGGGTGTGCTGGCTGCCCGCTGCTGCTGGCCGCCGCAGGAGGCCGTCCTGCCCTCCGACGGTCGAGAGGTGGCGGTGCTCACCGCGGCCACGCCGGGGGCGGACTCTGCGCGCCTTCTCTCCGCCTGGCACCAGGGGTGGGGCTGGGCCTCCCCGTGCCCCGCGGTTTGGCACGCGAGGGCCTCGCCGCCGCCTGCGAGGCCTGGCCGTGCAGGAGGTTGATGACCGCGGTGAGCTGGCCCTCCGTGGTGGAGGGGGGGGCCAGCTGGACAGCTCGCCGCAGGTGACCGTCGGGCCCTTGGGCGCCCCGCGCGCGAGGGGGCCCCTCTCGAGGGCGAGGCCGACGAGGGCGAGGACGAGGACGAGGACGAGGAGAAGGAACAGGGGGGACGAGGGAGGACGAGGAGGAGGAGGAGGAGGAGGAGAAGGAGGAGGAGACGCAATGGTGGCGAAAATTGTGACAGCTCCTGGAAGGACTGCTGCAGAATAATTGGGTCAAGGGAAGTATGATCATGTATTGGACATCTGCAGGACCGTAGCGCTGCCCCTCACGTCGGGAGGTCCTTCTACGGCCATGCCTCCCTCTCACTCATCCCCCCCCCCCGCCTCCTACAACGACAACGGTGACAGCGGACGCGGCGACGGCAACCACCACGTAGGCGGTAGCCATCACGACAATGACCAACACCACCACCACCACCAAGACAACGACGACGGCCACCACCGTGACGACGGTCACGCCTGGTGGCGACGACGGCGATGGCGGCGGAGACGGCCTCGCTGCCGCCGCCTCCGGCGACCTCGCCGTGGCCCCGGCCGCCGAAGACCGTCGTCGAGCGAGGCCGCCGCCGCCGCCGAACGCCACCGTTGAGCGTCGAACGTCGTCGACGGCGCCGAGCGTGGCCGCCTGCGCGCCGACGGTGCCCCACGGCCCGCCCCTCGCCGACAGCGGCGCGGCGCCCCGCGCGGAGTGCGGCGCGCCCCTCGCCGACAGCGGCGGGGCGCCCCGCGCGGAGAACGGAGCGACCGCCTGGGGCACGGCGACCTCGGCGCGAGAGGGGCCGGGCGGAGGAGGCCGAGGGGACGGGGCGGACACGGAGGATGGCGCAGAGGACGATGCGGACGAGGAGGAGGAGAGCCAAGACGACGAGGAGGACGAAGAGGACGGGGAGGATGAAGAGGTGGCAGGAGGGAGGGGGGAGGGAGGAGGGGGGAGGAGGCAGGACCGAAGGAGGAAGGAGGCAAAAGGACCGCAGGAGGCAGGAGGCATGGGAGAGAGAAGGAGGAACGACTGGGAGGAGGAGGAGGAGGAGGAGGAGGAGGAGGAGGAGGAAGAACGACTGGGAGGAGAGGGAACTGGGAAAGGAACTGGGAGGAGGAGTGCGAGGGTGAGGATGACGGCGACAGCGACGACGCCGGAGACGGCGACAGCGACGGCAGCGGCGACAACGACCGACGTTGTCGTCTGCCACTGAAATCTCTGGAGGCCCCTGGAGGTCGCTGGAGGCTTCCAGGAGGCTTCCTGGAAGATTCCTGGTGGCCTCTGGGGGGCCCTCCGAAGGCCTCCGAAGACCCACGAAGCCTTCCGAGGGCGGCGGGCGACGGCGACGGCGACGGCGACGGCGAGCGACGGCGACGACGACGACGACGGCGACGGCGACCGCGACGGCGACTGCGACGACGACGACGACGACGACGTTGACGACGACGACGACGAAGATTGCGGCGACGGCGACGGCGACGTCGACCGCGACGGCGACTGCGACGACGACGACGACGTTTGACGTTGACGACGACGACGACGACGACGATTGCGGCGGCGGCGGCTGCGAGGACGACGCGTCCCCACTGACCTCCACGGTGGCCATGTCCAGGTCCAGGGCGACGACGGTCCCCGCACGCCACACCTGGGAGCCCCGGGGGGCCCGGTCGACGCTCCTCCCCTTCGTGCGCAAGAGGAGGAGAGGGAGGAGGAAGGAGGGGAAATGGGAGGGGGAGGAGGGGAAGACGAAGAGGATGATGAAGGAGGGTGAAGGCGGAGGACAAAGAGGAGGAGCTCCTCCTCATCCTTCTTCTCCGTCTCCTCCTCCACGTCCACCTTGCCCAATCGTCTCCTCCTAGTCCTCATCCGCATCCTAATCATCTGGTAGTAATTACACCTCGTCATGGTCGTACTGAACATCGTCGCCTGCTTCACCATAATCCTCAGCGAATTCATCAATCATCACATTCACCGACATCGTGATCAACATCGTCATCATCACTGCCACATCATCAACAATGACTGCGGCAGCGTGGGATCCTATTCCTGATCGTCCTCCTGGCCCGCATTCTTCTCCTCATCGTCAACCGTGCCTCCATCCGAGCATGCCGCCTCTCTCTTCCACCTTGTTCCCTGCCACAGATTCCCCCCCTTCCTGGCTCGACCACTCGCATCGGAGTTCACAAGGGGTCCAGCCCGAGGCTCACGGCAAAGCCGGGCCAGTCGAAGAGCAAGGAATCCCGAGACTTCGCTCTCCGACCCAGTCGCCGCATCCAGAATTGCAGACCCCGTCGCGGCGCGCGCGCGCGCCTCTGCGTGGCAGGGCACCCAGACCTCCGCGCCCACCTCCAGGCCCGAGGCGGCCGCCATCGCCGCCCCTCAGCCTGGCCGCGGCACGACGGCGGCCGTCGTCGTCGCCGCCGCCATGCCGTCGTCGTCGGCGGAGGCGGCGGGCGGAGACAGTGGCGGCGCGCAGGGGGTTCGAAGGTCCCACGGGCCTCCGTCATCGTCGTCGCCGCTGTCGTCGTTGTCGTCGTCGGCAGACCCCTGGCGTAGCAAGAACAACACGCTGCGCGTTCTTGTAGTCTCTGCGACCGCGTGGCCGCTTTCCTTCCCCAGGGCCCCCAGAGAAACGACGACAGGCCCCGAGCACGGGTCGAGATTTCTGGGACCCACGGCGCCCCCCAACATCAGGAGTGCGACATCGGAGGTCTGGGTATTCCGAAAAACGCCACATTGTCAGTTTACCTATTCTCAAAACCTGACCAGACCCGGAGAACCTCCGGAGGCCCCCCGAAGGCCTCTGAGGGCACTTCGAGTTCTGCGGAGGCCCCCGAGCGCAGAGGCAAAGCGCAGGCGGGAGCGCCGGTGGCGGGCAACCCCTACCCTCATCTGAGCGAGAGACGGGTCTTACGCAAGAAACCATACGTGCGACTTTACGCGGTGGCTCAGGCGGGCCGCCAGCGCAGCACGCTACGGTGGAAACGGGGACGCTCACGCGCGACCTTACACAGGAATCTTACGCGGGAGTGCCGGGCCAGTCGACCACGGTTTCTTCCGTCACTCATCTGGCGGTGGGCCGAATGCACCGCGTGGGTGACGAGGGCGACGGAGACGAGGGCAAAGGACGAGAGGGGGCCAAGCGGACAAAAGGACGAGCTGGGCGACGGCGGGGGCAGCGGCGAAGGAAGAGGGATGCGGAAGGAGGGTGAGGTGGCATTCCGCAACAGGACGGCACATGGGGCGGCGGCTGCCGTCACCCTCATCCCTGCCGCAAGAATTGCAAGGTGAAGTGGGCCCATGGAACCTACGCGACGGCATCCACGAACAACAGACAGTGTTCAAAGCCGAGGCCCGAAGGAAGGGAGGAGCATATTACCCGAATCTCCCAAATCGAGCAGAACACGTTGTCCACTTGGGACGGGGTCGGGGGTCCCGCAACATGGGTGACACGCCGACGAATCATCGCATGCTGCAAAAATTCGCCGGCCCAACGGGCCAGGGCGTGCTAAGATCTCCGGTAACTGGTTAACAGTATTAACAGTATTTCTAGTTCGCGCGCGCGGGGCGGCCCCTGGGGGTCCCCCGGCGAAAAGTACCCCGACCAACGCCCGACCGCCGCCCGACCAAGTCTACTCAGAGATGGTTTTCCTTCTGGGTGCGGCCTCTCAGGCTCCCCAGAGCGCGCTCAGAGTGCCCCAAGAGGCCCCCAAGACTGCCCAAGAGGCCCCCGAGACGCCCAAAGAGCGCTCGAAGACGCCGAAGATGACCCCAAGACGGCCCAAAAGGCCCCCAAGACAGCCCAAGAGGCCTCCAAGACGCCCCAAGAGCCTTCCAAGAGGCCTCCGAAGAGAGCCCCAAGAGGCCAAAATCGTTGATTTTCATTGGTTTTTTCGATGTTTGTTGTGTTCTGGCTTTTTCGGCTTCCGGACGCTCCAAGACGGCCCAAGAGGCTCCCAAGACCGCTCCAAGACGGCCCACGAGGCTCCCAAGAAGGCCCCGGAACGGCCCAGGAGGGCCCCCAAGACGGCCCAAGTGCCGCCCAAGACGGACCAAGAGGCCCCAAGACGGGCCCAAGAGGGGCTCAAGAGGGGAACCGAGAACTGAAAAATCGAGCCCTCCGCCCCAAAGGCGCCCAGGAGGCCCCAAAAAGGCCCCAAGAGGCCCCCAAGAGGCCCCCAAGACGCCCCAAGAGGCGCCCAAGAGGCCCAAAAGAGGCCCCAAGAGGCCCCAAAACGGCCCCCAAGAGGCCCCAAAACTCGGCTAGCCCACAACGGTGCGACAATATGGGCCGGCGGAATGAGCGAAGCGATTAAATAACTAAGACGAGATATCGTCCATGCGGTGGCTTGATAATGAAAACGGGAATGCCAAAAGAAGTCATTGCAACGGTTCCTTCTCAGCTCGATCCTGGTGCTGCCGATGTTCAACCCACGCCGAACAATAAGTGCCTTGACCCCTGGAATGGGCAGATTCGATCACGTACCATCGCGCCTGCTCAAAGGCAGGGGTCGTCATCGCCAGCCTGTATGGGGCTGCTCTCCCGCCGCATCCAGGGATCGTGCAGCCCGCTCGCAGTTCAAACCAAAGCTTCAAAAGCGACAGCAGGGAGTCACGCGAGATCGCATTCCGAGGAATGCCCATGATGACTTGCAGCGCCCGCTGTTTGGCATGCCGAGCGAGGAAACACGAAGAGTAGAGCTGGGCAACGATTGCGAGCACAAGGAAGGCGCGCAGGTTATACTCCGCGCCGCTCGTGGAAAAACCAAAGGTGGTGATTCTTGATGTCACAGGCCCATGTCATCGGCTCCGGAACAGACCCAGCCCAGAAACGCTCCCACCCGCCAGCTCCAAGAAACACCCCACGATGCTGACCGCCCGCACCTCGAGACTCGGAAGCCAGAGTTGGGGATCCCAACCTATGTGAGCCTCTGGAAGAACTCCGACGCGCCCGCGTCGACAGCACACGCCAACACCGCATTTGAAACCGCGATGGCTAAGCTGGCAGCGCGCTCGGCGACGGTGAAGGCTGCAAGGGACACCCAGAAGAATGGCGCCAGAAGGAGGAGGAAAGAGGAGGAGAACTTGGAGGAGAAAAAGGAGGACAAAGAGGACAGTGAGGGAAGCGGAGCAAGGTCCCTCGCGTCCCGCGAAAGGGAGGGCGGTGCCTCCCTGGCGCCTGCAACCAGCAGACGGCGCTCAACGCGCCCCCTGGGTTTCCGCCTCCACCCGCGCGCAGGGGAGGCCGATCCTAGAGGCGCCCCCAGGGAGGGGCCGCCCTCCCCCGAACCCGAAAACTCTGAAAATTCCGTCCGTGCAGACCTACACTATGACGACTTGCCGAACATCTGAAACTTCCCCACCTTGGTCGCCATCTTGACCAAGAAAAACTGACCAAGGATCCACTGCAATTCTGGAATGGCGAACTTGCCGGCCTTCGTCGTCTCGACTGTGGCCCCACAGGGAGCTCCACCGAAACCCCCAGTGGGACCGTCCGCATGCGTCCCAGAAACCCAATTTGGTATTTTCACCAACCCAATACAGCGTCTCGTGGCTCCATAGAAAGCTTCACCGAAGCCCCTAGTTGGGCTGTCCGCATGCGTCGCGGAAACCCAAAGTGGCATCTTCATCCACCCTGTACAAAGTTTCGTGGCCCCACAGTTTCGTTGGTCCGTCCGCATGTGTCCCCCGCACCCAGTGCAGCGCTTCGTGGCCCCATGGGGAGCTCCACCGAAGAAGATATTCACAATTGCGGTACCCACAACTGCATATGAGTGGGTCCTTCGCCACAATGACTTGAGCTGTTCCAACGTACCAGACATTGCCACGGGGATCTCAATTGTCAATTGTGCTAGCCTGCTCGCGAAGGTGCTGCGCCCAAGGGTCCTGCCCCTGCTGCCACGGCGCGCCAAGGACAGGGACGCCTTGTCCATCGGAAGGCGCGGGAGGCCGTCCGACCTGTGTGGCAGAGCCCACACCCTCAACAGCTGCAGCGGCGAGGTGGGCTTCATGGTGCTGGCGGGCCTGTTCCTGCTGACTGGCCGAGAAGGTCGCAGGCTCCACGAAATTGTCATCGAAGATAGCAGCAGCAGCAGCAGCGGAGGCGCGTCGGTCACGATATGATCCTTTCCCCTGGCTCCTGGTACGTAGAGAACCACTAGCTGCAGAGCTGAAAATAAAACGAAAAGAATCTATTGACACAAAGTGCGACTGATATGTTCCGGAGATTCCGGGCTTTCTAACTGCCTTCGCGCGGGGTACACTTTGCGTCGAGCATTGTCTACTCTGGCTGGCGCCGCTGGTCGGTTACCCATTCGCAATCGAGTGGTCGCCCGTAAAAAGGGCTATTTGGCACTTGCTGACCCCCGTCCTCGTTGCCGAGTGCGGATTGGGCGGTGGCGCACCGTCCCATCGCCCGCCGCCGCGCACCGCGCGCCTCGGCGGACTTCAAGATCTGGCAAGGCAAATCGCGCGCGACTCTGGAAAATTCTCTGGGGGTAAAATTGAACAAATCCAAAAACGTTTTTGAAAATGTCCGGCCTACTTTTTGAAAAATACCAGAATCGATGTTCAAAATTTCCGGGATCGATTTTCAAAAAATCCGGAATCCATTTTGAAAAAAATCCGGATTTCAGAGTTCTTCAGATGTCCTGCGCGGCGGGCGCATTTCACCCCTCAAAACTGTTTTTGAAAAATTGCTGGGTTCCTTGTCGAAAAAATCCGGAACCGCTTGCGGCAAAAAAACGGAAGCATCACGCAAAGAACCTGCGCGACGGAATGCGCTCGACCATTCGTCCCTGGAGCCCGCGCGGAAGAACAGGAAAACCTGGAAATCTTGAACAACATCCATATCAATACTTCATGCTCCTCTGAGAGAAGGAGGATGTCGCGGAAGACTGCGACGACGCGACTGCCTTCCACGCGAGGAGCTCCTCGGAGAAATGGGCGAGATGAGATCCTCCTTGTCGTCCTTGCGCATTGGTTTGCCATCGCGCTTCTTAGACCTGCGGCCCCGTGCTGCGCGAAAATATGAGCGGAAATGCCTCAATTTACCCGCGTGGGCCGACGCAGGTGTCGGGTCTGCTGGCAAAGGGACGGTGGCCTAAACTCGGATCAGAAGTGCCCTCTCTCTGCCCGACGAACAACAACTTCTTGAACCAAAATAATGGTTTGAGCCAAAATTGCCACAGAGAAGGAGGAGGGGTAGGGGCGCCAAGCCCGATACAGGCCTGGGCGGCTTCGGCGTTTTTGAACACGTCGCCGAAAACGCTGAAAATTAGCCTGGCGATGGGCCCAACCTTATGTAGTTGTGGATACCGCCGTTGTGAGTATCGCCGTCGGTGGGACCCTTTGTGGGGCCACGAAGCGCGTGAAGGGTGTGCCGACATGTGCCGGGGCCGCCATGGGCGTTGCCACTGGAATCTTCGTTCGGTGGAGCTGCCTATGGGGCCACGAAGCATGTGAGGGGTTCGCGGGAGTGGAATGTGGAACCACACGTGGGCGCTGCCGCTGGGGCCTTCGGTGGAGCTCCCCACGGGGCCATGAATTGAATGACGGGCGCACTGAAATCGGAAATGAATCGCATGCGGGCGCTGGCGCTGGGGCCTTCGGTGGGACGAACCGTGTGAAGGGTGTGCCGAATGGTGGAGCCGCGTGCGGGCGCTGCCGCTGGGGCCTTCCGCGGAACTCCCTGTAGCGCCTCGAAACGTGTGAGGGATGTGCTGAAATGGAGGATGGAACCGCGTGCGGGCGCTGCCTCCGGGGTTTTCGGTGGAGCTCCCTATGGAGCAACGAAACGATTAAGAATTTGCCGAAATAGGGATGGAACCGCATGAGGGCGCTGCCACTGGGGCTAGGTGGAGCTCCCTATGAAGCTGCGAAACGAGGGGTGCCCCGACACGGAAGTGGAACCGCATGCGGGCGCTGTCACTGGGGCCTCAGGTGGAGGCCCGAAACGTGTGAGGTGTGCACCGAAATATGGGTAGAACCGCATGCAGGCGCTGCCACTGGGGCCTCCGGTGGAGTCCCCCTATTGGGCCACGAAACGTGTGAGGAGTGTGCCGAAATGAAAGTAGGACCGCATGCGGGCGCTGCCACTGGGGTCTTCCGTGGAACTCGCTGTGGGCCAACGAAGCATGTGAGGGGTGCACCGATGAAGTGGAACCGCATGCGGGCGCTGTCACTTGGACCTTCGGTGGAGCTGCATGCGGGGCCACGAAACTCTGTGAGGGGTGCACCGAAATTGGGTTGGAACTGCATGCGGGCGCTGTCTGTGGGGCCTGCGGTGAAACTCCTGTGGGGCCACGAAACGTTTGAGGGGTGTGCCGCAAGGGAGAGTGGAATCGCATGCGGGCGCTGTCAGTGGCGCCTTCGGTGGGGCTCCCTATAGGGCCACGAAATGTGCGAGGGGTTCGCGGGAATGGAATGTGGAACCGCATGCAGGCGCTGTCAGTGGGGCCTTCGGTGGAGCTCCCTATGGGTCCATGAGGGACGGATGCAATGAAATCGGGGTTGAATCGCATGCGGGCGCTGCCACTGGGGCCTTCAGTAGAGCTCCCTGTTGTCAACGGATGTAATGGTACAGGATCCGTGCCAATGTAGTTTTTCTTATCATGATTCTGTGTTGCAGTAAAGCAGTGCTGTATCTGATTTGTGGCGATTTGATGTACGTGTGCTGACGCACACGTGAGTTCGCACGGACGCCGTTATTGATCAAATACCAAGGGGCCCCTGAGTCAATCAAAAATACGAGCGAATATCTTCGATCCACTTTCTATGTCTTATCATGTTATCTTTGGTTCCCTACTTCGTGTGAGAGAACCTCGGTGGTTCCAGAGGAGTGCTACCGACATTGGTAGCGGAGCCAATGGCTCCAGACCCGCGGCAAAAGGAATCGGAAACCTCGCTCGTGGGTGATCGCACTCGCCGAGAGGAAGATGAGATCTTCGGGCTCCGGCGGCGGCCCACGACGCAAGGGGGAGGGGAACCAGCAGCCAGCAGACGATGCTGGTGACGGCGCAGCGGATCAACCAGGAGGCAATGTTCGGCTGGACGACGGCGACGCGGACAGTGACGAGACCAAGGTCGAGGCAGAGGCGACAGGCAGCCACAGATGGACGCAGGATTGGCGAAGTGCTGCTCGGACGCAGCGGACCTGCGGCACGACACGTACCGCAGCTTCAGAAGGAGAGCGACGGTGTTCCAGCGTCTGTGCCAGCGCCGAGGTGAACGGTGGTGAGTGAAAGAGCATACCTCTTGCTGCAGGCGCTGCAAGGCGATGCCTGGGACGCCTGTGAGAGCATCAGCTTCGAGAGGATGGACACGAGCGAAGCATTCGATGAGATGTTTGGTAAGCCAGACGAAGATGCGACGCGTTCTAGGTTACGATTTCTGGGCCCTCTCTTAGCGGTGCACAAGAGCCCAAGGTCGCTCGGCCCCATCGGCCACCCCTTTCCTCGCTGGCTTTGATTGTTTTCGGTGTTCCGTCGGTTATCCGTGGTCGCGCCTGGCCCTCGGCTGGCCCTCGGTCGCTCAGCCCCTCGGCTGCCTGTCCCCTGGCTGCCTTTGGTTGTTTTGGATCGTCCATCGGTTGTCCGTCGATTGCTCTGGTCGCGCATGGCCCCTCGACTGTCCCTTCCCTGGCTGATTTTTGTTATTTTTGGTTGTCCGTCGGTTGTCCGTCGGTTGCTCTGGTCGTGACTGGCCCCTCGGCTGGCCCTCGGTCGCTCGGTATCTCGGCAGACGAGAGACCGAGCGACCGAGGGCCAGCCGAAGGCCAGGCATGGCCACAGCAACCGACGGACAACCGGAAAAATAACCAGAACCAGCCAGGAAGGGGCAGACGAGAAACCGAGCGACCGCGGGCCAGCCGAGGGCCAGGCGCGACCACAGCAACCGACGGACAACCGACGCACAAACGAAAAATCGCCAACACCAGCCAGGAAGAGGCAGACGAGACACCGAGCGACCGAGGGCCAGCCGAGGACCAGGCGCGACCACAGCAACCGACGGAAAACCGACGCACAAACAAAAAATGACCAAAACCAGCCAGGAAAAAGGCAGACCATAGACCCAGCGACCGAGGGCCAGCTGAGAGCCATGCGCGACCAGAGCAACAGACAGACAACCAAAAAAAACAAAATCAGACAGCAGGGGCAGCCGAAGACCAATGCAACCGACGGGTAAGCGAAAACAAGCCCGAACAGCGAACATCAGCCCGGAAGGGGCAGCCAAAATGTATTGCGCGACCATGGGACAAGAAACCGAGCGCAGAAGAAGTTACCAGCCCCTGAAATGCCCAAACACGCCGTGCAATAAGAAACTGGCAGGGGCTAAAACGAAACACCAGCTTTCTTATTGACCACCGTGGGTGTACCAACAATCATCTGGGGAAGGGACAGCCAAACCCAAGAAGTAGATTAGGGTTGCATCGGCCCACCAAAAACGTACAAACATATCAATTCTTGAAATAGGAAAGCGCTGAAAGTAGATTGGGCTCAGGGAGTCTAAAGATTTCTACTTTCAACGACCGGCGTGTACAGCACACAAGAAGGACATCGAGCGAGTGACGAGCACGCACTGAGGCAAGAGCTACGAAGGCGGCAATACCTACTGGACAGAAAAGAGGACGACGATGCCTACTGGTACGGATGACTACACGGACGAGCTGTACTACGAGGACGACGTGTGGTCCGAGGAAGACGAGGAGCCGATCCCCGAGAAGCTCGAGGGCGCGTACGAAGCGACGAAGGAGGCCCTCGCGAACTACACGGAGGCCTGGGCGAAGATGAGAGAGCTGGCGACAGCGAGAGGATTCTACCCGGTGGTGACGCTGATGGATGACCGACGAGGACTACCACCACCGCGGGCCGGCAATATGCGGCCACCCACAGAACGAAGACGAGCAGGCGCGGGATACGGCAAGTCACGTGGAAGCTCAAGTAAAGGCAAAGCAAGAGGCAGATATGGCGGCAGAGTACCATCTGTAGGCAGAGGTGGAGCCAAGGGTGGACGGCATCCCGACGGCTCGCCTAAGATGGCCATGACAGGTGCGACTCAGCAGCACGGACCACGATTCAAGCGACGACGAGATGGCGCAGCAGCCGATGGACCCGAAGAGGCGAAGATGCTGTATGAGATAAGTGGTGACATGACGATCACGGAGATCGCACCGAGCCCCGAAACGACGACGATAGAAGAGGTGAACCTGGCTACGGGCAAAGGCGTCGGTGACGGTGGGAACACGAAAACAGTGATGGGTCTCGAGGAGTGGCCAGCATGGCGCGACAAGCTTCAGAAGATGGGCCTATCCAGCGAGATGCAGACGGCAATGTGCCACAAGACGTTTAGGTTTGGCAGCGGCGAGACCGCGACGGCGAAGCAGCAGGTGACGTTTCATGTCTGGGTGAAGAACGCGACGAGGCAGATAACAGCCTACCTCGTTCCAGGCCGAGTGTCGCTGCTGGTGGCAAGGCCCTGTCTCGAAGACTGGGGCATGGTGATCGATTAGTTACCGCAACAAGAAGGTGATGTATCTAGACGAGCAGCCACCGGAGCGGATCGACATGGAGACGAACGAGAAAGGCCACATGATCATCGATCTGCTTAGCTTCCCGTCCGATGTGTTAGCGGCAGGCGAGGAGTCGAGCTCAACGGCAGCCGACACCGACAGCGACCACAAGGTGGAAAGCCAGAAGGAAACGGACTGATTCGTGACCAGCAGCTGCGGCGACGCCGAGATCGAGAATGCTGAGACAAAAAAGTTCGATGCGAAGCATCTGGAGGATTGGCTCGCAGACACCAACCGCACGTTGGACAGCAAGCCGAAGGCGAAGAGGCGGTTCTGGGAAATCTTCGTGGCAGAAGGACGCATCGCGCACTACGTTGAGAAGCGCGGCGACTTCAAGACGGAGACGTTTACGTTGGAGACAGGCTGGGACTTCACGAACGGCTCGCATCGCAAGGTATTCATGCGGGAGGCGGCGAAGAAGAGGCCTGAAGAAATGCGGATAGCACCACCGTGCACTGTATGGTCTACGAGAAGCACACTGATGGAAGCGAACAAGAGCAACGAGTACCGACAGCGGCGACGGAGAGAGCGTGCCAAGCAGCAGCGTGAACTCCTGAGGTTCAGTCGGGAGATCTACGAGGCGCAGCAGCAGGCGGAGAGGCACGCGCATCTAGAGCGCCCTCGATACGCGACGTCTTGGGAGACCGATGCGTGGCACGGCATGGCTGGCTACGACACGTTCGTGGACCAGTGCGCCTACAGACTCATGACGTTGGACTCGGCAGGTCGAAGGCTTGGACCGATCAAGAAGCCGGCCAATGTAAGGACCACGAAGCTCCAGATGTACGAGGGACTCTGGAAGACATGCAGCTGTAAGGAGAAACGTGTGAGTCTCGACGGCGGACACAACATGTGTGGCGTGGAGCACTACCCGAGGAAGATGGCATTCCAGGCGGCGATCTGCGTCGTGGACGACCCGCAGAACGAGGCCAGCTACGCGGTGGAAGAGATGACCCAGGAGGACCTCGACAAGACCGAGTACAAGATGGTGTGGAAGGCGCTGCCGGAGAAGTTTACTATAGAGGAGGTCAAGTGGGTAGAGAAGCTACATCTCTAGATGGGCCATCCCTCGAGCGAGGCGTTGACAGCAGCACTGAAGGAGATGAACACGGACGACCGACTGATCAGCTGTGCGAGGATATACATATGCGAGACATGCCTCAAGCGGTAGAGGCCGAAGTCAGTGCGAGTCGCCCGCATCCCTCGGGATCGAAGATTCATCGACACCGTGGATATCGACACTTTCCATGTGGTGTGGAAGGACAAGCATAAGATGATATTCACCATCATTGACGAGAGCCCAAGATTCAAGGTCGATACGGTGGTGAGGGACGAGGAGGCGCGCACTGAGATCAAGGCGCTCGAGAAGCACTGGATCAACTGGGCCAGAGCGCCGGCCAAGATTCGAGCGACGAGAGTGGCGCGCACGTGAGTGACGAGTTCATGGAGTGGTGCGAAGGTCGGCAGATCAAGCTGCAGCTGATTCCAAGAGATGCTCATCATCGACTTGGAATACTCAAGCGGAATCACCAAGTGCGACGGGACCTGAGGACAGCTTGACGCTTGCGGTGCGCATGACGTGCGACGCTCGCAACCAGCCGCCTAACGTGAAGGGTTTCACGCCATCGCAGCGGGCGCTAGGAAGACAGCCAAAGAACCTGGGCAGCCTGGCGGACGAGCCGACAACTACGGGCGACCTCGGCGACCACGACGAGGGGTTCTATTGCAACCTGGCGCGCAGGCGGGACGCAGGCAAGGCTTTTCTGGCGGCGCACGTGGCGAGAGCAAGTCGGGATGCGCTGGCGGCCAAGAACCGGCCCCTCTCGAGAGGGTTCCAGATCGGCGAGTGGGTGTAGTACCTCTGAAGGCGCGACAAAGGCAAGAGCGACCTCATCAAGAGCTACTGGAAGGGACCGGCGATGATCACGCAGGTCGAGTACACGGACGATCCCGATAAGCTAAGACAGTCAGTGCTGTGGTGTGTATGGCAGCACGCTCATACGGACGACGCACGAGCTGTTACGAGCTGAACTGCCCGAGGAACGACGGCAAAGAGAAGAAGAATATTCAGATCACGGACTGTCACTGTCAACGGCCGAGCGAGTGCTAAAGAACCTGAAGAACATCAACGGATCCACGAAATTCGCAGACCACACGGGCGAAGTCATCGGTCAGCCGGAGGATTATGAGGACAAGGACTTCCCCATGGAGATGGACATGAAGGGCATCGACACTGACGGCCAGGTGGAGGCGACCGAGGCCGATCGGCAGGAAGAGCACCAAGAGGACGTGCAGAGCGACGACGGCGACCGAGGAGTGCCCGAGGCGGCCGAGATGCAGGTGCCCACGGCGTCCGAGCCCCCACGCCCAGACATTTCGGCGGACGCGTCACCGGACGTGTGAGGCCCGGAGGTGGAGCGCGAGATGGCACCAGCTGGATCAGGTCCAGAGCAGGTCGAGATGGAGCAGACGACGAACGTGACCGCGGCGGAGAAGAGAAAGGCGGAGGAGCACACGGCCGAGAACGGTGACGAGTTGCTGGGCGCCATCAGCGCGGCAAGACGACTGGACGGATTAGTGCCACTACCGAGGAGACCAAAGCAGACCGACGTGACGACAGCGGCCAGCGCCGCGAGCAGCGGTGACGAGCTGCTGCTCCTGTACGAGGACGCGGGCACGATCTACCTGACCAACGCGGCCAGAAAGGGTTCGGTGGTGGAGGCCAGGCTAAGCGTAGACGAGCGGAGGCAGTTCGACGAGTCGAAGACCAAGGCGCTGCAGCCACGGATCGAAAACCAAGCGTGGCAGGCAGTCAAGGAGAACGTGGCGGACGCTGGAGAAGTGTGCCCCATGCAGTTCCTGCTGAAGTGGAAACTGAAGGATGGAGTGAGAGAGGCGAGCGCGAGAGTGATCCTACCAGGCTTTCACCTGGAGGAGGTGACCAGCACATACGTGGAGAAAGCGAGCCCTACTCTCACGTGGCTCACGAGGTTCCTCATCCTGCTCATTCTGTGCCAGCAAGCTAGGAAGATGGTGGCAGCGGATGTGAAGAGTGAACTCCATCAGGCGAAGGGCATGAGAGGGCAAGGAGTTCGGATTTTTAGCAGGCCGACCAAGGACATACAACGTCGATTGGCGAGGATGATGGGCCTGCAGGACGACGAGAGACTGCAGATGCTGAAGCCCGCTTTTGGAGACGTACGCGCCCCTAGGCAGTGGAATCGGACGATCACGGAGGCAATGCTCGAGATTGGTGTCCTGCAGCACGCGCTGGACAGATGCTGTTTCCTGTCGTACCGCCTGGCGCTCGACGCGGACGATCCGTTTCTGATCTGGCAGGCGGACAACGACAAACGCTATGTGTTCGACGGCGTGCTGGGGCTGCACGTGGACGACTTTATCGGCGGCGGCGGGAACTTCGAGCGCGAGGAGACCTCAACAACAAGCAGGCGGACGAGGGACCTTCTTGGACCAGGTGCAGATGCTCAACAAGAGGTTCAACTTCGGTAAGTGGGAGTTCTCGAACAATATCGTTTCCTGTGGCATGGAGAGCACGCAGTCATTCTCACGTGATGACATCGAGGTGAAGGGCGAAGCCTACATACACAAGGTAAAGCCGATTGGCCTCGAGAAAACGAGGACACATCCAGACGACCCGTGCACACCGAAGGAAATCAGTCAGCTCAGAGGACTGCCTGGAACCATGCAGTGGCTGGCGTCTCAATGCATGGTGCAGGCAGCGGCGACGGTGTCGTTCGCGCAGGGCGACGTCAGCAAGGCGACGGTCGGTAGCTTACTGGATGCCAACAAGTCGCCGAGGCTCCTGAAGGCGAGTGGATGACGATGTGGGGATCCGCATCAAGTACGTGGGAGCCTGGAGCAAGCTGAGGCTTGGAGTCTACTGGGACGCGTCCTGGGCTACGAGGGCGAATGCCGAATCGCACGACGGCTACATGATCTTCGTGATCGAGGACGCCAGGATCGACGACGGACAGCCAACGCAGTTGGCGATACTAGACTGGGTGAGCAAGAAGCTCGTGATGATTTGTCGGAGCTCTCGGCGAACGCAGTGGACGCGCTGGAGCTTGCGAAGACCATGCTCACGACGATGCTCTTCCCTACGATGCACCTGGCAGGCACGGAGATGTTGAAGGTACTGGGACCCAGCCCATGCATCACGGACTGCAAGGCGCTGTACAACGCGGCAAACTCTCAGGCGGCAGCCGGAAGCTTGACGGAGCGCAGGACCGGGATCGAGAACTTGCAGGTCAACGAGAGGGTGCGGCAGTTCGGAGGTGTATGGAGATGGACCAACACGCATCAGCAGATGGCGGACGGTCTTACGAAAGTACATGTTCGGCAGCAGTTCGTGGAGAAGCTGATGAGGATGACCCACACACTCTCAAATACCACGCGACGTTCACGGCAGGCAAGAAGGTTAGTCAGAAAGAACGAGCTCAAGCCAATAGAAAACTAGACGAAGCAGCTGCGGACTTCGATGAGGCGAATCAGGCTGAAGATGCAGAAGCCGAGGGCGGCGACGAGCAGGAGGACCAGCTGAGAGAGCATGTTCGTGCGACGATTGGCGGTACCCGTACGGCTATCAGGATTGAACATATTGTGGCAGCGGCGGCTACGAAATGTGTCAAAGGCGAGAAGATCGAGAAGGTCGAGACGGAGTTTCCATGGGTACTGGTTTCGATGTTTGCTCTGATGGTGGCGATTATATTTTGCTGTGGATGCACACTGGCGGCTGCGTGCTGGCTCAAATACACGACAGAGCAGAAGCTGATGACGAGATACGCGTGCATCGAGATGCACGCACGATGGCCGATCAGAGGGCTCACACAACAACGACGAAGCCTAGAGCGAACGACGAGAGAGGGCCGGACAACAAGAAGCTTGTGCGGACGGCCAGCACCCAGAGCCAGTGCACGTACAGGGGTGACCTGAGCACGCCGAGGTTTCAGTATTTGCGAGAGTTTGAACAGACGGCACCCTTGAGTGCCGAGCTTGAGGCTTGAGCAAATGATCAGATTGAGGATGGAAGATTACCCCTGGTGAAATATGGCGGCCTGGATGCGAGCAAGTTTCATACTAATTGGGAGAAGGGCCAAGAGGCTTCCCTTTTTTCCCCCCTGTGTCACTGGCACAGGATCCGTGCCAATGTTGCTTCACTTATCAGGATGCTGTGCTGCAGTACAGCAGTGCTGTAAATGATATGTGGTGATTGAATGTAGGTGAGCTGACGCACACGTGAGTTCTTACCGACGGCGTTATTGGTCATGTACCAAGGGGCCCCTGGGTCAATCAAAACTACGATTGAATCTCTTCGACTCCGGTTATATCTCTTCTTATGTTCTGTGTGTTCCCCTACTTCGTGTGAGAGAACCGCGGTGGTTCCAGAGGAAGGCTACCGACACCTGTCGGGCCACGAAAAGTGTGAGGGGTGTGCCGGAAGGGAGGTGGAACCGCTGGGGCCTTCGGTGGAGCTCCCTATGGGGTCACGAAACGTGTGAAGGGGTGCCCCGACATGGAGGTGGAACTGCATGCGGGCGCTGCCTTTGGGGCCTGCGGTGGAGCTCCGTATGGGGTCACGAAGCGTGTGGGGGGTATTCCGAAACAGCGACATGCGGAGAGCGAAGGCATTGATGGGAGGAGGCAAGGAGGGAGGGAGGAGGAAGGAGTGAGGAACGCGGGGCGCTGTCTCTTCAAAACGAGGACCCAACACTACAGGACGGGCGTGGAACAGTTGGGAACAAAAGCTACGATTTCGAGCAAACCCGCGTTTCCCCTCTCCCCAGAATTTCTTCCAATTGTGTTGCTGCTTGTTTTCGTGGTCGTCCGCATCTCCTGGGCCCCTCCTTACCAGTCGGTGGCACCTGGTCCATTTCGCCTTCCTGGTCTTCCTCCACCTCGCGGACGTTGACTTGCTCACGGCCCTCCACACGCAGCACTCGAGGATGGTGTTCTTGGCGCACCGATGACGGCAACACCAATCCACTTTCCCTGTGGGACCGCGCCCCCTGCTCCAGTCCATGGCATACCTTGTCCTGTGCAAGATCTTCGGAACCGCCTGTTTTCTGAGCAATCCGGCCGCCTGAGGCCCCGCCCGCCCGCGCCCTGTCTCCCCAATTAGGGCTACCCGCGTCCCGTTTAGCTCTTGACTGGAAGGGGCCCGCTCCCGACCCGCAGACCCCAAAAAAGTGTTGCTGTTTGGTTTGTTGCTGTTATTCCTAACTATCATGTGGTGCTGGATAGTTCTTTTGAAGAAACAGCGCCCCGCGTCGCCTCACTCCTTCTGACGCTGCCCCTTCCCTCCTCTTCTCATCGTCAGCATCTTCATCATCGTCGCCATCAGCTTCATTAGCGCCATCATCCTCATCCTCATCGTTATCATCACCATCACCATCATCATCGCCATCGTCATCGTCATCGTCATCATCATCATCATCATCATCATCATCATCATCATCATCACCATCAGCATCATCATCATCATCACCACCACCACCATCATCATCATCATCATCATCATCATCATCATCATCATCATCATCATCATCATCATCATCATCATCATCATCATTATCACTCATCATCACCATCACCATCATCATCATCATCAGCAAAGGCATGGCCGTCGTCATCATCATCATCATCATCACCACCATCACCATCACCATCACCATCACCATCATCATCATCATCATCAGCATCATCATCATCATCATCAGCATCAGCATCATCATCATCAACATCATCATCACCATCATCATCAATCATCATCACCATCATCATCATCATCATCATCATCAGCAAAGGCATGGCCGTCGTCATCAGCATCATCATCATCATCACCATCACCATCATCATCATCATCAGCATCATCATCATCATCAGCATCATCATCATCGGGGAGATCCATTCAAGGTCCCCATGACGCAGTTCGCATGCGTCCCCGCCATCAATTTCGGCACGCCCATCACGCGTTTCGTGGCCCCAAAGGGAGCTCCAAACAAGGGCCCAATGGTGCAGTTCGCATGCGTCCCCGCCACCATGTCGGTACACCCTACACGCGTTTTGTAGCCCCATATGGAGCTCCACCCAAGGTCCCACTGGCGCAGTTCGCATGCGTCCCCACCGCATGGCGGCACACACCTCACGTGCTTCGTCGCCCCATAATGAGCCCCACCCAATGTCCCCATGGCGCAGTTCGCATGCGCCCCCGCCACCCATCGCACCACACCCCTCACACGTTTCGTGGCCCCGTAAGGAGCTCCACAGAAGGTCCCAGTGGCGCAGATCGCATGCGTCCCCGCCGCTTATTTCGGCACACCCCTCGCGCGTTTCGTGGCCCCATAGGAAGCTCCACCGAAAGCCCCAGTGGCCCGCCACCAATTTCGGCACACCCGTCACGCGCTCCGTGGCCCCATCGGGAACCCCACCCAAAGTCCCACTGGCGCAGTTCGCATGCGTCCCCGCCACCCATGTCGGCACACACCTCACACGCACGGTGGCCCCATGGGAAGCTCCACCGAAAGACCCAGTGGCACAGTTCGCATGCGTCTCCACCACACATGTCGGCACGCCCCTCTTACGTTTCGTGGCCCCACAAGGAACTGCTCCGCTGAAGGCCCCACTGGCGCAGTTCGCATGCGTCCCCGCAACACATGTCGGCACGCCCCATCACACGTTTCGTGGCCCCACAGGGAGCTCCACCCAAGCACATGTCGGCACGCCCCTCACACGCTTCATGGCACCACAGAGAGCTCCACCCAAGGTCCCACTGGCGCAGTTCGCATGCGTCCACGCCACCAATTTCGGCACATCCGTCACGCGCTTCGTGGCACCATAGGGAGGTCCACCTAAGGCACCAGTGGCGCAATTTGTATGCGTCCCTGCCACCTATTTGGACACACCTCAAACGTTTCATGGCCCCATCGGAGCTCCACCAAAGGTCCCACTGGCGCAGTTCGCATGCGTCCCAACAACCCCTCCCGACACACCCCTCACACGCTCCGTGGCCCCATAGGGAGCTCCACCGACAGTCCCAGTGGCAGCGCCCGCATGCGTCCGCGCACATGTCGGCACACCCATCACATGTTTCGGACGGAAGGCAGAGTAGAGAAGAAGAACACGGACGACATCGTAGGTCAAAGCAACCTCTGCGGTGCAACCGGCGCGCGTCGCTGGGGTCCCGCATTACGACCTGCCCAGAGCCGCGGTCACTGGGGCGCGAGAACACAGAGGGGGAAACATCTGAGAGCCCACCATCCCGCTCCGCTCCCCCACACCCCCTACCCTTGCCTGCGCTGCCCCGCGCCTCGTTCTTCCTGCGGCACGCTGCCTATGAGAGCTACTCGGAGTTTGCGCCCTCCGCCTCCTTCGTCTCATCTTCCTCGCGGTACTCGCAGCTGCATATGGTTGTGTCCTTCGTCAGGCTAATGTTGTATGTTTCTGTGTTGCTGTGTTGCTCTATGTTATATGTTCAATGGGTCTCCTCTTTTTCCCCCTCCAGTCAGAATCTACACGGATCCAGTAGAATCCTGGCGTGTCCCTAGGACCCCTGCGACTGGAAATCCTTCGTAAGGAATACTTATAGCAAGCCCTGGCGCCCTTGCTAAGGAGTAGTTCGCAAGGAACCCTTCATAAAGAGCCTTTCGGGATCCTTAAGAGGTAATTCTCAATCGGGAACCCTGAACGAGAAGGTTTCGAGGGGGTCCCTGCGACGGACTCCTTGATAGAAGAAACGTAATAAGGAAATCTTTTGAAAATTACAATAGCCTGGCGAAGGGCCCAACCATATACAGTTGTGGGTACCGTTCGTGCGAGTACTGTGGTCGGTGGGTCTGCTTATGAGGCCACGAAGCGCGTGAAAGGTGTGCCGACGTGTAGCGGGACCGCCATGCGGGCGAGGCCACTGGGGCCTCAGGTTGAGCTCCCGATGGGGCTACGACGCGTGTGAGGGGTTCTCAGAAATGGAAAGTGAAACCGCATGCGGGCGCTGTCATTGGAGCCTTCGGTGGAGTGGAACCGCATGCGGGCGGTGCCACTGGGGCCGTAGGTGGAGGTCGCTATACGGAAGCGAAATGTGCAAGGGATTTGCCGAAATTAAAGGGGAACCGCATGCGGGCGTTGCCACTGGTGCCTTCGGTGGAGCTCCTTTTGGGGCAACGAAACGTGCAAGGGATTCGCCGAAGTGGAGGGTGGAACCGTATGCGGGCACTGCCACTGTGGCTTTAGGTGGAGGTCCCGATGGTGGCATGAGACGTGAGAGGGGTGCACCGAAATTGAAGGTGGAAGTGCATGTGGGCGCTGCCACTGGGGCCTGCGGTGGAGCTCCCCATGGGGCCACGAAGCGTTTGAGGGGTGCACCGCGAAAGGGGCGTGGAACCACATGCAGGCGCTGTCACTGGGGCCTTCGGTGGAGGTTTCCATAGGGCCACGAAACGTGTGATGGGGTGCACCGCAATGGAAAGTGTAACTGCATGCAGGCGCGCCGAAACGAGGGGTGGAACCGAATGCGGGCCTTGCCACTGGTGCCTTCGGTGGAGCTCCTTTTGGGGCCACGAAACGTATGGAGCGTGCACCGAAATTGCGGGTGGAACTGTATGCGTGGAGGTCCCTATGGGGCCACGGAACGTGTGAGAGGTGTACCGAAATGGAGGGTGGAACTGCAACCGGGCACTGCCCCTCGGGCCTTAGATGGGGCTCCCTGTGAGGCCACGAAACTCGAGAGGGGTGTGCCACAATGGGGTGGACCTGCATGCGGACGCTGCCACTGGGGCCTTCGGTGGAGCTCCCTGCAGGGCCACGAAGCGTAGGTGGGTGGAACTGCATGCGGGCGCTGCCACTGGGGCCTGCGGTGGAGCTCCCTATGGGGCCACGAAACGCGTGAGGGGTGTGCCGGACCGGGGCGGTGGTGCTACGCGAACCCTCCCCGTGGGGCCTTCGGTGGAGGTCCCTATGGGGTTAGGAACCGCGTGAGGGGTGCGACGAAATGGTGGACATGCGGAAAGCAGAGGCAGGGATGGGAGGAGGGAGGGGGCAGCGGGAGGTGAGTGACGCGGGGCACTGTCTCTTCAAAACGAGGACCCAACACCACAGGATGGTTGGGGAAACAAATGTGTGGAGTAATCCCTTTTACGGTATCCTCGGTTAGGCTAAAGCGGTATCCTCAGCAAGGTACCCTTAATAAGAGATCCATACTATCGAATTCTTACTCGGGAACCCTTGGTAAAGAATCTATAGTGACGCCTCCTTACTCAGGACTCCATAGTACGGAACCCTTGGTAAGGAGCTCTCAGGACGGAGTCCCAAATGGGAAATCCTTCGTAAAGAACCCTTTCATAAATAATCTTGGATAAGGAACCCCTTCATACGGACCCCTTAATACGGAATCCTCAATAAGGAATCCGTATGAGGTCCCCTTACTAGGGAATCATTAGCAATATGTTCTTACTAGGGAACCCTTTTACTGGAGAGCGATTGCTAGTGAGCGCTCACACAGAAAACCTGAGTGAGGAATCCTTGATCCGTAGGAAGGTCCCACGTCAATGATGATTAGTCTGGAACTTGATCAGGATCCCTCAGTCCGGAACCCTCAGTAAGGTGTTCTTCCTATGGGATCTTGAATAACAAAAAACCATCGCGACGGATTCCTTAATCACGGGCCCGTGTTAAGAACTCCTAGTGATAAAGGCTGAGTCAGGGATCCTTACGAACGGATCCTTGCTAGGGGATCATTGAAAGGGACTTTGTAATATCACCTCCTTAACAAGAGACCCCTTCTAAAGCAATCCTTGGAAAGAATTCTTCGTAAAAGGAATCCGCACAAGGAAATCCCTCGTAAGGAATCCTGGCTAAGGAATCCTTAGTAGGGCGCCCTTGGTGAGAAATCCATATTATGAGATCACCAATTAAGAATCCAGACTAGGGAATCCTTGATGAGGAGGTTTCGGCAGTAAGCAGCCATTTGAAATAGGCCATGAACAAGATTTCCTTACTAGGTAATCCTTGCTGAGGGGTCTTTGATCGCAGGTCCGTATTCAGGAACCCGAAACAAGAAATCCGGGCGAAAGGGATCTTACGTAAGGAATCTTACGTGATGGGTCCTTCGTGAAGAAACCTGCGCGAGATGTCCTTACTAGGTGGCGGTTCGTACTGTGCCCGTAGTAAGGGATCCTTTTGCGGGAATCCTGAATCAGTGATCCTTGGTAACGGGTCCTCAACCGATAATCCTGAATAGTCTTCCTTGGACAACGTGCAGACCGCAGAGGCATGCATCGTGCCTGGCGCGGGGGGAGGGGGAGGACTGAGGAGGGCGGAGGAGGACGGAGGACCGAGGACGGGGGGAGAAGCGCGCCTGCCCCGCAGGCGGCGCCCGCTCCGCGCCGGGAGACGGCGCCGCATCGGACGGTGGAGGGGGGGAGGGGGGCAGCCGCCTCTGAGCGAAGCGGCGGCCGCGCCGGGGGGCTGAGGGTGGCGGGCACGCTCGGCGTCTTTCGCATCCTCCCTTTCCTCCTTCTCCCGCTCCTCCTCCTCATCATCATCCTCCGCCTTCTCCTCCTCCTCCGCCTCCTCCTTCTCCTCTACGTAATAGCTTTGAAATGTTTGCGCGTTGTCATAATAACAACCATTTTCATCCCCCTACTCATCACACAATCATCATCATCATCATCATCATCATCATCATCATCATCATCATCATCATCATCATCATCATCATCATCATCATCGTCATCATCATCAGCAGCAGCAGCAGCTGCTTCATCACCATCACCACCACCATCCGCATCACCATCGCCACCATCCTCATCATCATCACCATCATCACCAGCATCATCATCACCATTATCATCGCAATCATCATCAACAGCAGCATCATCATAATCCTGAGCATCCTTACCATCATTACCACGAACGCTACCATACAACCATCATCAACAGCAACACCATCACCAGCAGCATCAAATCATAATGTTCAGTTTCATCCTCATGAGCATCAGCAACAACATCGACAGCAACCACAACGGTCGCATCACCAGTATCCGTCAGCATCAACAACCTTATCATAATCAGCACCAGCATCATCATCATCATCACCAATACCATCATCACACTCATCACTACTATGCTCATCATCATCAGCAGCATCATCATCATCATCAGCATCCTCATCATTAGCAGCGCTGCCATCATCCTCGTCAGCATCGCCAGTAGCATCAGCATCATCATCATCATCATCATCATAAGCATCATCTTAGTAATTAACATCATCATCATCATCATCGCCGTCAGCATCGTCATCAGCATCGTCATCAGCATCAGCATCAGCATCATAATCAGCAGCAGCATCCTAACCATCATCACCATTATCACCACCACCATCATCATTATCACCACCATCATCATCACCAGCATCGTCGTCATCCTCACCATCATCATGATCATGATCATGATCATGATCATGATCATCATCATCATCATCATCATAATCAGCATCAGCATCATCATCATCATCATCATCAACGTCTCCAGCATCATCATCATGAGCAGCAGCAGCATCAGCTTCAGCATGCTCATCGTCACCACCATCGTCGTCGTCGTCGCCAGTACCACCACCATCACAACTTGCCTCGACCTCAGCCAAGACAGGGGCAACAGCGCGGGCGGCAAGAAGCATAACTCCAAGCCGGTGCACCACGCGAGTCGCCAGACTAGACGAGCGTTCACCCAGCGAGGGGCATCACCACGCGCCGCGTATTCCTGCAAAGTGTTCGGGGTGGGGCCGAGCGTGATCCTTGATTGAAGGAGAAGGCTCGCGAGTGCGATTGCGCCTGGGCTACGGGGGCTCTGTCTGACTACCCTGGCGCAGCTGTAGTCGGGGCGCAGTGACCCCGCGCACGGGACGGCCTTCGCCCTCCTGGACACCTGGATGCACATCAGGAGTGCAAGAGTGGAGCGGGGCGCAGGAAGAAAGAGCGGCAGATCTGGCCATAGATTGTCAGCGCCATGAAGGCGAAGGCTCACGAGAATCGACATAGAGGCGTTACGGGCGTTACGCGGGCAGTAATCCTGAAGTTCAGGGAGCCGTCAGGGCCGTGGTCCTGGACAACAGCAGACGGGGAGACGCTCGGCGGCGACGACCCTCGACGCCCAGCAAGCATACGCCCTGCTGGCAACACGCTCTGCGATGGCCTCTAACACTCGCATTGGACAGGTCCCCTGTCCAGGAGATCTCCGTCAAGGTCCCGCTGGCACCTGCATGCTCGCAGCCCACGGGGCCGGCCGGGCTTGTCGCCAGACTGGCACCGGCCCGCTCTGTTGTCTGCGCGCAAGGTCGTTCTTGCCTCGGCAAACACTCAGCTGCAACGTCGGCAGCTGCCCGTCGTTGTCAGGACTTCCTCCCGTGCGCCCTCTCCCTCCCTCCCTCCTGCCTCCCTCCCTGCGCCTCCCCCCATCCTCCCTCCCTCCTCCCTTCCTCCCGCGCCGCGCCTGGGCAAGCCCTGCGGCAGTAAGCACATACGACAAGAGCTCTTCCAGTTTGAAATCTGGAGGCACGGCCTCGCAATGAAGTGCCCCAGGGCTCTGCGGGTCTACCGGGAGATACGAGGCTACCGTGGGGCACCCGCTGACAGGGCCCATTTCTTAGCTGGTGCGCCCCCTGTGCAGAGTCACGATCCGGATGGTGCACCTGGCCCGACTCCGGAAGCCCCGCATCCGAGCGTGCTGACGTCTCACATTGGCTTCCGCCACCTCCTGCAGACCTTCCGCTGGCCTCCGCCGGCCTGGCTTCCGTCGGCGGCCTGCCGGCGGCCTCCGCCGAGGGCGAGGACGCGCCGAGGGCGGGGGCCCCTGCTGGAAGGCGTCCACGGTGCCCTTGGAGGAGGGGGCGCCTACCGCTCGATCCGAGGGCTCGCTGGCAGCTCCAGCTGGGCCTGCCGAACCGAAGCGCGCAGCCAGAAAACCGTCAGCAGAGGTTGGTCGAGGGTTTTCGTTGCCTCCGGCGGTATCCGAAACCCTCTGGATGGGGACCTCGGGAAACCTCCGCGCAGACCCTGAGACCTGCGTAGACGGGAGGACTAGGGACTGCAGCAGCGGCAGCGGCGACAGCGATGGCGTCGAGTCGTGCAGGAGTAAGGAAATCACGTGCGCACGATCTTCACATGGAGGCTCTGGCGCCAGAGCGAGAGACGCGTGACACCAGAAAGAAGGAGAGGCAATCTGTTTTGGCTAGCCCATGGTAAAACCAGTAGAGCCATGCAGCCATGCACTGTTCCATGGAACATGCAGATGTTGAAACGGCGCGATACTAGCCAGCCAGGTGATCGCTGAGCCCCACCGCTAAGCAGGGGCGCCAGTCCAGGTGACAGCCGCCTTGGGAACACAAACGAGGGAAGGCGAGTCGTGGGCTCTCCTCCTCGGAGGAGTCTACAGGCAAAGCTGGGTCACGGCAGGCTCATGCCAGGACTGAGCTGGATCGAATCGCGACATCGGATCGGATCGGAGACCGGTCAGATCGCCGGCGAATCGCCTCGAATCGAAACGAAATCCAGGACAGCTCCGCCTGGCTCCGGCTGGCCCTGGTCGACGCTGGTGCATGGAACCGAATCAAAGCGAATCATAATGGCGGCCCCAGCTGGCCAATCGAATCTGACTGAATCGGGTCATAGGCGGCCCTGCCTGCTGTGACGGCGCGGGATATGGTCTTTGCTGTCGCGTGGCCACCCAATCTTGAGCGATATCCGCCGTCGGGAACCCCGAAGGCAGCCTGGGGCCGTCAACCCTCCAGGCCCCCGACCGAGGCTGCCGCTGTGCCGAGGCGACGGAAGCCTGCCGTGGCCGCCCCATCCCTGCTGGGCGCTTGTTTAGGCGTTCTCGCCTGAGCAGAGGATCTGGTCGGACTAACAGCGGGGAAAGCAAGGCGGGGGGGGGAATCAGCTCACGTAGTTGGCTGGTTCCCAGCGAGGAACAGTCCTGGCGGCCGGGGCCGAAACCAGCTGCACGCACCAGAGTTCGCCCCCCCTCCTTCCCCACGCACCCTCCCAGCACTGTCGCCCGACCCGAGGGGAGCAGCCCCGCAGGAAGAGGGCCGGGGCGCGCCGGGAGGACGGCGCCCCGTGCCCAGGCTGCTCTCGCCGAGCCGATGGAGACCACCCCATCGGGGGTCCCGAAAGCCTCGGAAGACTCCGAAAAGCCGTCCGAGGACTCCCACGCCACCCCCCCTCGTCGAAGCCTCGGCAGGGCGCCCGCGCGCGGCCGCAGCCCGCTCGGCCGCAGCTCGCGAAGCTCCAGCCGGGCGGCAGGCTGCGGCGGCAGGCGGGCGGCCGCCCCGGGCGGGCCCCGCGGGCCCCGCGGCGGCGGTGCGCCGCGGGGGCCCGCGGCTCCGCGGAGGCGGCGGCGGGGCGGCGCCGATCAGGAAAAGGGCGGCGCACCGCCGTCGCCCTCGGCGATGGCGACAGGAGGCCTCCTGCGGACGGGCGCGCACAGCACTGGACCTCTGGCGTGGCGAAGGCACCGGGACAGCTCGCTGCCGCTTGTCACCTCAGTGGTGGGCCCCTGGAGGCCCCGTCCCGGACTACATGTCTGGCCATCTGCAAGCGATCTGGGGATGAGAAGGCGGTCCTGGGGCCGGGGTCGAGAGCTCCAGGAGGTCGCATCACGGGAAAAGCCTTGACGTCGGAGGTCTGTGACCGGCAGCACTCCGCGGGGTCTGGGTGCACTCGACTCGCATGGCGGGGACCAGGCGCCGCAGGCACCCGCACGCGGAGGGACAAGCAGAAATAATTAATTAGACGAGCTCGCAGTCGCAGGATCGCGCGCTCTCAAGCTGGCCAGCGCGACAGCTGGAGGAGCTGTGCTCCTTGCCCACCTGGAGCCGATAGGTCCTCCAGGCGGGAGAGGACCACGGCTCCCCCAATCTGTGGCTGGCCTGCCACGGGCGTGCCTCACTGCGAGGCCTGCGCCGGTCTGCGCGGCCCCGGCTGCTGGGGAGACACCGCCAGTGAGACCGAGCGGAGACGCTCCGCGAAGTGGCGGCCGGAGGCTGGTCACACCGACTTGGGCTGCGACCGGAGCCTGCCGCGGCGAGGGGAGGGGGGGTGGGATGCTGGGCGAATCGAAAGGATCAAGATCGCAGGGCGAATTCCTTTTCGCAAAAAGGACCTAGCCCTGCCCCGGTCGGCCGTTCGCGCGCCGGTGCCCTTTGCAGCTGATGCGCCCCAGCACCGTTGATGCAGCTTGGGCTTACCATGGCCCCTCCTACTCTCCTCGATCTTGGCCAGGCCGCGGAGCGAAAGCTCGTAGCGTCAGCTCCTCCTCCTCTTCTCCTCCTCCTCCTCCTCCTCCTCTTGCTCCTCCTTCTCCTCCTCCTCCTCCTTCTCCTCCTTCTCCTGGCTCGACAACCGAGCCGCCCTGCGAGGCCTGGCCCCCGGGGGCGCCTGGCGCCCCGCGCAGGCATCGGCGGGCTGAGCCGTGCGAACTGCCGCCTGCCCTCGGCCAGGTCGGCGTCCTCGGGGCGGCGGCGCGCGACGGGCGACGCGCGCGCGCCGGGTCAATGGCCCCGTGGCTGCCAAGTATTGCCATCGACCCTCGAGGGACGAGGGGGAAAGCTTTCGGACGTGTGGCCCTCGTCGGGCCTCCGGGACTCAGGAGGGAGGAGGAGGGAGGAGAAGGAAGGAGGAGGAGGAGGAGGAGGAAGCCAAGGAGGAGAGATGGCCCGAGGCCCCGCACACGGGAGTCAGAGAAGGACAAGGGAAAGGAGAAGGGAGAGGGTATAAAATGAGGGGGGCAGCACCGAGGAAAAGGGGAACAACACTGCAAGAAGGAAGAGGATGAGCAGCAGCACGCAGGCGCGTGAGGGGAGGAGGCAGAGGAGGGGGAGAGAGGAGCAAGATGCGGAAGGAGGTTGAGAAGGGAGAGTAACGGAGGGGGAGGAGCGCACGGAGAGGAGGGGAAGGAGCAGGAACATTGCGAAGGACGGAAGAGGGAGGGAAGGACGGAAGAGGGAGGGTGGAAGAGCAGGAGCAGGAGCGGGAGCAAAGAGGACTTCGCGCCTGATTCGGTTTCTGAGCCTTGAGGTAGTTGAGCATGGAGGGCCTTCCCAGCTTCTCCAGCGTCTTCTTGTAGACGTTTTCATCGAGGTCCTCGGGGTCCTCCAAGGAACGGCAATGAGACAGACCCTCGCCTCCCTGCGTGGGAAGAGGGGGAAAGATCCATGATCCAGGCCTGCGGCGACCTGGACAACTCGCGCCAGGGATGTTCCATTACGCTTGGCTTATGGAGATCATTTGTGGGCCCCAGAGCCGACAACCAACTACTCCAGATGAGAAGCTGGGTCTGGGGAAGGTATCGAGAGATTTGGGGTCTGGCGACACGAAGAAAACAAGCTGTCTATCGTGGAGGCGAGAGTGTGGATGCGGCAGACTGCGTTCATGCTTGCGCAGAGCAAGAGGAAAGCGACTCAAGAGACAAGGGAGGAATATGAAAAACAAATACACAACTGAGGGAGGACCAGAAGCAGCTGGAGGACCAAACCGAAGAACACCAGAAAGAGGACCAGAAATACCTCCCTCTTCTCCCACCTCCCTCTCCCGCTGCCGTCCGGGCTTGCGTTTCCCAGACAGACATTCAACAGTTCGCAACGGGCAAAAAATGTGAAACGCAACCCTCGAAGACTGCCCCAAAGACACATTGTACGGGAAACGCGCTTCCCATACTTCGAATTCCGCATTACGGGAAACGGGGGATCCATGAAACCACCGCAGTCAATGGGCTTGCTCTGCGTTTCCCAGAATTCGAAATCAGA
This sequence comes from Prorocentrum cordatum, assembly GCA_963575745.1. Taxonomy (NCBI): domain Eukaryota; class Dinophyceae; order Prorocentrales; family Prorocentraceae; genus Prorocentrum; species Prorocentrum cordatum. Next base: position 346,734 of record CAUYUJ010015160.1, read on the forward strand.
ATTTCGGGAAACGCGGCTTCGCATAACTCGAATTCTAAAGGGAAACGCAATTCCCCCTGAAAAGCAATACTCAGTGGGCTGGCTTGGCGCTTCCAACAATTCCGAATTATGGGAAACGCAATTTCCTTCGAAGAAACGCACTCAATGGGCACGCGATGCGTTTCCCACGATTCCAAAATATGGGAAACGCAATTCCCCTTGACAAAACCGCACTCAATGGGCTGGCTTTGCGCTTCCCATAATTCCGAATAATGGGAAGCGCGGCTTCCTTTGAAAAACCGCATTCCTTGGGCTGGCCTCGCGTTTCCCATAATTCAATATTCTGTGGTACGCAATGTCCCTTGAAAAACTGCACTCAATGGGCTGGCTTTGCGTTTCCCAGAATTCCGAATTAAGGGAAACGCAACTCCCTTCGAACAACCGCACTAAATGGGCTGTTTCTGCGTTTCCCACAATTCCGAATTATGGTAAACTCGATTTCCCTTTTTGGATAAAAAAGAAGAAAAACAACTCACTAAATGGGCTGGCCTTGCGTTGCCCATACTTCCGAATTATGGGGAACGCAATGCACTTTGAAACGCCACACTCGATGTGCTGGTTTTGCGTTTTCCACAATTCCGAATTGTGGGGAACGCAGTTTTTTTGAACGATCGCACTCATTGGCATGGCTGTGCGTTGCCCGGAATTCGAATTCTGAATTTTGGGGAACGCGGTTTCCAATAATTCGAATTCCTAATTCTGGAAAGCGCAATTCCCTTCGAACAACCGCACTCAATGGCTTGGCTTTGCATTATCCATGATTCGGGATTATGGGAAACGCAACTTCCATTGCAAACCCGCACTCGATGCGCTTGCGTTGCGCTTCCCATAATTCCGAAATCTGGCAAACTCGATTTCCTTTGAACAACTGCACCCGCTGGCTTTGCGTTAGCCACAATTCTGGATCATGGGGAACACAATTTCTCTTGAACAACCGCACTCAATAGGCTGGCTTTGCGTTTCCCATAATGTCGAAATGTGGGAAACGTGATTTCCTTTGAAAATCCGCACTAGATGGGCTGGCGTTGCGTTCCCCGCAATTCCGCAGTCAATTGGCTGGCTTTGCGTTTCCCAGAATTCGAATTCTGAATTTCGGGAAGCGCGGTTTCCCGAAATTCGAATTCCGACGTATTGGAAAACGCAAGTTCCCTTGAACCCACAGAAAAAACATACTCCGTGAACTGGCTTTGCGTTTCCCAAAATTCAGAATTATTGAAAATCACACTCAATGGGCTGGCCTTGCGTTTCCCATAATTCCGAAATTTGGAAAACGCAAGTTGCCTTGAAAAACCGCGCTCAGTGGGCTGACTGCGCCTGTTCCATGGTTCTGAATTGTGGGGAACGCAATTTCCCATGACAAATCGCATTCGGTGGGCAGGCCCTGCGTTTCTCATAGTTCGAAAACTGAATGTAAGCAAACACGGTTCTCCAGAATTCGAATTACCAGTTGTGGGGGACGCGCGCTCGATGCGCTGGCGTTGCGTTCCCCGCAACTCAGAATTATGGGAAACGCAATCCATTTGAAACCTCACTCAATGGGCTGGCTTTGCGTTTCCCATACCTCAGAAGTATTGGAAAACGCAAGTTCCAAGGAACACCCGCGCTCAATGGGCGGGCCTTGCGCTTCCCAACGATGGGAACGCAAGTTCCTTTGAACAGCCGCACTCCATGGACAAGCTTTGCGTTTCCCAGAAGTCGAATTCTGACTTTCGGGAAACGCGGTTCCCCAGAATTCGAATTCAAAATTATGGAAGCGCGTTTCCATTTTTTTTTTTTTATAAAAAAAAAAAAAAAAAAAAAAAAAAAAAAACTCGCACTGGGCCGGCTTTGGGTTTCACGCAATTCCGGAATATGGAAGCGCGGCGTCGCTTGACCCCCCCCCCCAGAAAAAATAGATTCAATGGGCTGGCTTTGCGTTCCCCATAATTCCGCACTCAATTGGCTGGCTTTGCGTTTCATTTGAAAAGCCGCACGCCGTGGGCTGGCGGCGCGTTGCCCGTGCTTCCGAACGATGGGAAACGCAAGTTCCGTTGAAAACAAGCCTCCGTGGGCTGGCTTGACCTGTCCCATAATTCAGAACTCAGGGACACGCAATGTCCGCTGAAACGCCGCACTCAATGGGCTGGCTTTGCGTTCCCCACAATTCCGAATATGGGAAGCGCAATGTCCTTAGAAAAAACCGCACTCGATGGGCTGGCTTTGCGTTTCCCATAATTCGAATGCTAATACTAGGAAACGCAACTCCCGTTGAAACGCCGCACTCAATGAGCTGGCTCTGCGCTTCCCAAAAATCGAATGCTGAAATTCGGGAACCGCGGTTTCCCGTGATTCGGAATCCGAAGTATGGGAAGCGAGAGTTTCTTTGATCACCCGCACTCAATGAGCTGGCTTTGCGTTCTCCAGAATCCTGAAGCATGGGGGCCGCAATTCCCGCTGAAAAAGCCGCACTCAATTGGCTGGCTGTGCGTTTCCCATAATGCAGAAGTGTAGGAAAAGCAACTTCCGTTGAAAATCCGCACTGGATGGGCTGGCGTTGTGTTTCCCATAATTCCAAAGTGTCGGAAACGCAACTCCCGTTGAAAAGCCGCACTCAATGGGCCGGCATTGCGTTTCCCAGAATGCCGACTCATGGGAGGCGCAATGTTCCCCCCCCCCCAAAAAAAAAAACGCACTCAACGAGCTGGCTTTGCGCGTCCCACAATCCAGAATTATGGGAAGCGCAACTTCCTTTGAAAGACCACGCTCGATGCGCCGGCTTTGCCTTTCTCGTAATTCCGAGCATGGGAAACGCGATTTCCCTCGGCAAGCTGCACTCAATGGGCTGGCTTTGCGTTTCCAACAATTCAGAATTATGGGAAACGCAATTCCCATGGCGAAACAGCATTCAATGGAGGGCTTTGCGTCCCCCAGAATTCTGAAGTACTTATGGGGAACGCAATTTCCCATGAGAAACCGCACTCCGTGGACGGGCGTCGGTTTTCCCATAATTCCAAAGCGTTGGGAAACAATTCCCTTGAAAATGCTGCGCCCGGTGGGCTGTCTTTGCGTTTCCCATGGTGCAGGGCAGAATTATGGGAAACGCAATTCCCGATGAAAACCGCGCTCAATGGGCCGGCGTTGCGTTCCCCATGATTTGGAATTACGGGGCGCGCAATTTCTTCTTGAAGAACCGCACTCCATGGGCTTCCTTGGCGTTTCCCATAATCCGAATTCTACGGAAACGCGGATTCCCATACTTCGAATCCTGACTCATGGAAAACGTGATTACCCGTTGGGCTGGCTTTGCGTTTCCCATAGTTCCGCAGTATGGGAAAAGCAATTTGCAATGACAAACCGCACTCAACGGGCTGTCTTTGCCTTTTCCACATTTCTGAATTATGGGGAACGTAATTTCCTTCGACAAATCGCACTCGATGGGCAAGCCCTGCGTTCCCCATGATTCGAATTCTGGATTTAGGAAAGCGAGGCTTTCCCACAATTCAAATTTCTAATTTTGCGAATCGTAATTTACTTTGGAAAAGCGCAATCGATGTGCTGGCGTAGCGTTTCCCATAATTCAGAATTGTGGGAAACGCAATTTCTTTTGAAACAACCGCATTCGGTGGGCTGGCTTTGCGTTTCCCATAGCTCAGAAGTGTGGGAAGACGCAATTTCCAAATGAAAGCCCGCGCTCAATAGGCTGGCTTTACGTTTCCCACAATTTGGAATTATAGGAAGGGCAGTTGCCCTAGCAGCCGCACTTAATGGGCAGACTTCGCGTCTCCCATAATCCGAATGCCGAATTCCGGGAAACGCGGTTTCCCAAAATTCGAATTCTCAACTATGGAATCGCAATTTCCTTTGGAAAACAATACTCAATGGGCCGGCTTTGCGTTTCCCACAGCGCCGAATTATGGGGGGCGCAATTTCCTTTGAAAACGCACTCAATGGGCCGGCGGTGCGCTTCCCATAATTCCGAAGCGTAGGCAGCGCAACTTCCATTGAAACGCATGACTTGATGGGCGCGCTTCCTGCTCCTATGATTCCGCATAGTGGGGGTCGTAATTTCCATTGAATAACCGCACTCGATGGGCTGGCTTTACGTTTCCCATAATTCTGAAGCGTGGGAAACGCAATTGCTTGTAAAACAACTCCATGGGCTGGCTTGCGTTTGCAACAATTCCACATTATGGGAAGCGCAATATCTTTTAAACAACCGCGCTCCATGGGCTGGCGTGAGTTCCCCATAATTCGAACGCGAACTATGGGAAACGCAAATTCCATTGAAAAGCCGCACTCTATGAGCTTGCTACGAAGTGGCGCAATGCGCGGGCGTGCTACACGAGAACGTGCGCAATGGCATTGTCGGCCTCTACATATCGGGTGTCAAGGTGAATCGCTGCGCCCCCCTGTCGGCGAGGCCTGGCCATGGGGGAGGGGCGAGATCGGGGGGAGCCGCAAGACTGGCCTCGCCTACTAGAGGGGCGGGGCGGTCACCGCCGGAATCCCCGCGGGGAGACAGGCCCGCGCTGCGGCTGGCCGCGGCGTGGCGGGCCCCCCTGGACAGAGCGGCGGGCGCGGCGCGTCTGGCCCGGCCCCCCAGGCAGCGGTAGTTGGCGGCGGAGGGGAGGTGCTGCGAGTAGTCCGGCAAGCGCTAGAGCTTGAGCCGCTTGCGCTGCTGCGCCGCTTCCACGTGTCGCCCCGCTGATTTGACGCAGCGCGAAATGGCGAGCTGGCGAGGGGGCGCCTCTGCGGCGCTGGCTGCCGCGGCGCGCCTGGCAGGGTGAGCTGCGGGGGCGGCCTCGGTTCTTTGCGCGCGGGGCGGCCCCTGGAGAGCGGCCGGCCCCGCCTGCGCGGGGCCGCTGCTACGTCTCGAGTCTGGCGGCGCGCGCCCGCCGAGCACCGCGTCGGCAGTCGGCGGCCCCGCGGGGGGCGGCGCCAATTGGGGCCCGCCTGCCCCCGCGGGCGCGGGGCGCCGAGGCCGCCGGGCGGCCCTTTCGCGCCGGGCCCCTGCAGCTGGCGCGGAAGGGGAGAAGCGACGGGGTCGAGGAGCCGGACGGGGGTGGGCGGTCGCAGCGGGGCCCGCGTCCTCTCGGGCGGGTTCTCAGGATAGACGTGGGCGCCGCCCCGGGAAGGGATTTCCCGGGCGCCCACTGGGCGCGCGTTCCAGAGGTCGACCAGGCAGCGCCCGCAGTACCACGTCGCTCTCAACTTCCTGTTGCAGAACAGGGTGACCCATTCGCTGCGCGGTGGATAACCGCGCGCGACTGGCCTGGAGCAGGGGCTACTGGGGCGGAAGATGAACGTGCCTTTAGGGGGGCGTCCACAGCGCCTGTCGCGCAGCGGCGCGGCGCCGGGGCACCGGTCGCGCCTGTGCTTCCCAGCTGCCCGCGTTGGCGCCCCTCCCGAACCTGTCGTCGTTAGTGCGTCGCAGGGGATCCGTCGCGCACGTCGCGGCCGGGTCCCGGTCGCCCTCCCGCGGGAGGGGGGGCAGTCAGAGGGGCGTCCAGCCGTCGGGCGGGCGGAGCTCGCGCGAGCGCGCCGGCGGGGACAGGCTGGGGCTGTTCGTACTTGCTCAAACAAGCAATGGCGAGCTTCATCCCGTCGGGGATGGGGCTGTCGGAGATGTCCGGATTGACCCGCCAGCAGTTGGCGCAGTGTCAGCGACAGACGTCAACGCCTGGATTGTAGAACTCTTGGCGGCCGCCTGCTAGGAGCTGCCGCGCGTCGGGATCTACCCGCGCGCCTTCTTCGTTTTTGCGTGGATCGATAGGGCCTTGCTTGCATCCGTCGCAGTAGACATTGAAGGTCTGGTCAGTTGTGTGGAGGCGGTTGTCCTCTTCTCGTAGGATGGTTGGTCGACGCGTGGCGCCAGGCAGGGTTCCTGTTGGCGGGGGTAGTTGCAAATTCTTCCCGTTGCCCGATGTTTCGCCCCCTATGTATTGGAGCGTGGCCGCGGTGGACGTGGTCCAAACTCTGTCCCGGTCAGGTCCCGCGACAATGTGCAGATTGCGCGCGGGTGCCTGCTGAGGGCGAAAAAGATCTGCATTCTTGGCGAGGAAGCTGCAGACGGCAAGGGTGTCCTCGAGCGGGAAGTCACGGGTCACGAGTTCATCCCAGGAGGATGTGTGCCGGGACCCCATTGACGGACTCGTGGTGGCGGGCAACAGTGACCAAGTGGGAGTATGGCTTGATAAAACTCTCAATGTTGCCGTGAAGCCTGCGAAAGTCCTGCTCAGCGAAGTGATTCGCCTTCCCGAAGCTGTTCCGCATGGGTCCTCGGGCATTGTTTTAGTGGAGCAATAAGCCGAGTGCGGCCTCGCGGATATCCCCAGTATGCCCATGGTTGCCGTCGGGTGCCATGGTGTGCCTGGGCTCCCAGATAAACAGGAGCATCAGGACGAGTGCGTTGTTGGCCCATGACTGGGGGATGGGGGCTCCTTCAGGTGTCCGTTCGTCACTGGGGTTCCCTGGTCTGCGGGCTGAGCAATGGCGCGCAGGTTTGCGAAGGAGGGCTGTCCCTAGTGTCGGGCGCACTCGCACGTGGTCCAACTCCACAGGGTAAAAGAAATGTGCACGTGGTGTTTGGGAATGGGAAGCTGGCTGGCCCCAATGGGGGCTAGCGCACCTGCCACGGTACTGGGCAACACTGGTTTCCTCTTCCTCCTCCTCCTCGTCCTCCTCCTCCTCCACCCCTCCCCCTCCTCCTCCTCCTCCTCCTCCTCCTCCTCCTCCTCCTCCTCCTCCTCCTCCTCCTCCTCCTCCTCCTCCTCCTGGGCACAGCCTGGGGCGCCACAGAGTCTATGGTGCCTCAGCAGGACCTCGAACGCGGCTAGGGGCGCACCTTGCAACCGCCATTAGCCGCGCCCATCGGACACACACCGCGCCGTGCGCGGGGCCGAGGAGCGACGGTGCGAGGGTCACTAACGGCGCAACGCCGGGCAGTCCCCACTCGCACCGCGCCCCCCGTTGGCCATTGACAAGGATTAGGGCTCTGGGAGCAGGCGATAACCTGCATACCTCAGAACCCTCTTGGCTAAACAGTACTCGCCCCGTCTCAATCGTTCCAGGATAAGGCGACGATCCTTCGAAAGATGACGGGGCTGGCACTCACTCGCAAGAGACACCACGCGCTGGGTGGTGCATGCAGCGCAGTGAGTGCAACAAAACACCTGGGTTTCACCCACGAACAGCGAGGCCACACGATGATGCTTGGACCCAGCGGCCTTCAGAGAAACCTGAGCCTGCTGGATCCTTTGCTCTAATGTGGGCGGCTCTGGCTTGACAATGATTAGGGAGGGGGCTGAACGTGCAGAGCGCTGGCGGTGCAAACAGTCTACAGATGCAATGGCCTCACCCGCCCTGGCGGCCCATTTCCCCGTAAGACTGACCATTCTCTTCTGCATCAACGTAAGCTTCTGGAACTGGGGATCGGGCCGCAGGACGCGAGCACGAACGTTCGCAGCACCGTCGGCGGCATCGTTTCCAAGTTTGTCTCGAAGCTTATACCTCCCCTCCGCAACCTGAACATCTGTCACGTGGGCTTTCACTTTCTTTACCTCAGGGGGGGTACCCCCCCAGTCATCGACTTTGTGCCAAACGAGCTTCCAAAGACAGGCCCATGCCGCCGACGCCGACGTGGTGTCAGCGGGTCCGCGGATATTGTAACCTTTCCAAACGAAATCGGAATCCGTGTGCACTACTACAGGTGGCACCGCAAATCTGAGCACTGCGAACAGGGCATACAGCTCGGCACCGTCTATGTCCTGCAGCGGGTAGGGCAGGAGACCTGTGATGGTGCAGGCAGCCGTGTCACTGTCGGCGGCCAGCGCAACAACTGCCCATGCAGCGGTCCCGCGATGTGGATAGTCAGTAAACAGAGAGCCATCAAGATAAAGATCCCCTGTGAGCTGTTGCGCATCCCCGTGCCATTCCACACAGGGCTCCGACGGCGTCAGCAGCACTGCCTGAGGGGCCTTGGGGAGCGGGACGAGCACACGCTCCAGCAACAGGCGCACCAGGTCATTCTGGTCCGCATGCGGGAGCATGAGTCTGATTGCATCAGGGAGTGGCTCTCCTATTGCCTCAAGCATGCTCTTGCAAACAGCGTGCCGATGCACGAGGGACCCAGGGGCCACATGGCATGCAAGGCAACTCGGGGAGTCAATCCATCCTTGTTGAAATTGCCGATCTTGGGGCCACTGAGCTCCAATGATAGCACTCCTGAGGTAGCCACGCTGCTGCCAAGTGAGGTTCCCCTTGGCGCTCAGGAGGTACTTCAGAGGCCCATCCCAGAACCCAGTACGGAACTCGGGCATCTGGAGGTGCTCCGAAATCTGCAGGTTGACCCAGTGGCGCACCGCATGCGCACAGCAGTGCAGTAGGACCCTGGGGCAAATGTCCTTGAGTTTCAGCTCCAGACCATCAGGCAACTTCCAGACCAGGGGCTCAACGACGACGATCCCGACTCTGGCGAGCGTAGCGAAGAGGGCTCCCAAGGGGCCCCGAACTTGCGGCCACATTTGGTCCTTCCCAGACAACGCCAATCTAGCAGCCTCAAGGCCATGCTCAAGTACATGACATGGCACGCGCGACGCCCAAAGAACAGAGCTGAAAGCTTTGATAGGCTCCAGAGTAGCCCTCCAAATCGGGTCGTAGTTGGCCTGCGGCGCGAGCGCGAGAGCGAGAGTGCGGCTCTTGCCGCTGGTCTTGGCGTCGAGCGCCGCAGCGGCCTGGGATCGCAACACGTCCAGCTCCTTAGAGGCAGTACCCTGAACGGAGGTCCCAAAAGCAACCGAAGTCTCCAGGGCCGCCCTGGCCATGATGGCCGTGGTTTTCCGCCTGGCCATACCTCCCTGGAGATGTTTCATTCTCTTGAGCTTGGGTTTGGCGACCTTGATTCTGCCCGTCCTGGTGGCCCTCCTGAGAAACCGACCTGAACTGTAGTCAACCCCCAAGTTGCGCTCATGGTTCACGCCCTGGGCCCTAAGCGATACCAGCCTCCTGGATAGCTGGTCACGTAAATCAGAGTCACTAGCAAGAACTCGCGTCTTGTCAAGAGCGAGCCGTAGATCCACACGCTGCAGCTCGCACTGAAGCTTCACTCCAGCACCAGCTACATCAGCAACTACTCGGCCGTGTTCCCCCGATCTCTGCAACGCAAAATCGTCGACAAACACGGAAAGACAGATGGCCCGAAACTCTTTCTGAACAACATCCAGGGGGCCCAGCAAAATCAGTTGCAGCAAAACGGTAGCAAAACCACACCCAGGGATAATCGTAGTTTCCGCCGTGATGTGATTACTGACAGTCCCTTGGAGATCAAGCAGGCGGGGCGACCGATAGACTTGCACAAGCAAACGCAGTTGCCACAACGGAAATCCAGTGCGAGCGGCCGCCTGGACAAGATGATGATGCTTGACCAGTTCAAACGCTTTCTTCAAATCGAGCAGCAACGTAGCGGATGACAGGCCCTTGGACTGATAATACTCCGCCCACACTGCCTGAATGTACACACACATGTCAGCGCTTTTCCCTTTAGTACCCCACCAGAAACTCCGATAGTTCTTGACTTGCCATTGCCTGATCAACGGCCTTCTCAGCCTGGACTGCACCCGACAGAGAACGTGTAGCAGCCCCAAAGGTCGGACTCCTCCCAATCTTTTGAGAATAAAAACAATCTTGTTCGTGAGGGGAGGCCAGTCCGCCTGCTTCTCAATCTTCCCGATGAGGCCGCACAAAAGCTCGAGCGCAACGTCGGGCAAGTGCAGAAAACTCCTAGGCGGGACCTGGTCGTATCCACAACCAGTGCCTTTCGGGAAGGACATCAACACTTTCTTTAGCTCTGGGACCGTGGGGGGAGGCGGGCGCTCTCCGAGATCCTCTGGCCGGTGCACGGGGGGCTGCGCGACCCCCACCTGCCACCACTTGCTCCACTCCCTTTCAAGCTCATCCATTTCCCCCATGCTGGAGTTGGGACGGAGGGTGAAGGAGTCGAGGGTGGACGGCTGCCAAGGGTCAGGCAGCTGCACATACTTGAAGAGCGCCGCAGCCCCACCTACCGAGTGCGTTTTAACCCATCGGTCCCAGTTGACTATCTTCAGCTGGGTTGCCTGCTTGTGCAGGCGCTCGGCAGTGTCGCTGGCGACGGCGGCGAAATAGTCCATGACTACGTAATCAAAGACGTGAAACCGATCAAGGGCCTCCAGGAGACAGACCGCGAGAATCGAATCTGGAACATCAGGCGAGCTCTGAAGATGTCGGATCCTGCACCGCACTTGCTTGGTCTGGGCAACTCTGATGGGCCTCGTGAGGGTCTTGAGGACCTGGGCCAAGGCTCTCCACCACACAGCTTGAGGGCTCAGACGTGGAAACGGAACTGGAGCAGGCCGGCTGGGTCGACACCACCCAGTACGAACATCACCACCACGCCCAAGGTACGGTTTCGAAAGCTCAGCGGGAATCTGAAACACCTCTAACCATTCAAGCTCGGCAGCCGAGACGAAAACTTGCCACGACTTAGATATGCAAGCATTGCTCATCATCTCCGACGCCACCTCCCACCTGGCTAAGTTGGGCTCTCCACGGCAACCAATGGGCAACTCTCTGGGGAACCTGCGGGGAACCATAGCCATGCGCACCGAGGGTACAGTGTCCAAGGTGGGTAACTTCAACTTGACTGGAATATGCGGAGAGATCTCCACTTCTGCCAACAGTGAGACCGAGGCGTTCGCCGCAAACGCCTGGGAGACAACGAAAAAATCGATGGTCCTGTGCGCTGGAACACATGTTCCAGCATCCGTGTATATGGCAGCACCGTCGATTGCATCAATCCAGCCTGAATGCTGGAGCACGTCGGGCTCGAGATTAAAGTCCCCGAAGATGAGGAAAGGCATGTTGGCCATTTTCAGCAGCGCGCCTAGCCTGCAGAGAAGATCCCAGTTGGCTGGCGCAAGTCCGACAGAGTGATGCAGATAGAGCGTGCACGCTAGGAAACCTCCAGGTACGAGACCTCCCACATGCATAACCATCATCCTCCCCACCTGCACGTCGATCGGAAAGCTCTCAATCGGCGCCAGGCCGATATGCTTTGGCACAGCAAGCATGATGCCAGCAGATATGCCGCCCCCAGCCGTCTGACGGGCTGGCGAAAGTTTGGCTCTCCACCCTTGTCGCCTGAGTTTATGCTCACAAGCTTCAACCTCCAACACCCGCGTTTCCTGCACACCGACAAGCTGAGCCTGGAGCACAGAGGGGGAGGAGAGGAAAATGTCAAGCCCAGAGCGATCAGTGACATTGGCAGAGACAATATTCCAAAACCTCGGGGCCTTTGGCCCCATTGCGCATCTAGCCGCACGGCTAAAGGCGCTTGCGTTTGAAATCAGCACCGGCCTCATCAAGCGCAGCCTCCAGCTGCGATCGAGTGATGCCGCTCTCACCTGCAGAGCTGACGAGCTTGTCCATCCAGTCGCCCTGCTTGAGGTTGCCGATGGCTGCATCCATGTCGAGGTCGTGATCGCCTGCAGCGTCGCTGGTATCAGCAGCAGCACCACCAGCATCACGCTCATGATGACGATCTGCCTCCTCAGCACGAGCTTTAGCAGCCGCCGCTTCCTCCTCATCCTTCTTGGCCTTCTGGCGGGCCTCCGCGACCTGCTTGATCGAGTCGACCACGCCCGCCTCGACCCCCAGCTCACGCAGCTGCTCCACAAGGTAAGCAGCGTGGTCAGCAGGCTGAGGCCTGGAAGCACGCCCGAGCTCGGAGAAGGCGCTGGCAGCAGCGCGGGCCGCCTCGAGCTCCTTGGCCTCGAGCTCCATGAACTTCGCCTTGAGCTCCGCCGTCTTCTGCAGCTGCTTGGCCAGCACCTCCTGAGACTTCTCCCAGGCGTTCTTGGCCTTGGCGACCTGATCTTTGAGCGTGTCGTGCTGCTGCTTGGCCTGTCGACTGAGGGCCAGCGGGTCGCCTGTCTGCACGGCACGCAGCCCCAGCAAGTGCGCCTTCTGACCAGGCGACAGCCAGATGCTGCAGGCCTCGAAGTGCTCGGCAGACATGGCAAGCAATGCGTCCTTGCGCTCAGGGGTGAGCTTGCCGCCGCTTGCGCCAGGCCCTTGCCCAGCACCAGGTGAGCCACCTTGTGGCTGCAGCCGAGGAGGACGAACCCAAGCACCAGCAGGAGGGCGCGGCACCGCCGGTGCAGGGACCGCTCCTTTGGCCTTGCCGCAAGCCCAGCACGTCGTACGCCATGGGAAATTGTTGCCGAAACCGCACTTCTTGTTGCAGCAGGTCCAGGTCGCACTGAACGCCTGCTGCCTGCCGCCGCCATTGCGCCCCATGGGAACTGACGGCCGCAGAACTTACAGTAGCCAGACTGTAGGCTGTGAGCGAAACAAAAGAAAGAGAGATCGCAGGATCACTGGCAGGGGCGCGCCTCCCCCACGCCAAAAAGGCCTCGGTCCCTGAGCGAAACGCTACGGACTTGAGCCAAAATGGCTTGAGCCAAAATGGCTACGGTTCCTCCTCCTCCTCCTCCTCCTCCTCCTCCTCCTCCTCCTCCTCCTCCCCCCGAACCAGGCAGACGCCGACGTTGGGGCTAGAAGATGTGACCCTCGTCAGCACATCCCTCCTCATGCTCCTCCTCGTCCTTCTCATCGCCCTCCCCCTTCAAAAACGGCTCCTGTAACTCCCCAGGGATGCATCAAGACCAAATGTCCAAAATGTGGAATCCAACCGTGGCGAAAGAAGCCTTCCTGAGGCCACCAAAAAAAAAGCGAAGAATTTGGTGACGCGACGAAAAGTCCCCCGAAAGACCCCAGCAGAGACGAAAAACAACCGTAGACCCCCCACCCTCCACACACCGATCCTCCCCTTTCCTGACGCTGAAGGTCCTCGTCCTCCCCCTCCTCCCCCCCTCCTCATACTCCTCCTCCTTTTCCGCCTCCTCCTCCTTCTCCTTACCGCCTCATCGACTCTCTCCCCTCTCCCCATTCCACCCTCCCCCTTGACGCTGAGGATCTTCCTCAGTCAGACGATAAAGGCGATCCAGGGCGGACAGTGAGTGTGGCCCGCCCCAATGCGGGAGCGAGCTGCCAGCGGCACGTCCTCGGAGAGCCGCCGATCGGCGTCCGGATCCTTCGGCACCACGCGGCGACGACGACGACGACCATCCCTGCATTTCTCCTCCTCCTTCCTCCTCCTCCTGATCAGCATAATCAGTTAGATCATCAGCGTCATCATCATCATCATCATCATCATCATCATCATCATCATCATCATCATCATCATCACCATATCATCACCATCACCATCACCATCACCATCACCATCATCATCATCATCATCATCATCATCATCATCATCATCATCATCATCATCATCATCATCCATCATCATCACCACCATCGTCATCGCAATCATTAGCAGCATCATCTCCGTCAGCATCACTACCAACACCATCATCACCATCATCCGTGTAATCAGCATCAGCTTATTTTACTTCATCAACATCATCATCAAAATCATCAGCATCATCCGCATCAGCATCATCATCACCATCCGCATCCATCCGTGTCATAATTATCCGCATCAACTACATCATCAGCAGCACCATCACAGACACCAGCATCGGTGTCGCCATCATCACCAGCATCCCCCTACTCATCCCCATCATCACCACAACCACCGCCAGCATCATCACCAACAACAACATCATCAAATTTACCATCATCAAAAATAGACCATCGTCAGCGCCATCATCACCTCATCAGCATCATCATCACCATCAATACCATCCTCATCATAAGCATCGCCATCATCATCATCACCATCATCAGCATCATCATCACGGTCGCCAGCAGCAGCATATCCTCCTCCTATTCCTCCTGCTCCTCCTGTTCCTGCTCCTGCTCCTGTTCCTCCTCCCCCTCCCCCTCCTCCTCCTCCACCTCCTCCTCCTCCTCCTCCTTCCTCCTCCTTTTCCTCCTCCTGTTCCCCTCTTTCTCGTTCCCCCTAGCGCACTAGCTCTTCACGCTTCTCTTCCCGTTTCCTCCTCTCTCTCCTTCCTCGCACCTCCCCCCGCGTCCCTCATACTCCCCTTCCCCCCACCCGCATCAATTGACTGTCCACTCTCCCCCCGCCCGCTCCTCCGTCCTCATCCTCCCCTTCCTCCTCATCGAGCTTATCCGCCTCCCTCGCCCTGCTGTATCCTCCCCCTCGTCCTCCTCCTCTTCTTCCTCCTCCTCCTCCTCCTCCTCCCCGCGTACGTTAACAACCCGGGTGAAATCCTGCGGCGCTTTTGAAACAATTACCCTGGCGACGTACCCAACCCGTGCGCAGTGCAGGGCAGGTGTATGTCGGGAGATTTTATGGCATGGGCACATATACTTCTGAGAGCGTCATTCGGAAGGTTCGCAGGTCCCCGGTCAAGGGAACAAGCGTGGCAGCGACGAGTAACTAAGTGAAACCCCGACCCAAAAAAAGAAGGCGGGCAATGGGTTTGAAACGTCGGGGGGGCAGCAGCGACATGACACGGCTCCCTCGATCAGAATTCCCACGTCACAACGCATTTTCTGCACAAGCGGCGGGGCGCCGCTAGACTGGCCCTCCGCAACTTCCCGAGGACCCCGCGACAGTTTCGCAGATCGCAGTCCGTTTCCCCTGGATGGAGAGATCTACGCTGGATCTGCGACTGGGCTAGGTGACCATTGCCGATCCTCAACTGAACCCCTGGCCGGAGGGCAAGCATGTGCAAGGCACCTCTAGATCATGCTCCGGCACGGAAGCATGACACAACACAATAACTGCAAACCATCCGTCAACTCCTATACAATGACACCCATGACGTTGGAGCCCTTTGCCCGCGAACAGGGAGGCATCAGAGCGATGTGTCGGGCAGGGGGGTGGTTTAGGTCAGCAGCGAGGTCCTTGGGTCAAGTGTTAACAGGCCCGAGAAAAAAAACAGAGGCAGAGGGGGACCCTGAAACGTCAATGGTGCAATCAAAAGGACGCGGCAGCTGGAGGGGGGGAACGAAGACGAGAGGAAGGCAGTGGAAGAGACGGACCACGTTTCGAGCCAAGCCAGCAGGCATGCCGCCAGTGGAAGAAATGCGAGAGGCCGAGCTGGTCTGCCAGCAGCCCGCCCCCCCCCCCCCCCCCCCCCCCCCCCCCGACACTTCTCAGCGCGGGAGTTTAATGTGCGCAAGCGCGCCGCGAGGTCCGCGGGCGGCCCGCGAAACAGGAACTGCAGCCCTGGGTCCCGAATCATCAGGAGATCCTCAGCCTTCGTGGCCCTAGAGAGCGTCGCGTAGAGGTGCAGCCGCCGGGCGTCCTGGTCGCCGTCGTCTCTGCACCCAACATCGACGATGACTCCGCGGCACATGGTTCGGCAATGACGGCCGTGTAGGTCAGGGCCTGAACGCGGGAGATGGGGAAGCAAAAGCGCGGGACTTACAGTTTCGCGGATCGCAGCCCTCCAGGGACGGCGAGGTCTCGCCCAGGTCTGCGCGGCGCCTCACTCCGCCGGGCCCGCCAGCAGCCCTCGAAGGCGGCGGGAGTTTCGCAGGTCGCAGCCGCCCAGGGACGGCGAGTTCAACCTCGGGTCCCCGCGGTGCCTCGCTTCGCTGGACCCACCAGCAGCCCTCGGAAGCGGCGGCGTTCCCGCAGATCGCAGCCCCTCAGGGACGGCGAGGTCTCGCTCAAGTCGGCGCGGTGCCTCGCTCCGCCGGACCCACCAGCAGCCCTCGAAAGCGGCGACAACATCGCAGATCGCAGCCCCCCAAGGACGGCGCACCTCATGTCCGCGCGGTGCCTCACTCCGCCAGACCCGCCATCAGCCCTCGAAAGCGGCGACAATTTCGCAGATCGCAGCCCCCCAGGGACGGCGAGGTCCACCTCGGGCCTGCGCGGTGCCTCACTCATAGGAGCCAGAAAAAAACAAAGGAATGTCACACAAAGGGTGATGGCACCACCGACGGTGCAACGCATGGCCCCCAGCGATCCGAACCAGGGTTGATGCGCGGCCGTGATCCAGGATGCACTTGACATGCATGGTGCGGCAAGGCTGTCGGCGGCGGGAAGATCCCAAGCTCCGCCGCCAACAACATTCCACGGTGGTTTGGCACAGCCAAACCACCGTGCAACGTCAGTACGTTCATCCGTTGACAGCAGCACGCGTCGCGGCAGCAGAACGCAGTAGCGCGCGCGGGCATGCAGGGTCGGCGATGTGGCCGGCCAGCTGCCAGCGCGATTTCGGCACAAGTGCCGAAATCCACGTGGGATCGTTTTGGGCGGTACCTGGCGCAGCAGCATCGCGCTGCCAGGCGCCGCGGCCTTGTGGCGCCAGGCCCTATGCGCTCCTCGAAGCGGGAAAGCAAGCTCTACGCGCATGAATCGCGCGTGCTCTTGTGGGGGCGGCAAAAACGATCGCACACCGAGGAAATTCCTTCGCGCGCGCCCCCGCGCTGGCAGCGTAGCCAGACCGCGCGAAAAGGAATTGCACGAGACTTCGTAGCGCACAGAAGAATCGCAGCAACGCCCTTTGGGTTGCGCTCTTCGCGCGCGGTGACAGTTCCGAGCTGGAAAGGAGGGGGGGCGGGGCAAGGCAAAGCAGGGGAAGAGGAAAAGGAAGAGGAGGCCGAGAAAGAAGCGAAGGAAGCAACGGGGGGAAGCCAGGATGCGCGCAACCGACGCTAACGCTGCGCGCCGAGACAGTGGTTCGTTCGTTCGGTGGGCCGCGCGGCAGATGAACAGAAAAAGAATTGTTTGCTGCCTATCGAAGGGACTTCTTGGGAATGAGGCTCGCGCTCTCTTCCGTGCCCCCTTTCCCACGCCCCGTTGCGAACGCGCGGCGATTTGTCCTGGCCCGCGGGCAGAGGACTGCCAGTTGCTGGCGAGCGGCCTTTCAACCCGTCACGCGCCCCGAACACATGCGACCAGCTAGACGCACTTGCCACGCAAGGCGCCAGCTCCAAACGCCGACGCCACCCCGATCCCCGCATCCGTGCCAGGCACCCTCCGGCGTAAAACCAATAAAACCCATTGTGTTGATGTGGTCTTTCCGGTTCTGAACTCAGCTGGACCCGCCAGCAGCCCTCGAAAGTAGCGGCAATTTCGAAGATCGCAGCCCCCCAGGGACGGCGAGTCCCACCTCGGGCCCGCGCGGCGCCTCACTCCGCCGGACCCGCCTGCAGCCTTCGAAAACGGCGACAATTTCGCAGATCGCAGCCCCCCAAGGACGGCGAGTCCTACCTCGGGCCTGCGCGGCGCCTCACTCCGCCGGACCCGCCAGCAGCCTTCGAAAACGGCTGCAGTTTCGCAGATCGCAGCCCCCCAGGGACGGCGAGGTCCACCCCGGGCCCGCGCGGTGCCTCGCTCTGCCGGGCCTGCTGTCAGCCCTCGAAAGCGGCGCCAGCTTCGCAGATCGCAGCCCCCCAGGGACGGCGAGGTCTCTCTCAGGTCCGCGCGGTGCCTCGCCCCGCTGGACCCGCCAGCGGCCTTCGGAAGCCCTGGCCGTTCCGCGGATCGCAACCCCCCAGGGGCGGCGAGGTCTCTCTCAGGTCCGCGCGGTGCCTCGCTCCGCTGGACGCAGCAGCAGCCGTCGAAAGCAGCGGCAGTTTCGCAGATCGCAGCCTTCCAGGGGCGGCGAGGTCCACCCCAGGTCCACGCGGTCATTCCGCTGGACCCACCAGCAGCCCTCGAAAGTGGCGACAGCCCCGCAGATCGCAGCCCCCCAGGGACAGCGAGGCCCACCTCAAGTCTGCGCGGCGCCCCCCTCCGCTGGACCCACCAGCAGTCCTCGAAAGTGGCGACAGTTTCGCAGAGCGCAGCCCCCCTGGGACGGCGAGGCCCACCCCGGGTCTGCGCGGTGCCTCGCCCCGCTGGACCCGCCAGCAGCCCTCGAAAGCGGCGGCGAGTTCGCAGATCGCCCCCCCCCCCCCCCCCCCCCCCCCCCCGGAACGGCGAGGTCCACCTTAGGTCTGCGCGGTGCCTCACTCCGCCGGACCCGCCATCAGCCCTCGAAAGTCGCGACAGGTTCGCAGATCGCAGCCCCCCAGGGACGGCGAAGAGAAGGCAGGCGGAGGCGGGGGGCGGGGGGGGGGAGGAGGGGGGCGCGACCGCGGTGTTCTATTCAAAGTGAAAACCCAACCAAGGAGGACTGGGACAGATGCACAACCTGCCGCGCTTTTGAAACACAAAATGCGGCGGGCCCGCGCCGCGCAACGGCGCGGAATAAGGCAGTGCATGCGCCGCCTGGCAGCGGGGGAACAGAAAAGCACAGCGCGCAGAGCACGTAGCATGAACGGGCGAAGCAAAGACCCCCCCCCCCCCCCCCCTCCCACAACTCACCATCACCCCCGCCCAACTAACCGGTCGCGCGTGATCAGGGCCCTCACGGAGGGCAGTTCTCCGTTTCAACCCTCGCCGAGGGTCGCTGGTAGGCCAGCGCTCGCGTTTATACTTGCGCGGAGGCTCTCCTCGGCATGAACGCTCAAAAGGATAGATGTTCCGCGGTTGCCCTCGCCGGGGGGGGGGGGGGGCTGGAAGCTTCGATCCTTCGCCGCCTCCACCACCGCGCCGCGCGCGCCGCGCGCGCTGCGAATAAGGACGGCATGAACAACGACGATCGCATGTGACGACTTGACTGCGAGAGCTGCGGCAGAACAAGAAGAATGCCAGAAACGTGAAACTGAAGATGGCGAGTGCAGGCGCGGCGGCAATTCTATGGCTGCTGGGTTCTTGGGTCTGCCCCTAACTGCCTGGACCTGGGGCCGCGTGGTTTTTGCCTGTTCTTTCCGCTGAGCGCCGTCGAGTGGGGCGCGCCCCGACCCACCCGCCGAAGAGAGAGAGCAATGGCGCCGACAATGGTCCACGCGCTGACGCTTTGCCGAAACCACCATCGCAGTTGCCCCCCGGGGCTCTTCGACGCCATCAACGCTCGCTGCAGGCGCGCCGGCGAGCCGCGTTGATCCCGCGCCCGGGCCGCGCGCAGCTGCGAGACATGGCGCGCGGCACGAGAGAGCGGGTTGATGCCCCGCGGCCTCTGCGTCGAAAGGTGCAGCGCCAAGGGCCCAGCGCCGCTTGAGCCGCGGCAACATCCAGCAACGCTTCGAATCTGGCGCACCCACCGTCGCTGATGCCGCAGATCGCCGCCCCGCGGCCCACATAAGGCAGCGCCCCTGACGCCCGCAGCGCGATAGCACGCGCCTTGCTGGCGCCTCGCTGAGGCGCCCGACTGCGGCCCCCCCTGTCGCGCCACGCGCCACTAGCCCGATGTCTTCAACATCTCGGCGGAAACATCGAAGTGGCGCGCCGCCCACCTCGTCGAGGCGAGGCGCCCCGACCTCGCCAGCTGCAGCGCCGAGCCCAGTGGCCTGACCGACTCGCAGATGCCCTTCGCGGCCGCGGCGGTCGCGCACGAGCCGCTGGAGTCGGGGCCGACCCAGCTGCGGCCGCCTCGTCAACGAGGTCGCGGGGCCCCACCTTCATGGCCACTGTGGTCGCGAGGCGGGCGCCGCGGATAACTCGACCATCAGCAAGGTGGTCGCGCGGGCGCAACCTGCCGGGATCCCCCGCCACAGCTGCTTAGCCTCCGAGTACGAGCTGCATGCGAAGATGGCGCGCGCCTGCCCGCGCAGCATCACTGGTGCGCAGGCCGGCCCCACGGGGGACCTGGTCGCCCTTCGCAGGTCGAGGACGGCTGAGTGTCTTGCAATCCCGTGACACTTCAGCATGCCCAGGAGCACGACCAGCGAGCGGGCGCCCGTGAGCTGGGTGACAGAGGTCGCGGTGGGGGACCTGCCGCCAACGTGCCCTCAGCCTTCCTCGCCGGCACTCTCCATCTCCCATCTGCCTGGCGCTGAGCGGCGGGCGCGACTCCGCGCGCGAGCGCGTTCAACAGCGGAACCAATCTGGCCTCATCAAGGCTTGGGATGTTGAGCCATCCTGGACATAAGCCTAGTGTCAGGCCAAAGCACAAGATGCTCACGTCTGACAAACGCCTGAGCCATGGCCCCCGTCGCGCAGTTTGGCGGCTGCTCGAGCGCCCGCAGGGCGATGCTGATCTGCCCCGCACCCGTTCTCCAGCTAAAAGCTTTAAGCGCATGTCGAATTTCATCACCTGCGACCTGTGGTAGGTGACCCCACGAGTCGGCGCCAGCTGGTCGCTCGATCCCGCACATCGCCGCGCCGCGCCGCCTTCGCGCTCGACGTCTGCCCCGCGGCTAAGCCCCGCCGCGCGCCAGACGAGGGCAGATCGGAACTGCCTGCGTCGACGCGGCCAGACCCGGCCTCGCAGGCGCGGCCGAAGGCGACCCGGCCGAGGTCCTCGCTGGGCGGGGGCGGTCGACGCAGCCCCTGGCGCTGCTTCGCCAGGCGAGGTCGCCGACCGCCGCGCTCGGCCGGGGCCGAGCGCGGGAGGGCCACGGGCGACGCCGCGCAAGTCCCGCGCCCGTCTCGACTCGCTTCCTCACTGCGCGCGTTGGAAATAGCCGAAATACCCAGCCAGTCATCGCCGGCACTGGGCGTCGCCGACGCAAACGAAGGCCCGCCCGCGCGGGAGGTGCTCGGCGCGCTGACTCGGCCCCCCTCCTCGACAAGTACGTGGATAGAGAAGCATGCATAACGCTGCTGATGATGCCGCCATGCCTGCTCTCTCCCGCTCCCCGCGCAGAGCGGGGCGACATTTTTACATCCAGCTGCGAACGTCCAGGCCCGCACTCGCGATTTGAGCACCTGCTGATATGGCCATGGTGCGGCCCCGGTTTACAATGTGCCTTGGGGAACGTCGCACTGCGATGGCGCAGAAAACAGCTGCGGAATAAGCATACACAAGCACAGCAATAGCATACATAAGTCATGCAACACGAGGCCCAGGGCGGGGGCAGGGTCAGAAGGAAGGGGAAACAAGGAAGGGGAAGAGACACAAACGCTGGAAAGTCATCACTGATCTCTGCAAGACGCGGGCGCATGCCGGACCCTAGCACGCAACCGCTTCAGCGCAAGACCTCCCTCCGGAGACGCACCGCGCAACTGTGCCCGAACCACCCGCGTAAAATGGGGGCAATCACGTTATGCACACATGCTTCAAGTCAGAGGGCCGCGTGTCATCGAGGTGCTGGTTCCGCCAAGCATTCCTCGCATGAGTCATCCGCGCGCGGTGCACCAGGCAGGACTAACCGGCCCTGTGCTGGGCCCGCCATGCCACGTGCGCCACCCAGCTGCCCCCGCGTTGCCCGTGGGTTTGACAGACCCAACGGCGCTGCCGGACACGCCTGACCGCGCGCGCCGCCAAGCTGTCTCTGCATGGCGCCTGCGTCGGCGCAGCGGAGATTGCGCGCCCTGCCGCCCATGGCGAGGTCGCCGGAAATAGACCCGCCCACGTTGGGGGCCCGGGCGAATTCAATCGCTGGCAGTCCGAACTCGGGCGGGCCCTCGATCTCGAATCTGAAGGTCTGCAGTGCGAACCCGGCCCCGCGGTGGCCCCTAGCCCGCCAAGCTTCCGCGAGTCACGCCGCGACGTCTGGCGCCTTCCTCTGCCGCGACTCGAGCTCATCTGCGATGAGCTTCGCCCGCTCGGGCGCGGGGGCCTCCGACTTCGACGCGCGCCTCGCCGCGTCCGCGCCGACAGCGCCGCGTCGCCTCTGCAACTCGAACTCGACAACAAACGCAATCTGGTCTCAGAGCTGCGCCGCGCCCGCCTCGTCCAGCGCCGTCTCCACCTGCTTGATAAGAAGGCGCCCAGTCCAGTGGCGGTCTCGCGCGTCCAGGGCGCGGCGCTCGGTTGAAACCTTTCGGCCCCGCCAATCTCGCGATCCGGACGTCGCCCACAATGGCCCGGAACTGCGCCGCGACGGGCAAGCGGGGCCAGGCGCTGGCCTCGCCCGCGGCAGGTCCACTCATGCGCGATGCGAGCGGGCGCGATGGCAGAGAAAAGTCGGTCGTCCGCCCCGGCCGCGCCAGCTGGCAAGTAGGCGACAGCGGCGCGACGGCGACCTCGGTCGCAGAGCGCTGCCAGGTCAGCGGGCCCAGCTGCGAGATCTCCATATTGAAGCCGCCGCCGACTACCCGCGGCATCTGGGTCGACTCGAGCACCCTCGACCACTTGTATAACGTGAGCAACAGGTGCTTGTCAACTCTGAAACAGGCTGAAATCATGGCGCGCCCGCGCTTGCCACCACAATTCGCGCGGGCCGCCGCCATGCGCCCCACCTCCAAGGTCGGGCGCGGCAGCGCGGGAGACGCCGCCACCGCGGCGCGCTCGAGGGTCCACGACCCCCTGTGGCTGCCCGAGCCTTGCCCTGGCAGCGCGGGCCCTGCGCGCCAAGGTAGCTTTCTCCCAGCGCGTTATGCTGTGCCCTCGCCAGGCTGCCGCCGATGACCTGCGCGTGGTGCTCCTTTGCCGCCACGCGCATGTTGGCGCGGAATCTCAGGCAGCCGATCAGCGGCCCACCCAGCGAAACAATCAAAGTTGTCTCATTACATATCTCCATCATGGTTGGCGAAACCGCCAATGCACTTCACAGCGTTATCCACAACAAGACTTCCCTAGGCGCAAGCACTGCTGCCGCTGCCACTCTTGAACTTCCTCGTCTTGCTGCCGTGTTTGGCGAAGATCTCGCCGAACTTCCGATTGTCTCATCCAGTCCCAGCAACCTCCAACAGGAAGTCTTCGTCCTCCGTTGCTTCGATACCATGTCAGCGTCCTCTTCCTCCTTCGCCAGGACCTCTGCTGCAGCCTTCTCTTGCCGATCACGCTCGGCAGCCCGTTCCGCTTCGCGCTGGGCCCGGGCCGCCTCCCCGAACTCTTTGAGCTGCTCGACGTCGGCTTTTAGCCGCTCCGACACCTCGTGACTGGCGCCCAGACTGCCCAGCACGGTGCCCAAAGCGCCCAGGCCGGTGCCAATTTCTTTTGATCGGTTCGTCGTCGCACGCTTTGGGCCTGTCGCCCCCCTGGGCAAGAAGAGGGACAATGCCCTGGAACTGCCGCTGCTGCTCGTGCAACTCCAACATCTGCTTGTCCAGCTCCACGAGTTGGTTCTCGGCCATCGCCTCCTGCTCTTCCAGCTGCGCCAGCCTTTCCTCCATGCCGTGCACCTTCCTGTCCCGGGCGTCCCGCGTCCTCTGGTGTTTCGTGGCATTCTCGCCCATTTCTCACAGCCTTTGTCATGAAGCCTGCCGGCTGCGAGTTTGGTCCTGAACTCGCTTTGCTCCTTGAGGTAGGCATCCCTGGCGACCAGCAAGTGCGGCCCGCTGCTGCCACTGAGCGTCTGGATGGGGTCACCCAGCTCGCGTAGCCAACGCTTGTCGTCGCCCTTCGGCTCGGCCTCGTCGGCTGAGGTGGGCTTGCTGGTGTAGAAAGTAATTATTGGTCAACTGTCAATCGAGGGCGGGAAGTTCGGACTTGAGCTTCTCCACCTGCACCGGGTCTGACCATGCAGTGTACGAGCGTCCCTTGGCCCGCGCGGACGTGCTGACGGAGGCGGGCTCGCGGTTGGCCTTGGAAGCTAAGCCCTTCCCTAGCTTACACTGCGCGGCGAGTTCGCACCTGCATGGTTCCAGAAAGAATACCCTGCTGGTCTAACGCACGTCTTGCAGTACCAAGGTCGCTGGCTCTGTTCAATTCTAGAACGCAGCGGTGCCATGACGTCTGGCGCCAGGCAAGAAGAAAAGAAACCATCGTCGTCGTGTAGAGTGCGGCAAGGCCTCAGGGGCTGAAGCCCCAACTGACCGCATGTGGCTGGTCCCAAGCCGCCGCTATGGACCTTAAGCTAAAATGGCGACTGTTCGGAAACAAAGACAAAGAAGGAGGAGGAGAAGGAAATGGAAAATGAGGAAGAGGAGGAGGGGACCGAATCACAAGGCCGAGGGGGTGACAACATGACCACAGCAGCTAGGGCCGGGCCGCGGCAGCGGAGAACGAACGCGCCTCTTTCCGGACGAAGCACACGAGGCGAGAGCGCGCCGAGTAGAGCCTCCGCGACTCTTTGCTCGGCGCGAGCACGACCTCCTCCATCTTGCACTCGGTCGCCTGCGGTCCACGGGGGAGCCGGCGGCAGCTGGGCCCGTCTCCCACCCCACCCTCCTCAACCCTGCTCCGGGATGCATTTCGGAGTCTCTTGGGATATCTTTTAGGAGGCTCTGCGAAATACTGAGCGACTCGGTCTCCTCCGCCGCCGAGCTCCGACAGGCGCCATTCGGAGGGGCGGAAGGAGAGAGGGAGGGGAAGGGGAAGAGGGAGGGAGCAAGGTGGCTGGGGCTTTCTCCACCATCCTGTTCCCTCCATTCTCCCCTCCCCCCCTTCCCCCCCTCCCAGGCTGGCTGGGCAGGAGCCGTCCGCGAAAGCAGAAGCGCCCGCAGCCGCACGCACACGGGCCTGCGCTGCTCGGCTGAGCGCCCCCGCTGCCGAGGACTGCGCCTCCCCGCTGCCGAGGACTGCGCCTCCGCTGCCCCCGCGTGCTGAGCTCGGGCCTCGCGCGATAGGTCGAGGACTGCACCATCCACGTGCTGGCTCGTCCTCGAACGCGCCCGGTGTGACCGCGGTGAGCGCGAAGCGCGCCAGCACCGTGGGCTGCGCGCGCGGGGCGAGCGCAGGGCGCCGCGGCCGTCACAGGAGGAGGCGGCGTCTCTGGATACGCACAGGCACGGAACTGCGGCCGCGGAGGAGGAGGAGGAGGAGATCAGAGCGCTTAAAGAATGTGCGGTCGCCCTACAGGGCGTGGGGCAGGATGACGCGCACGAGGTCCAGACACTCATAGAGAAAGCGATGGCGACGCGGGCAGGCTGTCCCACGAGCGTGAGAAGGCCAACGCGCAAATAAGCCTGGAACAGGCCCGCGGCTTCCAGGAGGCTTGGGAGCTGCAAGGCAATGGTGGCGGGAGTTGCCCGCCTGGCAGCACCCATGAGGGTGAAGGTCTGGTTTGGGTCTGACCATGGTAACCGGCACTCCCATGGACACCCCATGAGCGCAGGATGGTGACGACGCGGCGGCACGCAGCATCTACGGGGGCGGAGGCGAATATGCTGGAACTTTCTGGGGCGCGCGAGGGGCAGTGGAGACGGCTGCGCGTTGGGCAGCACCCAGGGGGCCCAAGGTCAAAGCTAGAACCGAACTCTACTGAACCTCCGTCGGCGCCAGAGAGTGGCGACCCATGTTCGCTTGGCAACACCCAGGTGGGCGAGGTGTAGGTTGGATCTCTGTGAGACAGCACTCGCTTGACACCCCGGGGATGCCGGGGAAGTGGCGGCAGCTGCTTGCTTGCCAAAACCAGACGGGCGGGGTCCAGTTTGGATCTGAGCAAGACCACACTCTGCTGGTCCTCACGGGGGCGCATCAAAGAGGGAAAGGTTGCTCGCTCGGCAGCGCCCAAGAGGCACGGTCTAGTTCTGGATGCGCGAAAGACCGCGCTCCGCTGGACACCCAAGTGGGCGGACGATAGAAGCGGCAGTTGCACGCTTGGCAACAGTGAGGGGGGGCACCATCGAGTGTGGATCTGAGTAAGACTGCACTCGGCAGGGCCCCACAAGGACGCAGGATAGAGGCGGCAGAAGAATAATTAGCAGCATCCAAAAAGAATGCCGACTTGGTCAAGACGACACAATTATAGCCGGCAAACAAGGTTTTTAGAACCACTGCGGTTTCCCAGGGCGATTGCGTGCCCGTCCAGTGCGGGCTGGCATGGCATGTTAAAACATGCCTCCTCCTCCTCCTCCTCCTCCTCCTCCTGCTCCTCCTCCTCCTCCTCCTCCTCCTCCTCCTCCTCCTCCTCTTCATCCCGAACGGCATCTCGGAGCCCAGAGTTGCGAGGATGTCTCCAGCGTGACGGGCTGGACCACCTCGCGCGCGGCATTTCGGACCCCAGAGTTGCGACGATGTCTCGGGCGAAACGTGCTGCGAGGAAGTCTCAGGCGAAACGGGCCGGACCACCTCGAGCGCGGCGTCTCAGAGCTCCGAGTTGCGGGAGCCTCCTGGGGCCTCCTGGGACCTCCTGGTGACCTCCTGGGGCTTCCCCCTGGGCCTCCTGTGGCCTCCTGGACCCCACCTGGGGCTTCCTGAAGCCTCTTGGGGCTCCCAGGGGGGGATATCTAACATTTGGCCGTCGGGCCCGCCCAAAATTCGGGGGGGGGCCACAAGAGCAGGAAAAACCAACGAATCGGCACCGGATTTGTATTAATTTGACACGTTCTGATAGGGGGCTTCCTGCGGCCTCCTGGGAGCCTCCTGGGAATCTCCTGCAGACCCCTGGGGCCTGTCCTGGGCGTCCTGCGACCTCCTGAAGCTCTCTGGGGCCTCCTGGGGCTCCCAGGGTCCCAGGGAGGATGTGTAACATGTGGTCTTCTGGGCCCCCAGGCTGGACCACCTCTTGCGCGGCATCTGGGAGCTCAGAGTTGCGAGAATGTCTTGTGCGAAACGGGCCGGACCAACTTGCGCACGGCATCTGAGAGCTCAGAGTTGCGAGGATGTCTCAGGCGAGACGGGCCGGTGTCTCGGGCGAAACGCGCTGCGAGGAAGTCTCAGGCGAAACGGGCCGGACTACCTCGAGCGCGGCGTCTCAGAGCTCCGAGTTGCGGGGGCCTCCTGGTGCCTCCTGGGGCCTCCTGGGGACCTCCTGGGACCTCCTGGGGCTTCCTCCTGGGCCTCCTGTGGCCTCCTGAACTCATCAACGAATCGGCACTGGATGTGTATTAACTTGACACGTTCTGATAGGGGGCCTCCTGCGGCCTCCTGGGAGCCTCCTGGGAATCTCCTGCGGACCCCTGGGGCCTGTCCTGGGCGTCCTGCGGCCTCCTGGAGCTCTCTGGGGCCTCCTGGGGCTCCCAGGGAGGATATGTAACATGTGGTCTTCTGGGCTCCAGGCTGGACCACCTCTTGCGCGGCATCTGGGAGCTCAGAGTTGCTAGAGCATAATGTCTTGTGCGAAACAGGCCGGACCACCTTGCGCACGGCATCTCAGAGCTCAGATATGCGAGGATGTCTCAGGCGAGACGGGCCGGACCACCTCGCGCAGTGCATCTCAGAGCTCAGAAGTTCGAAGATGTCTCAAGCGAAACGGGCCAGACCACCTCTCGCGCGGCATCTCCGAGGTCAAAGTTTCGAGGATGTCTCAGGCAAAACGGGCCAGACCACCTTGCGCAGGGCATCTCAGAGCTCAGAGTTTCGAGGATGTCTCAGGCGAAACGGCCCGGACCACCTCTCGCACGGCACCTCGGGGCTCAGAATTTCGAGGATGTCTCAAGCGAAACGGCCCGCACCACCTCTCGCGCGGCGTCCCGGAGCGCAACTTTTCGAGGATGTCGCAGGCGAAACGGCCAATCCCGGCCAACTCAGAAACGAGAGATGTGAGGATGTCTCAAGCGAAACGGCCCCAACCATCAAATTTTTGTGAGGACGTCTCTGCTCCGATTTCCCTCGGCCGGAGTTAGCTTCTACCACAACAGCACCCCGTTCAGCAAGCTGTTTGGGGAAAAAGGAGAGCAGGGAAAAAAAGAGAAGGTGGTGGCATGCGAAAGCGGAAACTAGCAGGACAAACAAGGAAGGGACGCGACGAGAGGAGACGAAAAGAGAAATGGAGCCAACGCAACGAATTTCAAATTGAGGCCCCCAACCAAAGGAGCGCCAGGAAGAACAACAACAGCAACAACGACAACAGCAACAAGAACAACAATCATTGTAAGACTGTTCGCTCTTATCTGCTCGCGTGTCATTCAATACGCATATCCCAAACCCTGGATCCCCACCCTCTTCGTTTTCGATCGTACCCCCTTTTGGGGGGTGTATTCATTCCCTGCCACGTGTGGTTGGTGAAGCCCTTGAAGACGAAGGGTAACAGATAACGGGGGAGAATGAGGACGAAGGGATCGGAGGGAGGGGAGGGGCAAGAAGGATGGAGGACGATGATTTGCGCTGCGAGTGGCGATTCAGCTTGCGCCATGGACGGATTGGCATTCGTATATGGGCCACAAAGGGCGACAGCTAGGCCATTGAGGGCAGCAAAGGGGCCAACGAAGGGCAGCGAGAGGGCCACGAAGGGCGACGGCGGGGCTACGAAGGGCATGCGTATGGGGCCACGACGGGCGACGGCGAGCGGGGGCCACGAAGGGCATATAATGCGGGGCCACAATGGGCAGCGACGGGGCCACTGAGGGCAGCAACGGGGCTACGAAGGGCAGCGAGCGAAGGCAACCGCGGAACCAGTACGGGCAGCGACGGGCATCGAAGGCGGGCGAAGGGCAGCGAGCGGCGACTGCAGTCCTTCACGGGCTGGTCGGGCGGGAAGGCTCAGACGGGCGGGTCGAGCGGGCGGGTTGTTGAAACGTAGATTCTGCTTGAACCGCCAGGCAATATGTAGCGGGAGCGCGATTCCTGAGTGTCGAGGAGCGGCATCTGAATACATTGTGAAGAAGTATATATCAGGCGGGAGCCGCGATTCGGCAGTAAGTTGCGAGGAAGTCCCAAGCGAGAGCCCGATTCTTCAATAAATTGTAAGGAAATATCCAGCAGGAACCGCGAACCGGTGGCAAATGATAAGGAAGTCCCAAGCGAGAGAGCGATTCTTCAATAAATTGTGAGAACGTATCAGGCGGGAGCCGTTGTTGTTGTAAACCGGAGGCCAACAACACAGTTTGACCCTCAAGACTTTCCCTGCCCTGAACATGGCACGGCCATCAGAGGACATGTCGACTCCTACCCCACGCTTCGTGGAGGTTTCGGATGGACCAGAGATTGCGGGCCCAACCATGGGATATACAATTGGGGGGGCGTCCACGCTCGAAATGCGTCCTAATAGCCCCCTCTGGGGTGTATCCCAGGGCGCGCCTCTCCCTGTCCCGAGGACCTCCCCTCCAGACGTCACTGCCTCTTCGTGACGTGGGCCCAAGGTGCTCTGGACCCCTCCCCTGGGGAACGGCTCGTCATTCTGAGGCGCTCTGGTTGGCAGCCATATGGGGTCCCGAGGCGACGTCTGGACACCGAGCACGACGAACAAAAACCCGGCAGAACGTGTTCGAGCCACCGGGGGCCTGGGTCCCCACAGCTGGGCAGTACCCAGCGGCTCTGCCTGGAGCGAGGGCCCCACGAGAGGATGGCTGGGAATACGGAGCTCCGCAGGGCCTCGCTCACCGGGGGGCGAAAAAGAGAGCATCGGTGATGCGCGCGTCGTCTTTCGAGCTGCGCGTGCTGCCAACCCGCATGTTGCACAGAAGCTTGTTTCTTCAACAGTAACACATCAACACGCTGATGGGGTCGTTCGACCACCGTGGTACGGATACTGATTTCGCTATCCGAACTCGCCCGCTTGGGGGCAACGCCTCGCCAAGGCCCCCACCGCTGTTACAGTGCGCTGCCAGCTCTCGAGCAAGGGCGATTGCGAACTGTCGCCCCCCCCCCTCCAGGAGGAGGGAAAAAATATGGGAGAGGAAGGAGGGTCGAAGACGTCATTGCCCGTTTGGTTTACACATTTGGATATCGGGAAACCTCCGGGATGCTCCACGGCCACACGGGTATCTCAGGAGGCCTCTGCGGATGTCCGAACACATCATTTGTTGATCCCTCCTCCTCCTCCTCCTCCTCCTCCTCCTCCTCCTCCTCCTCCTCCTCCTCCTGATCCTGCTATTGCTGCTCCTCCTGCTCCTCATCCTTCGCGGTGGCTGCGGCCTCTTCGATGTAGCCGACGCAAATCGCGAAGTGCTTCTCCTTCCACCCGACCCCGTGCTTGCGGGCGCTGGCGACGAGCTGCTGCCTGGGCAGCTGAAGGAGGCAGAAGGATGGGGCCCGTCCCAGGGACGGAGGGGCCCTCAGAACCGACCTTACGAATCGTAGCGGCCAGTTTTGCCCTCGAATCCTGCCGAGACATGGCAGGAGTTGAGCGCGCCGTGGGGGTCTGGTCTATACCCCCCCCCCCAACGTCAAGGCAGGGGGGGGCGTCAAGGGGGCAAAACGCCTAAGCCGTCAAGACAAACCTTGGGACCGAACTTAGCCGTCAAAACCAGACTTGGCGAACAGATTCAGCGACGCAGGCTTTCATATCCTCTGCTTCCTCGTCATATGCCCCCCCCGTTTCCTCCCCCATGCCCTCATAATTGTTACTTTGTCTTTACGCCCCTCGTCTACATTCGCCCGTTAATGTTCCTGGTGCTCTCGTTTCTCATGTACCTCTCCTCGTGCCCCTCGTATTGCTGATCTACCGTATCTTCTGAAGTATCTACCGTATCTACCTTTATCGTTCGTCCCTCTTCTGATTCGGCTACCCCCTATATGCGCCCCCACCCCTGATATTTTCATTGAGTTTAACTTCGCGCCCTCGCTCACGGCTGCAAGTATCTTCGCGCCGTGGCCCCTCAGACCCTGGAAAACATCAGACGGTGGAGAAGTAAAGTGGGTGCGACAAAGCGCGAGACTGAACGCAATGGTGGGAGTTAGAACGGGAGAAGCAGGACAGGACTTGCGCACGGCAAGGGCATTAAGGACCCCGAGTCCAAGAGAGGCGGGTCGCAGCACGATGAGGGAGGCGCATTGTTTTCACCCACCTGCGGCCCCGAGCGAACGGAGTTGCGCGCCCCACCTGCGGACTGCACAGCAGTCCCAACCGCTGAGAGCCGAGAGCAACCTCGGCCAGACAGAAGGAGAGATGGAGAGAGCGAGCCAGGGAGTGAGGACTGAGGCGCCAGCTCGCGAAGCCACCATCGCGAGGGAAACTACCACGCCGTGAAGAAGTGTCTTTGTACCCCCCATCCTTATTTTCGACCCCCCCCTCGCCATTGCCCCCCTCCCCCCAGTCGCCATGCGAAGGGGGGAGGAGATGGCGGGAGGCATGCGGAGGAGGAGGAGGAGAAAGTGGATGAGGGCAAGTAGGAGTGGAGGAGGAGTAGAAGGATTGAGGATTGTCTTGGATAAGCGCCCCAGTGCGGGGGGCATACACAAGCTCAACTCCGAAACCAACTTTCGACACGCACGAATCCCACATCGTCCCACCACCCCTGTTACACCGCGAGCCGTGCAAGCGCCTAGTCCTTGCGCTTGGTGCGGCGCAAGCCGCCACCGCCTGCGCTCTTGGCGCGCGCCGTCCCCGTCGGCGGCGGCACGGGCTCACTCGGCGCTGTGGCCGACGTCTCAGCACCCTCGGCCTTCATGGCTGGGAGCTTCGAGCAAGACCCAACCTGGCTCAAGGTGTCCTTCTGCTTGGGCTTCGGGGTGCCGCCGCCCGAAGCAGAGCCTGTCTTCGAGTCGTCCTGGTTCATGGCGCGACCAACCTCCTCCGTGCTGGCGTCCTTCATGGCCTCGAGCTCGCGCCAGAAGCATTCTGGAATGCAGCTCGTCCTCTGGTTGCGGTTCTTCTCCAAGAACTCGCGGGCAAGGGCGCTCCCCTGAGGCTTATTCGAGTTCTCTGCGATCAAGAACGAGCCCCTGATCAGCACCGAAGCCTGGGTAGCCTTGCCCTGGGCGGGGGGGGGCGAGGCAAAATGGTGAGGCGCAGGATGGCACCAGTCGGAACTGATTGTAATCAGCACATCCTATCCATCCTCCTCCACCTGCTCCTCCCTGCCCCTCCTCCCCTCCTCCTCTGATCCTCCTTCTCCTCCTCCTCTCCCTCCACCTCCCCCTGCCAACTCCTCATCCACTCCTCCTCCTCCTCCTCCTCCTCACGATTCTCCCCCTTACCCTTCTCCTGCTCCTCCTTCCTCCTCCCTCTCCCCCTCCCGACCCCCCTCTTCCTATCCTCCTCATCCTGCGCCCCACCCCTTTGACACCCCCCAGGCCAGCATCTCCACGCCGACGGCCACCGTCTGGCTGGTCAGCTCGTTCTCGCTCACGGCGGGCGTCAGCAGCATGAGCTCGGCCGATACGCTCAAGCGTGCGAGCCCGCCGTGCAAGTCATTGCAAGCCTTGATCACGGGACCCAGCTTGTTATCGAAGAAACTGCACGCCATCTTGACATCCATGACCGCGTTCTTGAACGCTGCTCCATACGATGGAATCGTAGTCTTCACCACATCCGCCAAGGTGTTCACATGCTCGCACATCATCTGGATGATGTAGTTGCGGCACTTCCTTGCGAAGATCCCCACGAGAACGAGCCAAGACCGCAACGTCTGGACACCGAAAGGGAGCTGCCACCCGTTCGCCTCCAGCTTCAACGCGCCATGCGAGTTGATCACGCCGTCGAGCTGCACAATCATGTTGCTGAGAATTGCCTGCATGTAGACGGCCTTGTTGCACCCCTCAGTGTCGAGGCTCACCGCGTCGGAACCGCCAACGTTACTGTAAAGCGAGCGCTGCAGTGATGCCATGACGCTGGCAATGTCGTTCGTCTTGTTCGCGATGTCGAAGTAGACCACGGCGTCGTCAACAGGCATCTGCTTGTCAGACTCGCAGTTGAGGTTGACGCACCAATCAGTCTTGATGTGCGCCAACGAGCTTGCAACCACGAACTGCCTCAAGTTTCGCATTGCATTGTGGTGGGGACAGCATGCAATCTTCTGCAAGTCCTTCGCGTCGCCATCTTCGAAGTTGATGCCGAGCTCGAGGTCAGCGGTGTCCTTCACTTCGCGAATGAGCATCTGGAATACAGCTGAACCCCTCGCGTTCTCGACCACCTCCTTGTGGACGTCCCCAACCCCGAAATCGAGAACCACCTTGATATTTTCAATGGACTGCCCGACGAGGTCGCACGTGGCACGATTGTAGATGTCACTGCCTGCAAAGGTTGGCCCCACCCTTTCGATACTCCCCCTCCATCCTGGACCCTAAACCCTCGAACCCCCCAGCCCTTCGAGACGGCCAAATCGAATAATTTCCTTTCATGTGCCCCGGCCTACACAGGACCCGTGCCCCCTGGACCGCCCCCTGGATCCCAGACGGCCCCCAGTAAACGAACGGGCGTGCCAACCAATGTGGGCCATCTGCGTTACATGCGCTGCTCTGACACCCCGCGTCACCGATGGTATCCGTGAAGATCTGCATCTTCTCCGACAGCTGGCTGAGCACCACGGGGTCGGTTGCGGAGCTCTCGGCAAACCACTTGATGGGCTCCGTGGGCCATCTAGAGGTTAGCTTGGCGAGGTCGATGACGTTGCTCTCGAAATTGGCGGGTGTCTCCTTGGATGCAATAGCCATCGCAACCTCCGCGACCTTCGTGATGTACTCAGCGCAGTTCTCCAACTGATCCAATGAATGATCTAGGTCGGACTCAAAGGGCACCCTGTTGACCTCACCGAGCGCATCTTTCGCGAGGCTGCCAGCCCTTCGCAATACATCCATCGCGATGGTGAACCAGCGATTGTGCATATCCTTGATAAGCCCTGCGCAAGCACTCAAACCCTTCTGGTAGTCATGGATCTTGGTCGTCATCTCTAGGATCAACGTGCTCAAGCGGACGTTCTGCTCATTGAGCTTCTCTGGCAAATCATCGTCCCCCTCACCCTGCCTGATCTGCTCGGCATTCTGAAGCATGTCCGATAAATGCACGCCCATGTCGATGATGTCCTTGCCGCAAACATGGAAGAATACATGGACCATGAGGTATTTCCCAATCTTCAAGATCTCCTCGGAGTTCTGCAAAGACTCGATGACCATGGAAACGTTCTGGTGCACTGCTGCAGTAGACCATCGCTGGAATGGGCCAGTCAACCCCGTGAAAAGCAATCCCAGCTGCTCAATCGAAGCAGTTACAAGGGTGAGCTTCCCCTCTGAGCTCGCAACCAACTTATCTCGCCAAAGACTGATGTTGTCGAACGCATCTGAAAACATGTGTTCGAAGTGATCCACTGAATGCCGCATGGTCGCCGTCGCGGCGTCGTCTTCCACATTCTGCGCAACGTGAAGCCTGGAGACCTCCATGACTAGCTTGGGTACGACGTAGCTGACCATGATCCGTGCGAGCTCTGCTGCAGGATTGTTACCCCAGGCCTGGCGAATGGTCTCGAGAATGATTCTGCGAGCCTTCCTCACCAACTGCGCGTCGGGGCGCCCGCTCTCCTGGTGAAGACTGCACTGCGTCACGATAGCGATGGCCTTGAGGAGCTCGGAGAACACGCTGTCGTCGTCGTACCTAGAACACTTCTCACTCCAGATGACCGCTATCGAGGTCGTGTCGTTGACAAGCTGCTTCGTCAGCTCCTCGTCCTTCAGGAGGTCTACGTTCAAAGGGAACGCCCAGCTTCGGAAAGCTTCGGAGACCATGGTAGACATGTGATGCATAGTGGAAGCGTCGGTGACCACGCGAGTGCTCAAGTCTGCCGCGCAAAGTTTCGCCTTCTTCTTTTTGCTGTCGGACGGTGCAGGGCCAGTCTCCTCAGGTTCGACTTGCTCCTCCGCAGCTGCCGTGCCAGCACCGTCCGCAACTGCAGCGTCGGGTTGAATGACCTTCTCAGCGATGTTCGCAGCGAGCGTGAAGACCTCTGGGTTCATCACCTTCAGAGCCTGATGTACTTTGCCAGCCTTCTTGGAAACACCTTGGAACAACGCGTAGCCGAGAACAATGCAGAGCTCTTGGGAAAACGTTTTGCCGATCACGTCCAAGTAACCCAGCAATGCCGAGAAGTGCGGTAACGTCTTCAACAACAACGACTCGTCTTGTGCTTCGAGCCAAGACTTGATGCTCTTGTACAGCTCGATGATAGCAATGGTTCTGGCTTCGAGCTGCTTGTAGCCCACCTGGAAGTCGTAGTTCTGCTTGCCAAGGATGTTCGGCCCATGCCTCTGAAGTCGCCGCAACAGCGCCTGAACTGTCCCCAGCTTGAAGGCACGGTGCCAATCTGGAGCTGCCAGCTTCGCCGCGTAGTCGTTGATCGTGGTGCGCATGCGGTTGATGCACGTGAAAAGGTTCCCGCTTGGCAACACCGATGCCAATGATACATCATTGATCGGAAGCCCATCGATGCAGAGCTCGCTCTCAGCCCCGTCACTGATCGGAGGTTGCGCGACATCGTCGGAGCCGACTGGGACAGCCACGGTGACATGCTGCATTGGGACCGCCACGTCGGTGTGCTTCATCATCAGGATCAGCATCTCGTTCATCTTGCTGGACATGCCATCGACGGCCTCGCGCTCGGCCTCACCTGGCACATCCTCCAGCTTCTCGCCGACAGCAGCCTGGTCAGCACCGTCACCCTGCTGGGCGGACGCATCGGGAGCGCCAGCGCGAGCGCACCCCTCGTCCTTGGTTGGGACCTGGTGCTCCTGCATCGGCATCGAAGCCCTGCCAGCGAAGACAGCTTCGATATCCAGCATCTCGAAGTCTCTCTCAGCTGCTCCTTCCACGAGCTCGCGGTGTTCCTCCTTCACCATCACGGCGCCGTGCGCGGCCATGGCCGCTCGCGCGGCGGTCTCGCGCTGCCTCCGACGGTTGGCAGCGCAACCCTCTGCTGCACCGCAGGCTGCAGCCTGAAGCCAAAACGGCTAGCACACGGAGGAGGAATGGCGGAGGAGCGGGAAAGACGCGGCAACCTCTTCGAGTGCCGTTCTGCCAACATCGAGAATAAAGACCATCCGTGTCGCTCTGAGAATAAAGAACATATGTGTCTCAATCGGTTGGGCAATGGCGAGAGGGAATATCAGTGTGACCGCAATCCGCACCTGTATCATATATCAGAGCTTCGCTTCACAAACGGGTGTCTAGGCTGCCACTCTGGATGCACAATGCAATGGGAGAACGGTGGGCCATGCCCCTTCATCTTCCAACACTCCCCTCCTCCTCCTCAGTCCTCTCATCCTCCTCCTCCTCCTCCTCCTCCTCCTCCTCCTCCTCCTCCTCCTCCTTCTCCTCATCCTCCCCCTTCTCCTCCCAATCGGAACGAATATGTAAGTGATTGATGCCCGTTGGGGCCCTCAGTGAGGTCATCCCCCTCCCGTTGCCCTCGACCAGTGTAGGACCAGGGCTTGCCACGTAGCTTGCACTGCGCAAACATCTGCTGAGTTTCAGGGCCCCCTTCCGAACATAGTTGAGATCTTCCGCTGGGCGCCAGAGCAAGAGCCTCGAATCGCTTTGCTGTGCTATACTGTGCAAGTGCGCCAACTGCACTCTAACGCAACAACCTAATATGATATGGTGTCTTCCGCTGCTACGTTTCCAGATGCAAACGCATACAAAGTTACGTAGACAACACTGTGTCATACATTAGTTTAAAAGTACCTTGCCATGCTGTGCAATGCTGTGCTACGCTGTGACCTGCTGCAGAAGGCAATGAGAGGTGCCATCAATTACTGGCCGCACTGTTACATGTTACATGTATGTTTGATCTTGTTTGTCATGGTGATGCTGTTAGGTGATGGCGTAGCCTTTGAGATATGCACGCAACGAAAGAAGACAATGGCCACAATGGCGGACATCTGAATCTGATGACTGGAGATGCTTATCATTTACATCCTCAACGGTTCAGCATGCACCCCCCAGCGGGGGTCGGTAGCAGTCGGCACGACGCAGCCGACGGCAAACAATCGAGCGTTGGTGGAGCGCCCATGGCCCCACTGAGGCCTCACGATGCAGCCAACCTGGCTGGCATCCTCGTCATCAGAGCTGCTCACTCTTGCTGCTCTGATCTGCGAGCGAAAAGGCCAATCTGGTCCTCGTCCTCGTCGCCGCTGCTCAGAGAGTGCTCGGAGCGTGGGGCGTAGGGGTCGACGTGGCTGTCGAGGCCCGAATCATTCTGTCACAGTGGTCTGCTTTGCCATTCCACTTCGTCTGGTCCACGAGCAGCGCCGTACTGACTGCGTTCTGAAGGGATTTCAATGATTTCCGAAGGCGCCTGACGCGCTGAATGAGCCACCTGCCCTTGAGCCTCGACACGAAGAGCGTTCTGAAGAGCCGCTTGCACTTGCGGCGCAACTGGCTATCAGCGATGTCCAATACGTAGGGCGGGTACGGTATCACACCGTAAGCATCTGCATGCTGGAGACGTTTGGGAGGCATGGCCGCGAGATCCTTAGGTGTCGCAGAAGTGGAACCAAGAAAAGCGGCTTAGACCGAAATGCATACGGACCCGCAAGAAGGACACCAAACAATAATGATTGTCGTTCGTTCACTGCGCTGACCGAAGTGCATGCAGACTGGCAAGAAGTGGTGAACTGAATTCGTTCGCTCAACCGGACTCAACCGAAGTATTTCTACCGGAACACAGGCCCGAGAAGCAGACAAGCAGGTGGCTGGACACAAGAGGAACGCAATTGGTGAATTACAGCAATCTCGAGACCGACTTTGCTGCTGGATGGATACTAGCGGCCTGACACGTGAATGAATTACACATATTCGAAAGCTGCTTTGCTTGCGACAACGGCGTGGCAACAACTTCACTCATGCACGTGTTGACGTGCTGATGTATTGGGGTATGCTACAAAATATTATGTCATGCAGACCGCGCGATTTCTTTTGTTGCTGGAATACACGAATCGGGACACTCGTTGACACAGTTGAAACCTAAAAACGATGGCATCACGACTCTCATGATTCATGACCGTTTGGACGCGCGCCCCCCTACCCCCCCCCCCCCCCCCCCGCCCACCCGCCCGCATGCCCGCCCACCCACCCGACCACCCCACCGCACCACCACCACCACCACCACCACCACCCACCCACACCGCACACCATGAACCACGCCCCTTGCCCCAGCATTACCACCAGCCCCACCAGCGCCATCAACGCAATTGTGTTATTACCATCAACATCCGACCCCAATGCCCCCTCACCCCCACCCGAGCCCCACCCCGCCCCGCCCACCCGCCCACCCCCACCCCGCCCACCAACCCACGTCACGCGCGCGCAACCGCCACCACAACTACCACCACTACCACCGCTCCACAACCTTCTTCTCCATCCAAATCCGCAACCCTTCAGGACTGCCCCCCCCCCCCCCCCCCCCCACCCCGCCCCCGCGCGCTACCCCGCCCACCCACCGCCACCACCACCGCTGCCCTCCATTCGCAACTCGAGCCCCTGCTCCGACACCCCCCCGTCTCTATTATCACCTCACTGCTTCTGCGCGCTCGCGTGCGTCGCGGTGGAGGAGGGTAGCAAGGGCAGGGGTTGAGTTGGAGAGGTGGCGAGTGGCTCTCTATTATCACCTCACTGCTTCTGCGCGCTCGCGTGCGTCGCGGTGGTAGCAAGGGCAGGGGTTGAGTTGGAGAGGTGGCGAGTGGCTGGGGGGTGGGTGGTGGAGGGGGGTGGACGGGTCGGTGGGGAGGGGTAAATAAGGGCGAGGCAGGGGGTGCGGCAGGGGCAGCGCAATGGCGCGGGCGATGGTGGCGGGAGAGGACATGGCACAGATGGAA
Organism: Prorocentrum cordatum; assembly: GCA_963575745.1. NCBI lineage: Eukaryota > Dinophyceae > Prorocentrales > Prorocentraceae > Prorocentrum > Prorocentrum cordatum. The sequence continues at coordinate 385,001 of CAUYUJ010015160.1, forward strand.
AGACGAATTGGGCGATGATGGGGAAGCGCGCAGGATAGACAAATGCGCGCGTAAGTAACTGAATGGTTGCTTAGTGAGCACGGGCGCGGGAGTTGCGGTGTAGCGCAAACGCGATGGCGGTGATGGCGGTGGTGCAGCGAGTGCGCTAGTGGAGTAGTAAAGCTGGCTGGAAGAAATGGAAATGGAATGCTGACTTGGGCATGGCGTCAATGTGCGCATTGCTCGTGGGCGCGCGCGGTTGAGATTGCGCGGGTTAAATGTTCGCGCGCGCGCCCGCGCGCGCGTGGAACAGTTCAGTTGCGGCGGCATTTCGCTGGAGAAACAATTGGAGACGTTGGTGAACAAGGGTGGAAAGGCGAGTGGGTGGCGCAGTGCGATGCGGTGCGAGAGAAGGAGGCAGCGGGGTTGACAAGGCGTGGGAGCAGCGTAAGGACCGCGAAGGTAGGTGGTCGCAAGATGACCAAAAGGAAGAACGGGCGCGTGGGTGGCGGAGAACCGCTGTAAGTGGCGGCGGTGAAGTGAGGCGCGCGCGCACGCGCGCATATGAGGGGCGCGGCGCGCGCCCGAGGGCGCGGGATGAGGGGCGGCGGCGAGCGCGCCGCGAGTGGACGGGGTGGTGGGCGTGGTTGGGTGAGGCAAGGGAGGGCGTGCGAAGGTGGAACGCCTGGAAGCACCTTCGTAAGTGCACGCGCGCGGCCGAATGGCCCGCGACGGTGGTGGTTGCGGACGCGGCGGCGGGCGAGCGGGAAGGCTGGTGGATGGCAGAAGGTGGTGGATTGGATAAAGGGGTAGCGTGGTAAATGGGTGGAGGGTTGTGCGCGCACGGTGGTTTCGAAGGTGGCGCGCGCGCGCGGGATGCACGCGGGCGGAGCTGGGCGAGGGCGGGAGGAGGTGATGGGTAGGTGGGAAGGGGGAGAGCGGCGGAGAAAGGGCGTGGGAGGGTGGACGCGGGGTGGGGTGGCGGTGAAGAGGTTAGGGCATGTGTGGTGAAAGAAAACCAGGTCGTGTAAGGTTGCGTTGCGGGCTGTGCGCGCTGCGCGCGCGTGCTTGAGAATGTTTGGCGCGCGCGGCGATGGCGGCTGCGGCGATGGCGGCGAAGAATGCGCGGTGCGCGGGGGCGTTGATGCGTGGGCGCGCGAGGAGGGCGATGGAGGGGCGGCGCGACGATGGGTTGTGGAGGGGTTGATGGTGGGAGGCGGGCGCGCGCGCGCGCGGTGGAGAGCAGAGATGGCTGCGGTGATATCGGCGACAGCGGTGGCGATGGCAGCGGCGCGCGCGCTCGTGCGACGGTGGCGGTGGGCGTCGGAAAAAGAACCTTGCGTCGAATCGTCTCCCTTCCTCGGCTTGCTTCTTGCCTGTTCATTGAACGTGCGAGGTCGCGCGCCGCGCCTATCTCTCGTCGTTCATGACCGCATGGTTGCATTGAAAGTCCATATCGTTCTTGGTATATCCATCTGCTCCGCGGCACCTGCCCGCGTTATCTCTCCATCCCCCCGCCCCCCCCCCACCCCCCCCTCCCCCCCCCCCCCCCCCCCCCCCCCCCTGCATCCAGCTCGCCCGCCCGCCGACTCGCGCCAGCGGTCAGCGCACGTCGCGCGCGCGCCCGCTTCGCGCCAGCTGGCTCGCGCAATGCTGCACGCGCGCGCGTGCGCGTCCAACCACCAGCCGCGCACGTCTACGTGCGCGTACGCAGCAGCGCCCGTGCAAATGTTACCTGCGCGCGAGCTGCGCTTGAGATCGCGCAATGCGCGCCAGAATGCGCGCGTTGCAACGCGCGCGCGTGCGCGTCGCGCTGGCCTCTTCGGTTACATTCCAACGGTTGAACGTTTTCTGCTCGGCGGCGCATTCCCGCTGGATTATAAAATGGCGCGCCAAGGGGGCCAGGCCGAGTGCCTCGGTTTCGCTCGCGCGGTGACGTGCAAACCGAGCTCGCGCGCGAAACGCTACGTCAGAGATGCAGCGCAGCGATGCCACCCGCCGCAAGTAGCGAACGCTACCAGCAAGCGCAGCTACCCCGCGCAAGCCGCTCGGCGCAACCCCTTCTTGCGCTGGTAACGCGTGGGAGCAGCGTCGGACTCGCGGCGCGACGCCGCACAGATGCGCTGGACCCGAACAACGACAGCAAGGAGTAACGCGGGCCGCATCCGTCAACGCGCGTAGTCAACTCGAGACACGCGGAGAAAGGGGGGTAGTCAACAGGAAAACGTAGTCAAGGGGGGTAGGACAGGGGGGTAGTCAACAGGGGTAGTCAAGAGAAGAGGGGTAGTCATGGGCACGAAGCAACGCCCAAGCGACATAGTCAACACACGCAACCAAAGGAAACAACGGTAGTCAACAGGAGTAATTAAGAGCGCGCGGGGTAGTCAACAGGGGTAGTCAAGGCGACAGGGGTAGTCAACAGTGGTAATTAAGAGCGCGCGGGATAGTCAACAGGGGTAGTCAACAGGGGAAGTCAAGCCATTCCAATTAACTTAACGTCGGTGGCCCGACGCCCCAGCGTCGGTCGCGCGAAAGCCGCCGCGCGGGAATGCGCAATTTGCATCCGCCACAAGCGTTGCCTGATATGCGAAATATCGTTCGCTGTCGCTTGAAACTCGTCCCGACGCGCGCCGTCTGCCGATCATTGCGCAGCTGCAGCGCGCGCCAGGGTGGTGATCAGCGCGGTGAGACGCATGGAATGACATAACCTAAACTTCGCCAGCTGAGCCAACAACACAGACTTGCCTACATTTGTGGCGCATGGCACGCGCGTCGCGCATGCCGCCCGTTGTCTCTGCGCCGCGCCCACTTACCCCCCCCTCTCCACGCGCTCCTTCCCCAATCCCATCGCGTTGCGCACCTGCGCGCGCAAAAGCGCGTCGCGCGCAATCACGCGCGCTCGCGCAGCGCTCCTCCGCCGCCTTTCACCCGCTCACCCGTCAACCAGACTGCGCTCGCACCGCGCGCTCGCCCCGCAGCGCCGCCCTCGCGCCCCGCCGCACCCCCTCCCCCACGCCCTCACCCTCTGCTCAACGACGCAATTGCCCCGCCGCCATTGCGCCGCGCACGCGCGCCTGGCGCGCGCGATGGGCGCGGCATTGCGGTGCCAACGGGGTGCGCCTCGCACGCGCGCGTGCGAACTGCGACGCGCGCGTAAACGAGGCGGCGGCGCTGGCGCTGCGCGCTGCCGACCCTTGTACATGGCGCTGCGCGCCATGCATTTCTCCGCGGCGATTGCGCCCTCCGCCCGCCAAGGAGGGTTCAGAACCGAGAGAGTATTAAAACAGAACGCGCGTCGCGCACGCGACGAGAATAGACATTGCCCCATGCCACATCGCCGCGCACCTTGCGCGCGCGTCGAACATTCCAGCGGCTCACTCGAGCGCCGCTTGATCGCCCGCGAGGTCGGCGGCAGCCGTTGCAAGCGCCAAAGCCCGCGAGCGCTCGGCGCAGTGCTAGCTGCTAGCGAGCGTCGCGCCGCGCCGATGCAAGGTTATGTCGGCGCGCCACGCGCGCGCAAGCGTGACATTGTGAGCGCCTCGAGCAGCGGCAAAGCGGTTGTCGCAGAGGGGGGGTGCGCGAGCCAACGCCAGCTCTCGATCTATCGTCATCGCCCAATCATGCGGGCGAAAGCGCACCCCCCCTTCCCCCACCGTCTCCGCCCTTCTGATCCGCGCGCACCACCCAGCGTCTCCCGCAGCGCACTCGACCCGCGCGCTCGCGCACCGCCGCCGCCGACGCGACCGCTGCCACCGTGCGCACGCCTCGCGCGCCCCGCCGCCCGACCCGCCCACCCGCGCGCGCTCGCACTCACGCGTGCGCGCCGCGCCACCACCATCGCCATCGCCACCGCTACTGCCTCTCACCTCCCCCCCCTGCCAGAACTCCTGCTCGACCCCGCGCACGCGCGCCGCCCCGCCCTACCCCCGCGCATCCCGCGCGCGCGCCCGATCGCAGCCCCCGCCCCCCAACTCCACCCGCCGACCCGTCCCGCCCCCTCTCGCAGCCTTACCCCGCCCCGCGGACGCACGCGCGCACAGCCTCGCAATAGCGCGCGCGCACTCACACGCATGCGCGCGCACGCATGCGCCACGCGCGGCCCAGTTCAACCCGCCGTCTCCATCGACCGCATTGCGCGTCCCGCCGCTGACTCACTTCTGTCGCACTCGCGCAAACCAACCGCAAATCAATAACAATACAATGGCAACAACGCGCACACACACAACCACGCGGCTTCATTTCGTCATCGTCGCTCTAATGGCGCGATGCGCTCGCACAAATATTGCGCATGCCCCACTTCCCCCCGACCACCCCCTTCACAACCCGCGCGCGCCATCCCCCGCCCCTCTCGCCCCCCCCCCCACCCCCGCGCCCCCTCTCCCCCGCCCACCACCCTGCCCCACCCCTCGCCTACATCACCCTTTCCCACGCGCCAACCCACCCACCCGCTGCCCGCCCCCCCAGCCGTCGGACGCACTCCATTCGTACCCTCCCACCAACCCATCATTCCCACCGCGGCATGCTCTTCAGTCTTGCATTCCCACCACGGCATGCACTCAACCATCCCACAACCACGCTCCCCCCCCACCACCACCACCACCACCACCACCCCACCCCACCCCACCCAACAACACCCTACCCTGCCCCACGCCCTACCACCCCCAGCCACCCCCACCACCTCCCCCCCCCCCCCACCACCACAACCACCACACGCCGCACCCTGGCCCCCTCGCCCCTCCCCCGCCACCACCACGCACGCACACGCCTCGCCACGCGCAAGCACGCTAACCCCCTTCCTCAGGCGCGCACTTACAATCGCCACTGACGCGCGCCACCCAGTCCCCCCCCCCCCCCACCCACCCACACACACACACACACACCACACACACACGCCACCACCATCACCACCACCACCCACCCACCCACACCCACCACACCACGCACACACACAAACGCGCACACACAAACGCACAACTATAACCCCCCCCACCCCCCCCCCACCACCATGCCACCCGCACCACCACCGCGCCGCCGCGCACGCGCGCGAGCGCACACGCGCGCGCAGACGCACACACAAAGACATACACACACCACCCCCCCAACCACGGCGCACTCACCCACCACATCTGCCCGAGCGCTCACCCACCCACCACGACAACACACCAAAGCGCCTCGCCCTGTGTCGCGCAGCCGCCCCCCTCCCCTCTCCACCGACCCCCATCAGTGAAAAGGGTAGCAACGCATGAGCACTGCCCGCTCCATCACCCACCACCAACGCCCTCCACGCAACTCTTCACTACCGCCCGAACAGTCTGAGCACATCTTTTATATCCACCCGACCTTCTTCCATTTCCTTCGCCATATCGCCCCATATCCTAGTGTTCCCACCCACCTGCCGCCGCGCAACTACCCTATCCCATTAAACCTTCCTCTCGGCCACTCACTTACCGCAGCGGCCACGCGCAAACGTATGCTTGATGTGCTCGGCATAATAAACTAGGTGCCGCGCGCCGACACAGCGCTGCTACGCGGTGGATATCGCATGGTCGGTGGAACAAGTTTGAAACGCGGGTGCGGAACGCAAGCGGCACCATGCGCTTGCGTGTCGGCTGCGTACCCAGCGCGCTGCCGCACCGCGGTTTCGCGATGCCGATTCAACGTTCGCGCGGTAAGCGCTAAGAGTTTGCGCTCGTCGTGCGTTAAGGGTAAACGATAGAAGGGGCGCGTGGTTCACACATGTGGTGTCTTGAACAAGTGGCGCTACGTTGGCCTTGACAGCGCTGTTAAGATGTTGCTTTGTACAGGGCGGAATCGATGATTCACGCATTGATGCCACCAGTGCATCGGTTTACGTTGCTATGGTTACGCCGCGCGCTGGGTGGTGCGAGTTTGCGGGTAAGCGCGCTGCGGCAGGACGCGGCGCCGCAAGCATTCCTGAAGCGCTCGCCGCTGGCAGGTGTTTTCGCGCGTCGTCGGTCGGGGTTCAACTCGTTGTTGATTGGCGCAACGCCCGTGCGCAAGTTGGTTCAACGCCCACAGCCTTCACCGACATCTGTTGTACACGATGCCTTGCTGTGCCGTTCAACCGCTTATTTGTCCCTCGTTGCAGTTCGTCTCCCCACTTAGCGCCCGCGTGTTCTGTGTGTTTAACGCGCGCCCGTGCGACGATGCCTCTTCTATATGTCAATAGCGTGTGCGTTTAGAATGCGATGCTGCCCTACTTACTTAAGATATGGCAATCAGAGAGTCAAACTTGCCCGTATCGATGCACTTGGTATTAGATAGCGTACGTGCGTTTGCAGGCTGGTTATTCGCGCACACATGGCACGCGAGTTCCCACGCAAAGTTTACCGTTGCCCTGTGCCCCACCCCGCGCGCCCCCCACTCAGCCACATCCGTTACCCACGCCGCCTCCCGACGCATCGGCGCCTTAGGGGATCATATGCGATGATGATGTTTGAAATGCTGATGTCGTGCATTGTGCTTTACTGATGCATGTCGTATTTTTTTGTGTGTGTATGTATTAATTGATTCGGCCTTAACCTGCCACTGATTGGCTCGGATGTTGGTTTGTTTATTTGGCTGTTTCCGCGTTGGCCACGCGATGACACCTAGGATCCCCTGGGGTCCTCCTCTAGCTTCTTAGCCCTCCAAGTCCCCTGGGCTTATGGACGACTGCGTCGCCCATAGGTGGCCAGAGGACTTGACCGAGCACTAGAGAGCATGAAGAGCAGGACTCCTAGAGACCAACCTAGGCACCAACCTAGAGACCATCCTAGAGGACCCCAGATGCCCACCTAGAGGACCCGAAGACACCCTGAGACGAGCCCAAAGTCAGACAGGAACGCGGTGCCCCATTACCCTCAGAGCCAGAGCCCACAGAACCTAAAGAGCCCGAAGATCACCCAAACCAACCCAAGAGGCCAAACAAGCCTGATAAAACCACAAAGATCCAAGAAGAGCCAGCCCAAACAACCCAAAGATGCCCAAACGATCCAGACATCCCATTATGCCCTGATGCCCAAGAGAACCCTGAGCCCCAAGAACACCAAAGACCCCCAAGCTCCCTCAGAGTCCAAAGGGCGTTCACGCAAAGCGGACAGATTCATTGTTTTGGCCAGGCCCAGCGCTCGCACAAACTTGCGAGTCGTGGTGAATGAACGCCTTCCGCAGAAGGCAAGCCTCAACGCTTCCTCTTCTTCACACCCCACTGGTCCTTCGCGATGTTCATGTGCTCGCTCGCCAGCTTCTTGTTGGCGGCAGCGTCCGCGCCCGTCGGCGTAGCCTCGACGGAGAACAGCCACTCCTTCAACACCATGTCGGATGGACACGCCCACTCCGTCAGACAGAGATGGCATGACCTGTGACGGTAGCAGTTCACTGTCACCGACTTCGCAGGCTTCCCCCGCTGAATGCGCATGATGTGCCTCCCTGCCATGTGTATGTAGCCTGATGCTGACGGTTCTCCCAGCAGAAGCCATGGCTGATGATTTGGCGGAGGTGGAGGTGGAGGCTCCTCATGACCAGGAACGCCAACGCCATCAGCTGGATCAGAAGGCCCCGATAGGTCCTCGGTGCCGTCCAAAACCTTTGCAACGCCACCTGTAATAATTGACAACGTGTGGTCGTCGCACGTGGGAGGATCCACGACTGGCTCTACACCAGGTTCTGGTTCCAGTGGCGGCGGGAATGGATCGACCAGCTGAGCAGGAATATCATCATCATACGCATGGTCGAGCTCCTCGGCTGACGTGATAGACTCATTGCAAACGTCATCAGCGACGTCGAACTCGTCATGCAACTTTCCGCCACCGCCTCCTGAATCGCCATCCTCGCGTGGACCATCATCACCTTGAAGCTCAGGCTCTTGACGATCTGCAAGTGGAAGAGGACCCTCATCATGACTGGCTCCTGCGGCACCTCCCGCGCGGCCTCCACGTCCACGGCCTCGCCCTTCGCGACCACGACCTGTGCCTCTGCCTCTGCCTCTGCCAGGCTTCTTCTCCATCTGCTTCTGCACTCTCGCCTGCGCGGTCTTGCTGAACGGGTCGTCGGTGACCATGGCCTGCGCGATCTTCTCGTGCTTGGCAGTCGTGCTCGAGGACTCCGCGTTGAACTGCAGCGGCCTCTTCATTCCAGTCTCCCACAGCTTCCCCAAGTACTGTAGACCTGTAATCCTCGAGCGCCTCAGTGTCCCGTCGGCGTGGTCCACCTGGTAGCGCGCCTCGTAGAGCTCCATGGTATCCATCATGTCCGCCAAGAGGTAGATCCACTCGTCGGAAGTTTTCGTATCGATCACCTGGGCCTCGACGCCGTTCAGCTTGCTCTGGCGATCTGCGATGTACACGCAGCATGGTAGCTCAATGTCCTGAGGGCCGAGAAAACCAAAACTCTGTTTGCGAACCTCATCCTGTTCTTCGGGTGCCTCCTTCTCCCCCTTATTCTCCGCCTTCTCCTCCTCCCTCATTCTCCTCTTCTGGTCCCTCACCATCCTCGTCCTCGTCCTCCTAGAGCCCTCCCCCTCCGTGTCCTTCTTCCTCCTCCTGCTCCCCCCTACCAGTGATCGCCCTTCCCCTTCCCCTTCCTCCCCTCCTTTCCTCCTCATTATCCTGATCCTGCTCCTCGTCCTCCTCCTCATCCTCGCCGTGAGTCCTCGCTGGTGCTGTTCTGCTCCTTCTCGAACGCGTTCATCGTTACGTCGAAGATCTTCGGGTTGTAGGTCACATCGCTGATGATGCAGACCGTCCTCGCAGTGCCTCCAGTGGGGCTGCGACCAGCAACCACAATCATCGTATCGGACTCGTCCGCCTTCGCACGGCCGATGTGGTCAATGAACTTGTGGATGCCCTTCTCTACGATCTCGAAGGCTGCTGGTTGTCTGCTCGTTGATCTGTCAACGTTTCTGGCGCTCCGTCCAGTGCCCCACAAGTCGTACTCTGCAGACAGCGCGAAGTCCACTGAGTTGTCGCTCGCAACGCTCCTCTCCTTGCCGCTCTCGTCGTACACCTGCGAGTCCTTAGGCCACCCGTTCTTGGAGACCCACGCGAGCATCTCGTCTGGCGTGATGGGAGTAGAGCTGCATCCGCCGCCCCAAGTGGTCTTGTAGGCGGTCGGGGTCTCGTCAGTCTGCTTCTTCGGCCGCGCCTTCCACATGCTGTACGCCTCCTTGAAGACGTCCCGATCTATATCCTGGACCCACATCTGCCGAAACCTAGTCGACAACGTGCTCAGCTCCTCCTCCGTCAACGTTCTCCCCTTCGATGCCTTGGCGTCGTTCATATACTGATTTCTCGCAAGAAGGTATGGGTTCAATCCAGGAGCGCGTGAACCAGCGCCAGGGTCTCTGTTCTTGGGGTCCACGTCCGATGGCGGCGTCCAATGAGCAGGGTTCTGCCTGGTGATGCTGATCTCATTCTCGAATGACCTCTCCTCGGTCGGCTGCTCCGACGCTCCTTCGACGATGGCGCCATCGTTCTCACGAACAGCATCTGCCAAGGCTGGAAGATCTCCAGGCCCTTGCAACGGAAGTATATGGAGCTTCTGCGGGATGGTCGGGGAATCGTTCACCAACGGCATGCAACTCACATTCTCCTTGCCTCCGTCGTTGTACAAGCACCTGGGAGCTAAAGGGCTCTTGCCACCATTTTCACAATGAATCGAAACCATCTGTGCAAGAAGATGTTCGCGTTCCGCATTGGCACTGTTGCGGCCTTGGCCCCTGCGAGGGTGACGGTGGGTGTACTCGCTGTTGAGTCTCTCGATCATATCTGTACCATACCCAAAAGACCTGAAATCATTGTATAATGTAGACATGCACTTTGTAGACATCAGGTCGTCCTCGGTCGGGAACAGCTCCACCAAGCCCTTCGTATACACGCCCTTCTGGTCTGTCTTTTGGAGAGCTGCTTGGGCTGCGCGGCGCTTCTCGTCCTCGGTGGACCTGCAATGAGAGAGTGGATACAACGCGAATGGGTACTCAGAGAATTTGGCCTCGTATCTCCTGGCCATGGCAGCATTCAATCGTAGAAGTTGGCTCCGTGCCCACCTTGAGAACTCCTGATCCTGAATCGGAGCCTGAAGCATGTCCAGAATTGCCCACGGTTGTCGCATCTGGTCACCGTTGTTCCAAGAATCCAGCAAGTGAAGCATCCGTTCGGAGAACATGCCGATGTAGGAATCGTGGTCGAGCAGGTGGTCCAGCTTAGACTTGCACCCGCCCTTCGGAATTGTATTCCCCAGCAAGGGGTATAGGAGATACTCGTCCGCTGTCTCGATGATGCTGGAGAACACGGCCAGCTCGAAAAAGGTCCTCTCCTCGCTGTAATACTCTCGGACTTTGCGGGCCCTGATGCGGAACACCGTCTTCCAATAATCCTCGGTGCCCTCATCCATGGAAGCCGTTGGCATCGGACAAGGGCCGTCGTCCGTGCTCCAAGCCCCAGTGAACGAATCAATCCCAAGCCTGTAGGTCAGCCGTCGCAGAAGGGTCCGCTTCATGCACATCAACAGGTTCGTCCACCGCGATTCTGCCGGCCTCGCGTCGGCGGTGCCGTAGAGCGCGTGGACCGCGGCCACGCACATCTTGTCTACTGTCTCCTGCCTTGAGCGGCAGCACGGCTTGCCCGTCGCAGGGTCGTGGCAGTAGTGGGTAATCTTCTGATCGCCGATGGTGCCGTTCATGATCTTGCACAAATCTCGGAGATCTGTGAGCAGTTGTGACTCGGACTGGCCGTTCTTCCCGCGCTTGTGGTAGTCCGACTCGAAACTAAAGAGCATCTCGCACAAAAAATGAAGCGTATGTGAATGTGCGTGGTCGGGTGGCGGGCCGACGATCCGTTCAGCACGTTCTGAAACGATCTGCTCGATACCATTGATTATCTTCGACAAGTTCTGGCGGTACCTGTTCATGGCAACGATGCTGAAGTGTCTCGTGGTGTGTTTCCTGCATCCTATCAGCTTCAGCTTCCCTCTGTGATGAGCGTGTATCTGGCACGTCTCTGGCATGTAAAGAAGCTTGGCGCCGTGAAGAGCGCCCAACCGCGGCTTGACCTGATACTGGATGTGGTGACCCCACGCGCGCAGCACGATCAAGTTCTGCGAAGCACGATCGCACATCGGGGCGTAGGTCAACGATGACACTGACTGCACAACCGCATCGATGTCCTCCCCAAAGATATCGAAAGGCCCTCCACGACGCAGGCCGCCCATCATGTCGTGAGCTCTGCTTCCCTCGAGCTCCGCAGCCTTGGAAAGGATGTACTGATTGTGGATGCTGCCCGTCCTGAGCTCGAGATTCACCATCATGAAGCTGAGGTTGGCTCTTTGAACGAGCGTTGGTATCGACATTGCTTTTCTCAGCGTGCGGTATCTCTCGCTCGGTTTCCATGATAATTTCACCTCCACCTCGTCCCAAGCATGCCCGCACTGAACGTGGATATATTTCCTGGTGTCCGAGATGTGATGTGCACTGCAATGGAATGCGTAGTCGACTCCGTTCTTCTGCCGATCCAAAATCAGTTCCGAAGCAACTGTGACAAGTCTTTTCTGATTTACTCCCACGTGCGTGCCCTTGGTTGGCAAGAAGCAAGCGCGAACTGCCATGATGAAATCGTTCGATTCGAGGTTGCGTTTCCTCCCTAACGCTGTCGAGCCTGACGGTGTACCGAGAACTAGCTTTGCTGCAGGAACTGTGGAAACGATGCTGCGTACCATGGCATCTGTCTGCTTCTTCGCGTCGATGGCCCTCTGCTCTGCTACGCGTGCTCGCTTCTGGAATCGCACGAGCCGCGCATTCATTGCAGTCTCCCAGGACCGAGGGCGTAAGTGCTGCACGGCTCTCTCGGGCGCAGGGTCCACAGGCATCAACTCGAAGCCCTGCAACACACCCAATGATCCTGCACCTGGTGGAATGTCTGCTGCTGGAATATCATCTGCTGGAATGTCTGCTGCTGGAATATCTGCTGCTGGAATATCATCTGCGATGAAACCAACTGCTGGGATGCCTGCTGCAGGGATATCTGGGCCGAGGTTCGTGCTGACATCTGGAACGGTTGCGTCGAGCTCGCCAAACTCAGCAAGTATGTCCGCGAGACTGCCCTCAAAACCGCCACCAATCGACGCCATGAGAAGGCCACAAGCCTCTAATGTATGAAGAGCTGCGCAAAGCAAAACGGATATGGATAGCGCAAACATTTGCAGCATATGGAGAAAGCGTCCGAGGAATCGGCCTCTGCCAAAGCGGCTGCGGAACTGATCAAAGCGAAAATGTGATTGACCCCTTCCGTCGGTTCGACTTCGGAGAATGAGGGGGGGTCTGGGTTACTCAACTTACTCTGCTTAGGGGGGGGGGCGCAATTAGGCTACTGGCATAGGCCTTGAAGGGAGTTGCCTCAGGTATTTCAAGTTTAGGTTTTCTTGGGACGTTGGCTACCTTTGGGCGCTTGGGGAGGAATGGGGCTTGCATTTAAGAAGGTGGGGGTTATTCCCTTGGCGTTCGACGCATAGAGGTAAATCAGGCGAGGATGTCTCAAGCGCACGCTACTACTGATCGCAAGTATCGCAAGCATAGTCTTTAGGATGCTTTGGCTGTTGACCTAACGAAATTGTGCGTCCAGAATGTTGCTGGCAAGATTCGCGTTGACGCACGCCGCGTTTCGGCCCCAGGGATCCCGTTGACGCGCCCTTTTGGGCCGTTGTATAAAAACCTAAGATCTCAGACCCCCAGGCGCGCTCAAGGCAGGAGAGGCAGGGAGAAGGGATAGGGCCCTCCTTCGAAGGAAAAGGGATCCTCAGAGCCGACGGCAGAAAAATTGTGGGCGTCGGCGTCCTCGATGTGGGTCTCCAGAGGCTGGCTCCCAGGCCCTGGTCAGCCAATAGCCTGGAATGACAAGCAAGCCCCAGGGTAGAGGTCGAGAGTCCGAGAGGACCCACGTGACATGAACAATGTTTTGCCAGTTCTCTGTCAGGAGGGTAACTTTCGCAACCAGATTAAACGGCAAAGCGCATTCGCGCTATTCTGGAAGATCTTCTTCCTGTAAAAATTCAATAGTCTCATGCTCAGGTTCACGCGACGGGTTGGTGATGTACTTCTTCCCGCCATTGCTTGAGTAAGTGCGCCGCTATGCTTAACTGAACTACAGTAGACGGACGAGACCAGGCCGGCCGAGGAGGGTGCCCGGACGGCCCGCGCGCGCGGCGGGGCGGGGCACTCTTTTGCTAGTGCAGCCGAAACAGATACAGCTTCGGCGGGAATCGATCTCATGTAGCGTCGCGACGGCAGTGCAACAGCAAGGCAGGGGCGATGACTGAATCAAGCCCCCCCGCGGACTCCGCGGACTCCCCGGCGAGCTCCACTCGCCAGGGTGGACGTCAACGGTTTGTCAAAGCCCCGAAATGTGTTCGCATAGCGGCCCGTCGCGCCGCGCCCGGCAGGCAGCTCGCCCGCTACCTGGCTCGCAACGCTCCGATACGCTCGGTGCATAGCACGGAGGCGTCGTGGGAACGCTCGCAGCATAGCTGCAAGCGCCCCTCCTTCTCTTCCACTCAGCCCCAACTCTGGTCGCCGCGGCCCCAGCCGTTGCAGCCTTGCCAGTTGCCTGAGCTCCAGCTCCAAGACGACCACCAATTGTCGGCGTTCTCGCGCCATGGCGACATGGAATCCGTGCTCAGCAGTGAGATGCCGGCGTTCTCGCGCCATGGCGGAGCGGGGTCCGCGTGCTGCCCTGGATCTCTCTCGGCCCGTGGCCCTGCAGTGCCATAGCAGAGCTTGATGGGGCAGCGCCCGATCTTGGATGCAGATCCCACTGCGTTGGGTTGTCTGTTCGGCGACACCGAGATTCCTGTTGATCGTCTGTCGCGCGACTGCTCCGCCTCTCAGCTCCTTTGCCGTCGCTCCCGGCCACCTTGTCCATGCCATTGGCATTGTTGGTCGTTCTTGCTGTCGCGGGGCGGCCTTCGGGCCGCGCGGAGTTGGGCCCCCTTTCACCTTGCATCCTCACTGACATAGTCAGAGGAGCCTGGGCAGGTTCCCGCTTGGCCAGAACTGGAGGCGCCAGGAATTCCACAGGGGGCCGGTGCTCCGTCAGTTTCCGCCCCACTGCGTCTTTCCAGGCAGTGAGCGGCTGGGTCGCGGCGCCCCGCCCGGACATGGCGCGTCGCCAAACCATGCTGGGCTCGTCGAGGTCGCGGTCCCTTGGGAAAGCGTAGTCCCAATCAGACGGCTCGAGGAAGGCGCGGCCCTCCTCCCCCCCATAATCCCCCCGCTGAAAAACGGCCGCCATGTCCTCGGAGGAACAGCGGGGTTGCTGCCAGTAGCGGGCGTCTTGAGATGCAAGGATTGGAAATTCATCCACCTTTGCCCCAGCTTCTTGGCCTTTCCCAGTTTATAAAAGGTTCTGCTACTCCATCAGCTCGTCGTCTGCAGACCCTGGTTGCGAGGCGAACACCATGGTGATGTTGCTGTGGAACGTGGTCGCGCCCTGCAAGCCTTCCTCTCGACGGTCGACGATGCCTTCTTCACCTGTGTCTTTGCGTTTGTCTGGTAAACGGGTTCACACGCGGTCTGCATCGCGACACTTCATTCTCTTCTCCGTGCTCGGCGCCTCGGGGCCAGGGGCATAGCCCCCGTGACCCTCCCGCTTGGCCAAGCCGATGTCTCGTGGATTGGTATTAGGCCAAATCGTGTCGGGGGCGGCTACAACGGCGTCGCGCTGCACGGGCGCTCTGCGTGTGAGGCATGCAGCTCGAGATGCCCAACCGATTGCGGCAATCGTTGCTGCGCCGGAGGTAGCCGCCCTCCCAGTCCAGCGGCGCGCAGAGTGCGCTCTTCTTCCCAATGGACGCGAGCGTGTTCCCATCGCCGACGCCAGGTGCTCGAGCGATGTCGCGGCGTGGCTCGATCCAGTCTGAGCATGCCGCGCTGAAGTCAGGGAAGATTCCGAGACCGTGGCACCGTCGATCATAGACCAGGGCCCACGAGATCTGGGCCCGCTGCTCCCTGGACGCGGTGAGACGCAGGATCCAATCCATGTCGCTCCAGTTGGGTCGGAACGCTGTTGCCAGCGAGCCGTCGCGCTGGATCCAGAAATCCTCGTTCTCGAAAGAACGAGTCTCAAAGGTGAGCACGCGAGACTCCGAGAGAGAACATGGGACGTCCAAATCGAAAGCGCGAGCGCGCAAAGCTTGGCCGGCTACTGCACGCGCCCAGCCGCCAGGCCTGAGCCACGCCGGCAATGCACCTTGGATTTCACCGCGCTGCCCGTCCCGCGTTCTCCGCGCCAGCTGAATCGCCCCACCCGAGCCTGGCTCTTCTTCTCTGACAGTTTCGCCTTCAGGAAAAGGGTGCGGGCCAAGCTTGGTCGGCAGGCAGGTCAGGAAACGACGCCCTGGAGGTCCCTTTGCGGCGCCGCAACGTGCCCGGCCATAGACCTGCGCACCGAGGCATCGCCCAATGGAATGACGACTGCCTGGTGCGAGCGCCTTGCTGGCGCGTCGCACTTGACACGCATGCGCTTGGGGTCAACAACTCGGACGGAGTGACCCTTGCACGCGCGGAACAGCAGAGGCACCTTCGCAGGCTTTGCCATGGGCGCACCCCCGAAAACATAGTCGTCGGTGGGTGGGTCGCGCCCGAAACTGTCGTCACAGTCGTCTGGCTTAGTCATGGGGCCCTCTTCAGCTTCCGATATTTGCACGCCAAGTAAGAGCAAGAGCATTCATGAAGCAATTGGGCAAGAGCATGCATGAAGCGTGCCCAGGACTCGCCGTAGCCCCTCGTCGCCCAGCACCTTGACGACGTCGGACGCCTCAACCCACCCGCCGGAGCTGCGAACGTGAGCTGCGCTGCGCATCGCCAAGTGAACGATGAGCGAGCCGATGCGTCCAGCCTCTTCCACCTCATTTCCGGATACCACGCGAGCGTACGCAGCTCACCGGCAAGGTTCATGGAGATGAGGTCATCCTCTGGCTTCTGGAGACAGTGGGGCTCGACCGCAATGTAGCGAGCGCGCAGGAACCGACGCGCGTTCACCCCGTCCTCAGGGGACAGGTGACGCAAGTACTGCACGCTCGCATCGCCCACCAGTTCGCGGGACATCTCCAGCGGCCTCTCCTGGGAATCGCTGCCCCGCCTCTGTCTGCGAAGGACTCGGGGCCGGAGTCGCGGTGCCCCTCCAGCTTCCGGTCGATACTCGCGACCAGCAAGCCTGCAGGGTCGTCATTATCAACGGGCGGGGCGCCGAACTCGTCCTTCTCCGCATGCTCCAGCCCGCGGTGGGCTGCACCCCCTCGCTCCGCTCTCCTCGTCCTGAGCTCGCCCATCGAGAACTGCCGGTTCTTGGGCGGAGTCGGGGCCCCGCCAGTGCAGAAATCACGCGGCAAAGATGCTCCGGGGAGACTGTTGGGGAATATCGAGAGGAATGAGCCGAACCTTCAGCACAGTGGGCACAGTGCTCTCATTTGCTCGGCTCTTTTCATCATCGCCCATGTCGCCCCCCGCGCCATCCGACTCGTCGCCCTCTTCTTTGGCCATCGCCGCGACTGTCACCTGGGCGCGGTCTGCGCCCAGAGGCGCAGGTGGCTCATCGCAGGGGGCTTCCAGGTCCACATCGCTCGATGCTCTGGGGATGGGTGTCGGCATAGTCTCGGGGGTTGCGCCCTCGCGATGCGCTTTGGCCAGCGCAGGCGACGCAGGTCTAAGCAGCGGGCGGCGGAGCTGGAGGGGGGCCCGCGGCGTAGCTGCGAGCCCCCATCGCCCGAGTCCGCGGCGGTCGGCCGTTGTTTCCCCTCCCGAATATCGTCCGGGTCTGTCGTGAACTCCGACGCGCTGCTCTCGTCCCGCCTAGCTCTGCTGCCCCTTCCAAAACCTCAGATCGGCACCATAGCTAGAAAAGCATATTCTCGTGCTCCAGGACCTTTTCGAAAGCATTGCCTCGATGGGCATTGGCCCAATTGCTGCGCGCGCTGATGCGGGCTGCATGGGTCAATGCGCAGCGCCGCGTCGGGCGCCCCACAGGAGTCGCGCGCCTCCACCAGCTTCAGCATTGACCTCCCCCGCGCCTCCTCGCGCGTCGCGCAGTAGCGTCCGAGCCGGAGACGCAGGTGCACTTGCTGCGTCCGAGCCGCAGCCTTCATAGCTTCCACGCTGCGCTCTTTCGTCAGCGGTCGCGTCTCGCCCATCGGCGGGGATCGATGAAGTGGCGCGACGCGCCGCGGATCGCGCGGCTATGAAGCTTGGGGGGCAGTCGAGCGCTGCTCCTTGGAGGGGGGGCGAACTCTTGCATCCGCTCTGCACCCTCTCCTGAAGCCTGCCGCCCCCAGGATGTCCCCATGCGACCGCTGGCGCAATTGTCCCCGCCTACGGAAACGCGTGATGTCTCCGTGGATGTCCTCCGGGTCGTCCCGCATGATCTCCGCGGTGCGATCCCGGAACTCTCGGTCTCTCTGCTTCTAGGGCTGAGGCGGACCTTCGTCGTCGGAGGCGCCCTCGACATAGTCGTGGGACGCCTGCATCTTGCGCCCCATGTCCTCATCATCTCCCCCGGCGGGCTGAGGGCCCCCAGACCGATGCCTTTTGAAGTCTCTTTGCGACGCTGGATTGATAACGGTTAGGTCGACCCGCGATTCCTCACAATATGTAGAGAGCCTCTCAGGGCCGGGGTCGACGCAGTATGGTTCGTAGAACTGGTGTGTTTCTAGCTCTTTCCCCCCGTACTTTGCCCCAATCCATTGGGCGTCACTTTCGCATGCGAACTCGAGAAGATGCTCGACGAGCAGCTCTCGGTCATTGCGGATATCTTGTATATGCCCCCTTTGCCGGGCACTGCGGAGACGCCGTCGCGCCGCGCGATGCGCCCGGCGATACTCGAGCCGAGTGGGGTCATAGACCCCCTTTCCACCCCCGAGCCCCCCATGGAGCGAAGAGGGCCTGGGTCCGCTGCAGCCGTGCGAAGTCGAGCTCGAAGTGGTCGCCAGCAGACACCTCGGGGCAACGCAACCACAGCGCCTTGGCGCGGGTCTGCGGCGGCGCGGCGAAGTAGAGACGGAGGGCAGTTCTCACCAGGCGAGGGCGAGGGCAGCAAGATTGTCTGTTCTTCTCTGAGACTACTGCCATAACCCCCCCAATTCCGGCGGCGGAGCCAGGATCTGGCAATCGCATGTGACAGCAATTCCGTCGCCGAACAGCTCTGCTGCATTGGAGCAGGTGGCGTGCTGCCACGGCACTGCGAAGGGGTCTTTGAAGGCGTATACCCCCTCGGCGGGCGTCTCTGAGCCCTTGCAGTTCTTCGCCCGCCCGCCGTCGCCCACCCCGGAGGCGACGAACGCGCCAGCATTGAGAGCGGCGCCAAGCCCGTTGATGTTGACGGCGTGCGAATAAAACTTCCAACCTGAGTCCCGATTCAAGCGCACGTAGTCCGCTGGCAGGTCAAGTGGAAGGGTCATCACGGTCTGCTCCGACTGGGAGACAACGGCCATTCCTTCCAGATCAAGAAAGTCGCATACCACCCGTCCGTCAGCCGCGCACAGGCGTCGGGTGGCGAGCCGCTCGGTCACGCAGCGACCGAAATAGTTTCTGGCGGGCTTGGGCAAGCGTGCTCGGCGCATTGCCGCCGCGGGCCATGCCTTGGAATGGACGTGCATGCCATTATTCCTGCAGGAGGAGTCATCGGGCATCAGTTCCCTAGCCAACAGCTTCGGGTGCGACGGTATGCGCGACAACAGCAGCTTGTACGCGTCGGAACTGTCGTGCTCCTCCCCTTCAGCGTAGCCTCAATATCTTGTGTCCAGCTTGTGGCTGCGCCTGGCCCGACTATGATCGGCTGCTGGTGGACTCGACTGGCCTCGAAGGCGGACGGGCAAGCAGTCACTCTGTCCTCGGTGTTGCACATCGGGTAGACCTCCGGGGCCCCGTCAACGATGCGATGCTCCGAGAGCGCAAGCAGTGAGTCCTGCATCTTCTTCCAGTCATCGACCAGGCTTGTTTTCCACATCCTGGAGGCGCCGCTGGCATCGCCAGCGGTCGCCCCGTTCTTGCGGCCCCCCCTGGGGTCGAGCACGGCTATCTCACCCCATTCCCGCAGCGCCTAGAGACATCGCGTCATCCTGGCATCCGGCGGCGCGGCGCGTCCAGCGTCAGGGCTGGCGACCACTGCTGGGAAATAGACGAGCGGGTCATATGGCAGAGCGCACACCGGCACGTCCACCCACGGCGGCATGGTAGCAGCGCCCTTTTCCTTGGCCCAGTCCTCGAACCCCTGCAGGTACACGTTGAAGCGCGAGAGAGCGGGCAGCGCAGGGGAGCCATGGAGGCTGAACAGCAGCAGCGCGCCGAATGGGATGTCCGCGAATGCCTGAGCACCCCCCCTTCGCGTAGGAGGCGCGGCTCAGAGAACATTCCACAGCCCCCCCTCGTCTTTTCTCCAGGACTGGCGTTCACCTCCATGCAGACTCTGCAGGCAGCGGTAATATCTGGCCATCCCCCTCACGGATGAGTCGCCAGCGCCATGCCTTGAAGTGCCGCGGGTCGCCATCTGGGTGTTCGCCATTTTGGAGCAGCTCTGGTCCGCGGACCCACAGCATGCGGCGCGAAACGCCAGACTCTCCCCAATGCACCATGCGGTCGCTTGAAACGGCTGCGGCCCGGCCGGCGAGCGTGTCCGCAGGCTTTGGAGTCCCGAAACGGTGCGGCGACAAACCGTGCGGTGACCTCGGAACCCTGAGAGACCTCACCGCACGGTCCGTCAACGCACGGTTTTGGGACCCTGGAGGCCCCTGTCGCACGAGACGTCCTCGGAGAACGACCCGAGTCCCAAAACCGTGCGGTGACCCCGAATCCCCACCGACTCACCGCACGGCGTGGTCACCGCACCGTTTGGGGGCCGCCGACAGGCAGCAAATTCACCGCTAGTCGCCGGGATCCCCCAGGAATGGGCACAGCCCAGCTCCGGGACCACCATGTTGGAGCTGTCTAGCCTGCCCAAGCTCCTCGGACTACAGCTCTAAGTACTGCTGGATGTCCGCCCCCGGCGCCGCACCTCGCAGGCGCCGGTCGTCCGTCGCTGCCGAGACCGTTGCCGCTCCACATGATAGAGCGGCATCGGTGCCCGGCTTGTCTCTGGAAAATGTTCTGGTTCTCGAATCCAGTATTCCCTCGCCGATCCAACGGCAGGATGTCTGGCAAGGTGATGCCGACTTGGCAGTATGCATAGCATCCTGCGACTTGGTTGTGGACGCCATGAAGATCGCCGTGGGGTCCGCCAGCAGCATGGCGTCTAGATATGTCAGGGTACACGTAGTGCACCTTGCCCTTCCACGCCCTATGAGGGCTGGCCCCGCCGCGCCGAACTCGCGCGCTCGCCTCGCTCGCTTCGCCTCGCCCCGCATACTTAGCATCAATCTCGTCTCCTTACGAATCGATCGAAGAGTCCGAGTGGCTCGGTGCGGCGTGCTCGGGTCGATGCGCGCCATCCTTGGTCCACTTGATAGGGCCCTCCGGCTCGGCCCCCCGTTCTTCAGCAGGTCAAGGGCCGTGCTCGGGGGCGACGCGACCCCCCCAGCCTGGAGGCGCCTCAAGAGCTCCACAAATGGGTCGCTTACGTCCCAGCCTGGCCTTTGCGCCGGGGCAGCCAGACTGTTGTCGCCACGTTCGGATGCGGCTTTCTCGCGCTTTTGACCGTTGCCGAGAGAGTCTCGCCGAAGGGCGGCCATCCTGCCGAGCGGCGGCGCTTGGAATCTTGACCCGGCGCAGAAAACTGCGGGGGCAGCGCATAGCGCTACTCCCCTAATTGGGGCAGGACAAAAGAATTATGCCTTGGGCGGGTCTCGACCGGCCCCGGCGACGCAGTCGCCGGGCGCCGGCTGGCCAGGTCACGGGCGTCCAGGGGCGTTGGCCCTGCCCCGACAATCCTTCCCAAAAGGGCAAGTCTGTCTGGCCTGCATGGCGCCTCCGGCACTGTTGTTTCTTCTGGCCCTTGCCGTTCCCCTTTGACTTCCCCTCGTCGTTGCTTTGCCCAGGTGCCGCGTTATTCTGCTGCAGACATCTGGTCCTGGTTGCGCTTGTGCGGGGGCGGTTTGCCAACCTTGTCCACGTGCGCCTCATACTTGTCACGGGGGAGCTTCTTCTCCTCGGTGGCCTGTCTGCGTTCGCGAGCGAGGACACTTGTCAGTCGACGATGGGCGAGAGACGCGGCTGAATGCATGGCGCAGCCCGTTCTTCCTGGAGTCGACGCTGGAAGCGCGGCTCTGAGATCGTTCCCGGTCCTGGCCTCCACCCTTGGGTCGGTCAGTGGGGCGCTCCTCGATCCTGCCGCGCTCTCTGTCTTTACCCTTTACACCCCCTTTCCTCTGCGTCCTCTTTCTTACTTCCGCCGCTCTGGCCACCTTCCTTGCCGCGCTGGGCAGCTGCGGCCGGTCCGGGAGCAGCGGGGCCACCGTTTCCCTTCGGGCGCGCTCATTGACATTGAGCTCGGGGGCATGGACGCGCACCCTCGAGGAACCAGTCGCAGGGGGCCGACTTCTTGAGGCGGCGGTCTTTCATGCAGGGGTTCTGCCCGCCCTTGCCGGGGCCCCTTCACCCCCTCCGCCGCTGCCCGCGCCTCCCACGGGAAGGCCGCGGGTGTTCAGCGTCCTCCTCTGTTTCTCGCGGTTGATATGACCTCGCTTCTTGCGCGTGGAATCGCTGACCTTATATGGCAGCAACTCGAATGTCTTCACCCCTGCGCCATACTCGTCGCTGCTGATCACAGATCACTATCGTGCATTGCATGCCTGGACCTTCTGCATCTGTCGATAGAAATGTTCCTGTATAGCGGGGCGGAAGGAGTCATTCAGTTTCTGCATCTCGCTGAGCGTTCTCACCCACTCGTCGTAGAAGTGGAATAGATAGCCGTCCGTTTCCTTGCCCGCACCACGAATTAATCTCTATCTCAATAAGGTACGCACGCGTGCACACGTGGCCATGATCCTGACGAGTGGTCACGTGGACGGCAATGATACGCCGGGTCTCGCGACCCTTCATCACGTTCCTGGCGGCTCGCGTGGAAATGTCGAGCCTTTCTATCTCGCTCGCAAGGTGGCGGAGCTGAGAGGGGGATTGTCTATCCCTGACTACCACATCGCCGTTGCCCATGAGGCCCGCTGAAATCATTGGGTCAAGTCGGGCGAAGTGGCCAGAGTCCTTCAGCTCTTTCGCCTCAACCTTCTTGAGGTGGAACGCGTCAAATATCCAACCGACTGCATCTTGGCGATGCTGACGCCGTAGTCCTGACCACGTTGCACTGACGTCGCTTGTAGGTGGCCGCGTCGAGATCGCCTCCAAGACTATCTTCTCGGCCTCGCCAGCGTCGTTCCAGCGCTGCGCAGTGGCGGGGGCCACGCCCGCGAGTGGAACGGGAACTCCACCGCCGCCGCCGCCTCCGGGCGGGTCGCCATCAGGCGGTCCTCCGCCGCGCCGACGCCGGCGATCGTGATCGTCGCCCTCGTCTCAATCGGGGGCGTGGCCTTCCTCATCTTCAGGGTAGCGGCACTCGCCGCCCTCATCGTCGCCATCGCCGCCATCGCCGCCATCACCTGGAGGGCCGGGGCCTGGATGTTTCATGGCACCTTCTTCGGGGGAGTCGACTCATCCTACTTGTCTTTTCGCTTGAAGATGCCGGACAAGCCCCTGGCCCCGGCGGCGCATATTCCGGGTGGGAGGTATCGAGACGAGCTCGCGCTCGCTCGGCGTGGGCCTTGATATCTCTTTTGCAACTCAGCCTCGGCGTTCCTCTCTTTCTCCTGGGCCTGCTCTTGCACCGCGGCGGCGACCTCGGCGCGCTGTTCGCGCATGTCCTGGCTCTTCGCCTTGCGCGCGGCCTGCGCCCCAGCGTGGCCCTCTTCCCGCTGCGTCGCTCGTTCGATGATTTCTGCGAGTATATTGTTCCCGGCCCTGGTGGCCTGTTCGAACTCGCGCAGCCTCTTTGACTCGGCGCTCTCCGCCCGGCGCCCATCGCCGCCCGGGGCGCGCCCGCGGACGGGCGCAGGCAACGGCGGGCAGTCCATGGGGCCAGCTCCTGGTGCAGAGGCAGCGGCGATCCGTTCCTGGAACTACTTTCTCGCCTCGCGTTCCTCATCCGCTTTTCTTTGATGCCTTCTCTCAGCTGCGCTCTCTCTCTCTCTCTCTGTCTCTGTCTCTGTCTCTGTCTCTCTCTCTCCCTCTCTTTTTCTCTCTCTCTCTCTCTATCCTTCTCTCTCTCTTTTTTTCTCTCTTTTTCTCTCTCCCCCTCTCTTTCTCTTTTTCTCTCTCTCTCTCTCTCTCTCTCTCTCTCTTTCTCTCCCTCTCTCTCTCTCTCCCTCTCTCTCTAGTCTCGGCTCGAGAGTGCCCAGCACTCAGACCGCAGCCGCGACGCGAAGCGCCCCGCCTCGGAGTCAGACTCCCAGGCCTCGCGAGACCGGAGGGGTCCCAGCAGGACCCTACTGATTCGCGTCACCTCTCTCCCCACCAGAGCGCCCGCAGCAATGGCCCCCAGTAAGCCGGAGCGCCGTCGCTCTTCCAAGCAGCCTCCGAGCTCACGTCCTGCTGCTGAAGGGTCTCTCCTCCAACGCAAGCAGGACTGCATCGCAGCTTTCAAGCAAGCGGGGTCTGACCGCCCCACGGCCGCATACAACGGGCTTGCCGAGCTGAACGCGGACGAGCTTCAGGCCACGTACGACATGCACAAGACCAACACAAAGAAGCTCGGCAGTGCCTTGATCCGCATGTGTGCCGCCAACCAGATCAGCTACACGCTGGATCACCACCAGCGCAGCAAGCCTAAGCGCATTGGTGGTGACACATCACACCCACCAGCTGCGTCCGCACGTCTTCAGGCTGCGGACGCCCAATTCATTGCCTTGGACCCGGCCTTCTGGAAGGTCCCAGTCCTCGCCGAACCCACATCACTTGACGACGGCAAGACGTACAAGCCCAGTATCAGCCTCCACGACTACGAGAGCGGTGAACGGCTGCTGCAACACCACCTCGAGCAGGGTAAGCGTACCACGGGTCAGCTTGCGATTGCTGTCATGGGCCCAAAAAACGATAACTACGTCGGTACCGAGCTCGCCGTCCCCGTGCTGAAGCGTCACCCCAAGGCGCCCAAAGTGGTCCACACGCACGTCCCCGTGACCGTGTACCAGCTGGGCACCAAGGAAGTCGCCTGCACGGAAAAAGTAGCCGTCGCCACCATCGATCCTGCCGACCACGTATGCTGGATTCGGGTGACCATACATGAAACCGAGGCCATCGCCGCAGTCCCCTCCATGCATCAGGCCTTCGAGGATCAGTTCTCGGGAGGTGCCCCCGTGAACGGTGGTCCACGCGCCAAGGGTCCTTTCCGAAGGGACTCCGCTCCACAGGACAAGGCGCGCCAAAACCAAAAGCACAGGGAGTCCAAGAAAGACGCTCGCCGCCAGGAGCTCGATAGTCAGCTCCAGGACACCTTCAAGGCCCTCTTCCACGGCAACTTTAAAGCCGTCACCATCCTCGAACCCTGCAAAAGCCTAGGCAGGTATGGATCGGGCGTCGGAAAGAGGTCCCTGGCTGCCACCTTCGGCGTCAGTCTTCAAGCGGTTGACAAGGTCTTGGCGGGTTCAGGGCAACTCGGCGCCACCTACGACCTCAGCAACGTAGGTGCAGACGAGCCCACTGCAGACAAGTACCAGACCGTGTGGTTCCCTGAGGACCAGCCCATCACGATGGCAGATGCGTTCCAGAAGTCGGTGGATTTCAAGGCCCTAGGAGTCGTCAGGCACGGCAAGTCAGGCTTATTGGGGATCCGTGTTGCACGAGGGTCAGACGCCGCCAAGGCTGCTGCCGTCAGCATCCGTGGCTGCGAAGCCACCCTCGCCAAGACGCGATACCGCATCACTGGCATTGCGGCACGCCACGCCACGCTGACCCAGCTCGCTAAGACTCTCACGGGCCCGTCCGTCAAATGGGACTGTGAGGTCTACCACACCGCCTGGGACCCAGCCACTTCGGCTCAGTTTGCCTTAGTGCGCGCCCATCGTCCCCCACCCACATATACGGTACAGGTCGCAGGGTGCCCCATCCCGTGGAGCATCACCGAGGCCCCGTTGGCTGAGGTGGTGCCGAAGAGGGACAACGTTACCATTGTCACCCCTACCACTATCACAGAGCCTGTGACGCCGCCAGCCCGTGGTGGCGGCTTCAGCCCCGCCACTGGCACACTCCTCACCAAAGCGGCCCAGAGCCCTTACCTCCACGACCTCATGACTGCCACGCCCAAAGGCAAGGGCGTCGCACCGCTCCTGATCCCCAAGGAGGAGCCTTTAGCCAAGCGCCACCGATCCTCCAGTGGGAAACGCGACGCCACGCCGCACGCAAGATCACACGGCGCCCCAGGCCGCAGCTCCTCTGCACCCCCGCGCGGCACGGATGGAGCTGCCGAGCAGACGGCCGTCCAAGGATCAGGTGGTCATGACCCGCAGCTTGGCACGGTGGCGGCTGAAGGTGGGGGCCACGCGGAAGGGGACGCTGCCACAGCCGCCGAGGCACCAGGCGACGCTGATGACGTCGAGATCCTCTCATCAGGTGATGAATACAGCGTGGCATCTCACGAACTCAACACCTTCGGCGAACGCTTCGCAACGGCCCCTAAACTGCCAGATGCCGCCACGACCCGCATCCAACACATGGAACAACAGCACGAGCTGCTTGCCAACACGGTGGATAACATGCAGGTTCAGCTTGCGGGCGTTCTCTCATCCCAGGCCACACTCACGGAGCACGTTTCAGGTTTGGAACGAGGGCTTGCCACCGTCGTCACCCAGCAACAGACGGCAACCACCGAAGCTGCTGCACTGCGTGGCGACATCCAGGCCCTCCTCGGGCACCTCACGGGGGGCACCATCCACCTGCCACAGGTGGCCACTCTCGAAACAAAAAAGGAGGAAGCTGCATCAGTTGCCGATCCCGTGGCTGTCTGCGGGTGGATCGACCAGCCAGGCCAGGTCACCCCAGGGACGGGGCCCCCAGGGGCTGACAAAGGCAAAGACAAGGGTCGGGTCACTCAGGAACCCTATTGAAGGTGCCTCAGAGAGCCTGCCTCAGCCCTCCGAGGAAGCGCCTTCAGAGGCATCTCTTCTCTCTTCGCGTCGTATCTCTTTCTTGTCATATCATGTCAGTTTTGGCAGCAGCACGTGCAAGCTATCTGGTGTAGGGACACCCGTCATCTTGCAGGGGGCGTGATTGTTGCAATGTACATGAGCATGCAGGGGTATCTGAGGATGCGTGCTGACATGCAGCTTTTGGCTCATCGCTCGCGCCGCCCGCCAGGCCTCGCCATCATGTGGCGCCTTGCCTGCAGCCTGGCCCTCCCCTCGCTCGCTGGAGCACACCCGTCTTCAGGCGGTGCGCCCCAGCATGGAGGTGAGGTTTTCCTGCGACACGCTGAACGTGGGACTCTTTTCTACCTTTACGATGACAGCATCTACAAGTACGATCACTGCACCATTTTGGACCCGATCGTGAACAGCACCGTAGCCGCGGGTCCGTGCGGCAACGGACCGCTGGGCGCCATCGTGAGCGCATGCACGCCCTTGTCAACTACGACACATGCATCGAAATCCACCCCCAGCGTGGCCTCGACTGCGGTGCAGCAGATCCTTGACGGGGACGTTGATATAGGCCAGGCACGCAGTGGCGGCTTCAGCCCCGCTGTCGTGCCCCGCTATTGCCCCACGGGTCTCACCACCCCCCTGTGCGCTAGGGGCGAACCCGAGGAGGACCCTGCTTTCTGGCACCTGATGATGATCCGTGCCCGGCTCATACCGTGTGCTGCGGCGTGGGCACCAGGTGAGGACCACCAGGACGTGTTCTGGGCATGGCTCGAGGACTGCGTCCCGTACATCCTGGCGACGCTTCATCTGCCACAGTACGATCACCTCTTCCAGGAGGATTCTGAGGACACAACCGACGCCCTGCGCCAGCTCACCGCGCTCGACATGTGCGAGGACATCTGGTATAGAGCGGGCCTCGACAGACAGCGCACAAACCGCAACCTCACTCTTATCCAAGGCAGCCGCGAGTATTCCACCCGTTACTTTGGCCTCCTTCTGGAATACCAGGGTGCTCGTGCCCAGCTTGTCGGCCCAGAAGCTTTCACGGCACCTTTGCCGCCATACCTCTCACGGGCCCACGCCTTACTACCAAGAGGCCTTCCCCCACCCGACCAAGACGCCCTGGCGTACCTCGCCGATGCGATCCTGCACCACCCGACAGACATGCAGCCGCTTGTGGAGGCAGAGCTCGCCGCGGCACCGATGGAACCGCTTAACCCACCACCGCCAGCTGGCCTCGCCCAGCACGCCACGGGTGATCAGGCCGCAGACGACCCCGTACCATGGTTGCCTCAGCACATCGCGGCCAGCGACATCAGCGACACACCCCTGGACTCATTCCACGCGTCGGACGATATCAGCAACATATCCCTGGGCTCGGTCCACGTGGACGATAGCCAGGACGACATGGAAACCCAGGATCGCGACGGCACAACACCACCAGGCGACACGGCCCAGCGTGACCGCGACAGTGAACCCCACTTAGGGCACACCTCGTCGCACAGCAGTCCGCCCAACAACTCGGCTCAGGCCGACCCCTGCGCACAGCTCAACGACGCTGAAGGCGTCACTGCCGCCGACGCGACAAGCCATACCACTGCATCGCCAGCTCATGCCAGTCCGTGCAGTGGCGGCTTCAGCCCCGCTGCAGCACTGGCTAGACCTGGACATCCCCAGACCGCAGGTGGCAGCACCACGCCCTACACCTCTGTACACCGTGACAACGTGACTGACTCCAACCCCAGTGTCATTGGCCACTGGCAGGCCGACATCGACAACGACCCCATCGATGATGAGTACCCAGATGCCAGCGGTTCCCACGAGCCCCAGCACAGCGCAGCGGCATCACGACATTGTGGCTGCCTCATCTGCCTCTTTGTGGCCACGTACGCCATCGTGATAGCAATGCCGTACAAGGACCAGATCGATGGGTACTTGCCGACACCGAGCCGAGACCCCAGCTACCGACAACGACGACGACGCAAAGCGACGGCACCAGGCCCATCTGTGCCCACCACATCCCGACGCACAACGACATACAACGTCACGTCCGCATTGTGGGCCACTCTCAAATGGACCAGCGTCAAACTCAGAGATAGCGTCTCGGGCGGAGCCACCGCAGTCGGGGTCGGCCTCGGGGGTGTCCTGAAATGGGCCAGCGGCAAGCTCGGGGCTATTGCCACGGGTGGAGTCGTGTGTGGTCTTCTACTCGTCAGTGCCAAACTTCTTGCTCAAGGAGCTGTCGGACACGTAGGAGCCCGCATCTGTGCGCGGGCCCTGGACTCATCCACAGCCCAGTGGTGCCTCCGCTGTTGCCAACCGAGCAGGAGGCCGCGTGATGAGGCCACATACACAATGCCGTGCACGCTCGCCGACGAACACGACGACCAGCACGTGCACGCACTCCGACATCCGCTGCTGCAGGAACACTACGCCGCAGCAGTTGCCGCCGCAGTCGCCGATGTCACTACCGCCACCACCGCCGCCATCGTCGAAGTCACTGCCGCCGTATCGCGAGCCTCGTCTGTCACACCAAGATCGACCAGCCCGTCTCCGCGAGACGGCTCCAAAAGCGGCGCGGCATACGGTAACCTACCGACTAACGAGGATGCCACAGCACACGGCAGCGACACCGAGGCAAGGGAAACACGTGAGTGCACCCACGATAGCCCGTGGTCCATCTTCCGACATGCTGATGCTCGTGGTTCCTCTCCCGACGCGGACACCCAACCACCACGACGGCGAGCACGCTATGCATCACCCGACAGGCCCCAGGCGCCTTCAGGCCCTGGTATGCCTTACACAGCCCTCAAGCCACCGACACGCAACTTACGCAACACTATCCAGCGCGACCCAGCGGTCCCCGTGCCGCCGAAGAGCATACTTAACGCCCTGTATCAAAACGGCTTTGCGCTTGGTAACAGTGGCGTGTCTACAGAGGACATCAAAGACGCTCTGCGACTCCACGACCATCCTCGATTTACCCATGATCCAACACTCCAAGCGCTGGGGCCGTGGACGGACATCATGCAGAGGCCCCCGAACCGCCTCACTTGGGTGCTGGAAGACTCGGGCGGGAACTCAGGCGAGACAATCTTCCCATACCTCACGTGGGACCTCCGCCAACCCACCACCGACGCGCCCACTGTCTTCTGGCATGGGACCCGCGGCGACCTTGCGGCCCGTCTTGCTGCCAGTGGAGGGCACCTCTTGCCAGGTCCCCGCCGTGAAGCGAAGGGCCGAACTGGCACCAACGTTGGCCGCACGTACGCGAGCGTGCACCCTTCGCTGGCCGCGTGGTACGCAATGCCGCCCCACCCGCCCTACAGTCTCGAAGACGACACCCTCGCGTGGGGACCCATCGCACTCTGGATGTGCGAGGCCACCCAACCACCGCGCGGGGAAAACAGGCACAACTTCGTGAAAGGGGAGGCCCACGGAGCGCGCCTCATTTACCCTCGGGTCCTGAGCCTCCTCATCCGCATGGACTGGTGCGCCCCCACAGAAGCTGCTTCCAGGTGCCGTGCCCTACCACACGCCTATGGCATGGGCGACTGCGCGCACGCCCTTCACATCGCTGGCTACGATCATCCAGATCTCCGTGAGGCGGCTGAAGCTCACGACCAGGAAGCTAGCACCAGGCGCAGACCAGCCATCGCGGCAGCGTGGCCACCGCCGCAGGCACTATACTCGCCAGAGGCAGCGCGAGTATGGGCCAAACAGCACTACGACACTGAAGCAGCCACCAGGGATGACCCTAACCAGCCCCGCCCACGCGTCTCGCTTCACATGCTCCAGCTGGACCCGAAACCACTCATCGACCTGGTGTACACTGGCTTGCAAGCTGTCCCCGTGCGGGGGCATCCTGACGCACGCGGGTCGCGCCCCAGCGGCTCCAGCCCTGGGGCCGCGTCTGGCCCACCACGCACTTACAAGTCAGGCACAGCCCTGGCGCACAGTCCAGACCGCTCATCGACGTCATCAGGAGCCGACGAACGCCGTACGCCTTCCCTCATCAGCGCGGCCGCCGCCCTCGCCCGAGGCCGTGCCCGCCCACGGCGATCTGCCTCTCGCTCGTCACGACAGAGTGGCGGAAATTCCACCTCAGACAACAGTGGCATCGAGACGTGGGAGCACATTGAGACGGAAGAGGAGCCGACTGCCTACCACGTCCTCGCCTACCACGTCCGTGATGTGCGGACCCGTGTCAATGCCCCTGGCATCGAGGTCTGGCTTGACCCTGGTGATCACCACGACGGCGCCTACTTACCGTGGGGGACGACAGTCATGGGCCACCGCGTTATAGACCCTGCGGTGGCGGGGCGGGACGGCTGGGTCATCCTCCACCACGACCACGGCGACACCACTACTAAGCTCTGGGCACCGACCCAAGTCCACGTCAAAGCGGACGACACCTGGCGCACCGTCATGGTACCAGCGGACATGGGGCCCCAGTGGATCAGGTGCCATGCCGAGGACGCTCGCCTCCCCGCCGAGGTTGTCCGCACTACAGGCCAATCCTGGTTTGCTGACGTCTGGCCCTTGTGGGATCGCCCGCGACCCCACCCAGACGACCCAGGCACAAACGAGCATGCGCTCCCGCCTCTACCAGGACGCTGGTCTTGCCTACAGTGTCGATTCCAATGCTGTCAGTACTGTGCGGCTCGCCGCAACACGCAGCTCGGCACCTCGGGCCAACCAACGTGCCCAGACTGCGCCCGCAGCGGACTGCGTACACTTATGGACTGGTCCACGGACTACTCGTGCAACAGTTGGACGTGTGCATACAGCACCAACAACAGGGACTCCGACACATGCTGCCTGTCCAGCAGGTGCCCCCATCCCCCCAGTCCACACAGCCTGCTCGACGTCCGTGCCACAGGGATGCCGCCGCACATCCTTGCCCGCCAATTCGGCAACGCGCCAGCCCTCCACGACCTTAAGGAACCCCCCCGAGCGCCTTCAGGCCCCGGGGGGGAACCTCCACAACCAGGGCAAGCAGGTTACCAGGGTCAATGGTACTTCCCACCGCAGCCGCGGCGCGTCCCCAGGCAGGGACTGCCTGACGGCACAAGGCGGCCACCTGGGTTCACAGGAACGGGGATGCCCGAAGAACCTTTCCCCGACCAACCTCTTTGGAGGGAAGGCTACGTGCTCTTCAGGCCCCCACCAGGCCCTCAAGGAGGAATTCACCTTCAACAAGACGGTCCGCCGACCCTACTCCCTAGCCATCACCAACATGTACAGGGACCGTGTCACGGTCAGGACCGTCTGCGAGTCGATCGCCGAGCGCATCCACACTACCCGCACCCGCTGGCGAGATGTGGTACTGTACTGGGACGCCGAGGGTGGTCCTGGGCCTCAAGCCCTCGACTACGACATGCGACTCTGCGACGCCATGGTGAGCCGTGCCACGACCGAAGCCGAGCTAAACCACGACCGCAGCAACCGTGGTAGTTTCTGCCTCTATGGACCAGCGCACCAGCGAGCTGTCAACATCACGGCGATCTCCGAGCCGCAGAACATCGACTACATGGAGCATGTGCGGCGATACTCACCCGTAGGGGGGACCTACCCTGACCACGCCTTCGAGCACGTCTATCGGGGCTGGCAGCGGCCCGACGTGCCCACCATCCTCCCCGACACCCGCCCCCTCTCGAGAGCCGACTGGCAGCGACATCAACAGCACCAGCAGCGCATTCAGCAGCGCGACCAACGTGACGCAGGACAGCCGGGCACGCCACGCTACCGCTCTCCCGCGCGAGTCCCGACAGGCGGAAACACGGCCTACGACGGGGTTGCCGCCTACTACCGTGGCCCCATAGGTGCCAGGCCCGCGGCTGCTGGAGCAGCCGCCTCCAGCTACGGCCACGCCCCCCACGCCAGGGTACACCCAGCGGTCATCGGCTACCCGCGTGCACCCGTGCAGGCCCTCCCAAGGGCCACCTCGCCCGTGCCAGGGTCCACGCGCGCCTGGGGCCATTACTCAGGCCGACATGATGGCACCTCCAGCAACCAGCCCGCAGTGATAACCCCTGCGGCTTCAGCCCAGGGGGCTGCAACAAACCGTGGCAGGACTGGGCGCCCCGAAGGATGGCGTGATGCGAACGTGCGCGCTTGGCAACCGCGCCAGCACACGCCCCCGCCAAACGTGGCTGCAGCGCTGCGCCCTGCCCAGGCAAAACCTGCCCCACCTGAGCGGGAGAGGCAGCCGCTTACCCCGCTCGTCCTCACGTACATCCAGGCGCATCACAGCGCCTCCCCGCGGCACAGCGAGGGAAGCGCCCACCACGTCAGCCCCCGCCCCGACGCTGTCGACCCTGACCAGGCCACAGCCACGGCGGAGGGCGGCACAAGCGCCTCTCGCCAGCCCAGCCCATCACCCTGCGCGGCGCCGATCCGATCCCCGAGCAGGGCGGATTCCGAGCGCGCAAATGCCCAGGCGACCTCGCCACGTGACCGCCACACGGGCGGGCGCGTCCCGCGCAGCAGGAGCCGCCACAGCTCACGCAAGGCCGCCACAGCTCAGACGCAAGGCCCCAGGGAGCTCCACGAGCTCGCCGCCTCGCGAGACTTGATGGCCGAGCCCCCGAAGTGGTGCCACGCTTCGGTGCCAGCGTCATCGAACCTGGCCAGGTCGACCTCGAGCCGACGCCGTCCACGGACCACGAGCCGCCGCTGCCCACCCGCGTGATCGCCCCCATCGACGAGGCGCCAACCTTCGACCCGTTCAAGAACAAGTACCGTGTCAAGAACCTTGTGGCGGGTTTCGGCGGTGGCTCACCGCTCTCACCTCAGAGTCGGGGCGGAGCCCCCGCCACCTCAGCCGCTGCCGCGGCAGCGGCGGCCCCGCGGGGAATCAGCCCTGTCCGCAACGTGGGCCTCACGGCAGCGGGCATGGACGAGGCCCAGCGCCAGGCCTCCGACCGTGCTGCTCGAGCTGTTCCACCAGATGCTGCTCATCAAGATACTGACGGGGCGGGCGCGCCACCGCAGGACGGACCAGCGGTGTCGCGTGCGCAGTATATGCGCGTGCGTTGTGCCGCTGCCGCGCCTAGCCGCCGCCGCTGGTTCGCTTTTGCTTTTGTGTTCGGCAGGACGGATCGAGGAGTCGCCTCCCTCTCCCTCTGCTGCCGTCTCACCTCTCCTCCCCTCGTCCCCTATGGTACTGGAGTGAGGAGGATTTTTCGAGACAGTTTTACTGACGTTTATGAACCCCCCCTGGCGCAGTGCCGACCATGTCCCGCCTATACTTCTGGCCTGACGGCGGCTTCAGCCCCGGTCAAGCTAATCCATAGGAACGCCATGAGCTCCTACTGTGGCCAAGCCTTCTACCTGGGCGAGGGTCAGGCTGACCTACACCGTGCGGGGCGTGCAAACCCCAGCTCCACCGATGGAGACGGGCCAGGTCGCTCCATACACCTCGTCAGCCTAAACATCACCAGTCTCTCAGCGAATGGCCAACCATCACCGCTCTTGGTGTCGACCACAACGCCGCAGTCATAGCACTGCAGGAGACCCGACATGCCAAGCCGACCAGACAAGCCATCGCTACCAGCGCCGCCAATCCACACCACGGGGGATACCACGCCAGTCTTGGACCTGACCTGGATCTGGCGCGAGCCCAGCGCAGAGCTGCCCACGGCGGCACAGACCACACCGTCGTGGGCAACACTGGCGCCTCGGGAGGGGTCGCCATCCTCTCTAAGGATGCCATTGTCGACTCCACTGTCGACGACACTGCGCCCTGTATCGTCGCCCTCAAGGCCAAGAAAAGATGGCACGAGGTCTTTCTCCCGCTCTGCACTCAACACCGCCGCAGGCGGCGACGAAACAACCACGGGCCCGCGGGGATCTACATAGCGAGCCTCTACGGGATTGCTGGAGGAGACAGCACAGATCTTTTTCGGCTCGCTGACTGCGCCGCCGCTAGGGTCGGCTCAGCCCCCTATTTCATCTGCATGGACGCCAATACGAACATCGATGACAATCCACACCTTCTGCACATGTTGCAGCACGGATGGTTCAACGTCGCTGAGGGCACACCAGACCACACCATGCACACATACGGCAATATCCCTGACTGGGACCGCGTCACCAAGTGCCCCCGCACTTCGCGCATCGATTATATCATTGCCAACCAAGCGGCGCGATCCCTTGTCACCGACTTCTGCTATCTACGCGACTTGCCAGCGAAGTCTCATGTTGGCCTGCAGGTCACGCTTGACCTCAGTCGCCTCGACCATACGGCCCGACGTCTTCTTGCCCCCACGCCCTACCCTCCCAACGATGGAGCTCATGAGGGTCACGAACTGCAGGCACTAGGGACCCTCATCGCTGGGCGATATCAGGACCGCATGGAACAGGCCGACACACGCGACGACGTGGAACGCATGTTCGCCCTGGCTAACGAGGCCAGTCATGAGTACCATCTCACCCGTCTGCGCGACCTGCCACCTCCACCGCCCGACCACCCAAAAAAGAAGCCCCCCACCATGCACGGGCTCACGCCCATGTTCGAAGAGCGACCAGTTGTCCCCCGCGCCTTCCCCACCTACGGAGCTTCCACGATACACATGAACCGACTGCGCAAGCTCCATCGGCAACTCTGTGAGCTTCGTTTCATCGGACAGCACCATCATTTAGATTGCCGTGCCATCCCGCCGTACCTTGCGCAGCGCATCGACTGCACGTGGACCGCGGCCCGCCTCCTATGCCACAAGCTGCGCCCCACGGTTCTCCTTGACTTCCCCGAGGCCTGGACCCCCGACGAGCCAGCACCTCACGGAGAGCACCTTGACGTTTTGATCCAACACCTCGACTTAGAGCTGGCGCGACGTGCGAACCGTGCCAAAGCTGAACGCATCAAGATATGGGCTGAGGGCGTCCGCGAGCCAAGCGGGCGAAAGGCGGCCATATACGCACGGGCTGCTGACAGCTCGCCCACGGCGTATCTCCGCACGCCTACCACACCTGACGATACGCAACTCCACTGCGACACCAACGCCTTTAAACCTGACAAAGCTAGCACGGACGACAGCGACGCTGACACCGAAGCTGGCGGCTTCAGCCCCAGCGACGGTAGTTCGCCCGACACGGACAACGACGAAGACCACACTCGTGAACCACCACCTGCGCAAGTCCCCGACATTCTCCCTGCCAACGCCATTGTTGCTAACACCAAAGACATGCTTAAGCTCATGGTCGACACCTGGGAGCCCATCTTGGGCAGGTACCGTGCCCGTGCTGGACATGACGCCGAAGCCATGCCGACGTGGGCTGACTTCTACGACGAGTACCGACAAGAGCTGCCTACGCCATCACCAGCTACCCCTTTCCACCTCACCGACGACCAACTCATCCACTTTATTCGCACCCGTTCACCGCGCCGTGCGGGGGGACTGGACGGCTGGACTACTAAGGAGGCTAAGGAGTTACCCGACGACATTCTTCGCCTCTTCGCCAGCGTCTTACGCGCTATGCAACGCACTGGCACCATCCCAGAACCCCTCCTTCATGTGCCAAACCCGTGCCTCCGAAAAGGCCGAGGCGAACTCCCAACGGACCAACGACTTCTCTCGGTGCTTTCCGTTTGGATGTATGCGTGGGAAGCGCCAGCTTACCGCAGCCTCACGGACTGGCGGAAAGGATGGACCCACGCCACGAGCTTTGGCGCTGTCCCCAAAGCTACCATTGGGGACGTCAGCACCTCTCTTGCCCTGCGCATCGAACACGCCAGGGCCTTACTCCTTCCCTTAGCTGGGGCTGCCCTGGACCGACAGAAGTGTTTCGACTACCTCATCACGGACATCTGCCTTAACCTTGCGCTTCACGCGGGGTGCCCCCAAGACATCGTTACTGTCCGCAGAAACTTCTACAGTCGCCACAAACGCTACATCCGCATGAACGGTGCGTACTCTAAGGAACTGGCCAGGACAAACGGTCACCTCCAGGGAAGCTCTTGGTCCCTGGACGACATTAAGCTGCTCATGTGTGTGTGGACCAAGAGACAGCATCGATACGTTCCGCGATCACTCAGCACTACCTTTGTTGACGACAGCAACTCCACTACTCACACCGCGCCTGAGTTGCAGAAATCTCTTGATGAAACCGCCAAGTTTGATCGATTTTCAGGTCAACGCATTCACCCTGGCAAAGTGGCGGGGTGGGCGCTCACCGACGAGCTTCACACCGCCGTTACCCAGCTCACTCTGGCGGAACGGCCCTTACGCGTGGTCGACTCCTTCAAGCTCGTCGGGAGTTACATCAACGCCGAGGCAGCGCCGGCTCCAGCCGCGCTTAACCTCACGGCCACCGCTGACGCCCGTGTTCGCAGGGCGACTAGTCGCCTGCCGCGCATTGGCAAGCTCCCATCACCGATGCTTATTAAGGCGCGGCACGCCCGTTCCCTTGCTGCCAGCGTCTGTACCACGGGCACCGACATTCAAGCCCCATCAGGCCCCGTCAAAACTGCCTACAACCATGCCCTTAAGGCGGCTATCCGCCCCAAGGGAAACAGGTGGGTCGAGTTTTGGACTCTCATGGCCGTGTGCGTCCCAGGACACGCCCTGGAGATTGACGCCATTACGCAGCGTGAAGTCTTCCTGTGTCTGCGGCGACAGGTTAACCGCGACGCTACTCTCTGCGGTCTCGTCAGGGATCTCCAACACCATGTTCAGACCCTATTTGGGGGAGGACCTGTCGGACGACTTGTCCAGACGCTTCAGCAGCTCCGTTGGACCTGGCCCACATTTGGCATCATGTACGACGACTGGGGCTGTCAGATCAGTTGGCTGAACTTACCCCAAAACGCCTTCCTTCACATGCTGCGAGCCTCACAACGCAGAGCCTTTCTGAGAAAGATCAAGCCACGGCGTCATGACCTTGGACACCTTGCCTCTGTCAGACAGGGCCTCGACCTCTTCGCCAGCACGTGGCTCGCCCGAACGAAAGGAGCAGCCAAATGCAATGCCTGGCAGCTGGCGCTCCTCCTGAACTACCTGTCGGGCGGGGACCACACCCAACAGCGACGATCCCGATCAAACACGTCTGCTGACCCCAGCCCCATCTGCCGATACTGCGACGAGGAAGAGGAAACTCAGGAGCACACTGTTCGCGACTGCAAGTGCTGGGCCCGAGAAAGAGTCCCTCTCACCACCCTCATCAGTGACGAGCAGTGGGCCCGTCTTCCGCCGCACACAAGACACTGCGGGCTCTTCGATGAAGACCCAGCCCTCCTCGACCTGCAGGCCGACCTCGCGAGGGACCCGCTACCTCAGCCCATACCGCGGCCCCCACCTGAGGGAGATCCTGCGGCTTCAGCCCAGGACTCCTACACCACCTACCTTGACCACGACACTGGTTGGACATGGGTCTACGCTGCCACGGACGGTGCATGCACCAACCAAGCCATCCCATTGCTAGCACGAGCGGGCTACGGCGTCTACTACGGCATCGACCACCGCATGAACTACAGTGCACGCGTTCACGGCATTACGCAGAACGCACAGCTTGCGGAGACCCTCGCCATTGTCCACCTCACGGCATGTGCTGAACGGCCCGTACACGTTTTCGTGGACAACCAGGCGGTGGTCGATGGGTTCCAAAGTATCATCGACGGACACTCACCACCGCAGGGCACGCACGTGGAGCTCTGGGAAAAGATCCACCGATGCGTCATGGCCAAGCCCAACATGTTCCGCGTCGAGAAAATCGCAAGCCACCTGGGCGACATGGGCATCGACCTCGGGCTCATCGGGCCCATCGCGGAGGAGTTCAATCGTCAGGCTGACGCCCTCGCCACAACGGCGGCACGTACTCATAACCTTCCAGACGACATTGTCGAAGCTGCCAAAACACGACATCGCCAAGCGACCGTGCTTCATGGAGTCGCTGTCGCCATCTACGAGCGTAGACACCGTACACTCCCCCTCCCACACCGCAGGGCTGGGTTCACAGCTGCGGAACTCAACAAAATGGAACCAAATCCCCTGCTGTCTGACCAGGCACCACCCGCGGCTGGACCAGACATCCCACAGAACCCGGACGAGCTCTGGGCCGAGGCCCAACGGGCGATATTCGACGAACAGGAGGACGACCCGTTCGGCTTTGGTGGGGGCCTTGACTTCCTGGGCGACGGGCCAGCCAGCGCCAACCCTGCCCCGTCGGGCACCCGCACGGCGCCCTCGACTCCGCCATTGAGAGCGGCAGCGCACCCACATGACAACGCCGCTCACTTTCAAGACGCTGACGAACAGGAGGATGACCTGTTCAGCTTCGGTGGGGGATCGGACGCTTTGGACGACGGACCAGCCAGCGAAAACCCTGCCCCGTCGGGCAACCTCTCGATCCCTACTGCGACTCCGTCCCCGAGAGCGACATCGCCCACATACGATGATATCGGCCACCGCCAAGACGCCGACCACGACCTGGGTGACCCCCGCGGACTGAGTGGCATAGAGGACGCACCGCCGATACCACACGCTGCCGACCATGCCGCCCTAGCGAGACGCCAACCTTCTACGCGACCGACCTCAGAGCCCTTGCACGGCATCATGATTGGTCCCACCGCGCAAACCACTCCGCCCCCCCACCGGCGGCAGCCCGCGGGGGCGGCTTCAGCCCCCCCGCAGGGCACTAAACCAGACAGGCCCTCGTGCCCCGTCCACGCTTCCATCGTTGCTGAGCGAGAGGAAGCGGCTCTCCCGACCTCTCGGGGCGTGGCCCTAGCGGCTCCAGCCCTGGGGTCGCGTGTGCCCCTCCAGTCACCCTTCAAGGGTGACGGACGACAGCGTACAGGGTGCCGCACTACGCTAGTCCACCATTTGGACAGGCGTACCGAGGACCTCGCCTCTGTCTCGAGGCTCTCGGCTGCTGGCACTGAGCAGCCACCCCTCACCGACCGCGAAACCGAGCTGTCCCAGGCTATGGCTGCTCTCCAGCAGAGGTGCGTTGCTCTCGCCGCGGACCTCGCCGCCGCCCAAGCTCGCCAAGGCCCTCTACTCCAGCGCCTTCACAGCGCTGGGCGAGCCTTTGCCGAGCTGCTCACGGCCTCGCCCGATGGTGCCGTGCCGTCACTCACCATCCAAGCTATGCTGTCATCGTTCCGCGGCGCTCCACCTGGTGCCCCGCGCTAATCTCCTCCTTTCTGCCTGCCCGTGTGTACGCGTGGCTCCGCGTCCACGGTGTCAGGGCGTGGGGGCGGGGGGTGCCCCGTCACTGCGCGCCGCTTAGCGGCCAAGCGCCCAACTGGCGGTCTGCCAAGCCGCCTAGCCACGTGCCAGCACGTCGCCTTTCTTGTTGGGGCCTCTTTCCTTACGCGGTCTGACAGGTGAGATCATCATCGTCTGTCCGCCGTCTGTAGCGTCTGTCGCACTGCGCCGGGGGAGGGGTTTTTTGTTGCCCGCCCTCGTATCTAAAGGCTGCACCGCCGCAAATAGTGCATGCGAGTTGTCGCACCGCAGTGCGCCTCGCGGACGGACCCTGGTCCGCCTACTTGTCCGATCTCTCCCTCTCTCTCTCTCTCTCTATCTCTTTTTTTTTTTCTCTCTCTCTCTCTCTCTCTCTCTCTCTCTCTCCCCGCGCCGTCTCCCGGTCGGAGCAGTGCGCGCGCGTCGTCCTCGGGGACATTTAGTGATCATCGCAAATGCCCTTCCGGCACGAACTGCAATCGTGGCGAGCCACCTTAGGGCAGATGAAACACCATAGCGCGCCCGTGAGAGGGAGGCGCGCACCCTGCCTCGGCGCGGCCGGTCCCCCACCGCGGGCGGCGCCGGCGGCGGGGGAGCTCGCGCAGCAACGGCAGCCAGAGCCGCAGATGACCCAGCCTCCGCTGACCCCGCCAAGGACTTCCCGGTCGGGTTCCACTGTGCTTGGCGTTCGTTGACCTCGCGATAGAGCTCTCCCCGTTCGGCGTTCGAGCGCGGCCTTCTGCCCCGCCCTTCGAGCGTTGGCGACGACTTTCTCCTCGGCGCGCACCTCGATTAGCTTTGCCTTTTCATGGGCATTTCGGACTTCGGCAGCGAAGTGAGCATCGCTCGCGTTCGCCTCTTTGGCAACGACCATCGCTCGGAACTGCGCGCGAAGCACTGCGCCCCGCGCTCGCTCCTCAGCGGCTGCCTTCTCTTTCGACGCCTGTCGAACCGCAACTTCAGCAGCGGCGCGGCCTGACTCAGACTGCTTGTCGGCGGCGGCTGACTCTGCCGCTGAACGCGCGTTCCGACCTTCTGCTCCCTTGACTTCCTGGGCCGCGCGCGACGCAATCGCCTGCCTCGCCGCCCCCCCGGGCGACGCGCCCGGCTTCTGCTGCGAGGTGCGTCTCTTGAAGTTGCGCGTGGGTGTCGGATGCAGCAATGACCTCCGGCCGTCTGGCAAGCTCGCGCATCTCGGCCGCGGCCGCCAAGGCCTGCGCGGCCGCCGCCGCCTGTTGGCGACGTCCAGCGGCAGCACGCTGCTGGAATTCTGATTGTCGGAATTGCACGCGCATCTTGGCTGCGCCGAGCTTTCTGGCCCCTGTAATCTCGAGCCTGTCCACTTCCTCGGCCTCGCGCCGCTCGTTCGCGCGCAGCCCCGCGCAGTTGTGCGATGGCGTGGGGCATAACGCGCGGGGAGCGCGAAATTCAGGTTGCAGAGGCCACCGGACCCCGGGAATTCATGACATGCCGGCTTCTTGTATCGGCCGAGCGCCCAAGGGCACCGCGCGCCAGGGAGCGCCGCGCACCGCGGTCCAACATGAAACACTTCGCGTTGATGCGCATGATTGAACCGATAGGTCGATAGGTCGGGCGCTTCCGATCGCGGTCGCAGCGCCCTCGGTCTGCCCCTTGCCGAGCCCCACCTGCGGGGGGGGGGGGCGGGCGCGCGGGACAGGGGCCTCGGGCATCGGGGTCGAAGGCCGAGATCCGGGCCGGACAAAAGGCGGGGGAGGCCCCGGCGCGCAGCAACCAGGCGCCCCCCCCCCCCAGGGCGCGCATAGGCCCGTTCTCGGGCATGCCGTCCGACCTCTTCCGGAGCGGTGACGTCAGAGAGACTGACCGTGTCGCGCCATTGCTCAGCGGCGGCTCTGGTCGGGCTGTCCGCGGGCTGGCGCTCCATGATTTCCTCGAGACCCCGTTCAAGGGGGTCGTCGGAAGGGGGCGCGGGCTCCTCGCAGTCGGCGAGGTGCGCGGGCGCGAAGGATGGATCGTCAGCCAGGGGGGCAGGGGGTGCGACGCCATGGGCCAGAGTTCCCCCTCCCCGCGGCAGGTCAGCGCCCCCGTGGGCGATCGGTCTGGGCGCCGACTTGCCGGGGACATGCTTCTCTGACGAGATAGGCTCCAGGTCCTGCTCGCCCTCCGAAACGTCGATGGCGACGTTCGGTTGGCCGGCGATCGGCATTGGCATCTGCTCGCCGCCCTCGTCGCTCGTGCCAATCTGGCTCCGCGTCGTCTACGGCCCTCGGGGTATCTGGGCTGTGATCACCGTCGTAAGATATGCTCCTGCTGATATTCGGACGAGGGCGCGGGCTCTGTTCCCCGGCATCGTCGGAGGAAGTAGCCCCAGGAACGCTCATACTTAAACCGTGGCGTTGGTCTTATCTCTTTCGTACATCATCCACCGAGAGGAGTAACATAGTTTCCCACACTTGTGGCGTCGCTTTCATCGGTGAACAAACTTTCGGCTGATAACCAATGCGCTGCAAGTTCTCCGTCAGGAGGAGAGCTTCCACCACCCGATAAAAGGGCAAAGCGCGTTCTGATTCTTCTTGGCGAAGTATTCCTGTAGTGGCTTCATGCTCAGGTTCACGCGATGAACTGATGATGTACTTATTCCCGCCACTGCTTGAATACATCTGCCGTTGAGCTTAGCTAAGGCTGCAATGGGCGGAGGCAGTCCGCTGGCAGGTCAAACGGCAGGGCCATCAAGGTCTGCCCCGACTGGGAGACAACGGCCATTCCTTCCATATCAAGAAGGTCGCATACCACCCGTCCGTCAGCCGCGTACAGGCGTCGCGTGGCGAGCCGCTCGGTCACGCAGCGACCGAGGTAGTTTCTGGCGGGCTTGGGGAAGTGTGCTCGGCGCATTGCCGCCGCGAGCCATTCCTTGGAATTGACGTGCATGCCCTTATTCCTGCAGGAGGAGTCATCGGGCATCAGTTCCCTAGCCAACAGCTTCGGGTGCGACAGTATGCGCGACAACAGCAGCTTGTACGCGTCGGAACTGTCGTGCTTGACTATCCTCCCCTTCAGCGTAGCCTCAATATCTTGTGTCCAGTTTGTGGCTGTGCCTGGCCCGACTACGATCGGCTGCCGGTGGACTTGACTGGCCTCGAAGGCGGAAGGGCAAGCAGTGACTCTGTCCTCGGTGTTGCACATCGGGTAAACCTCCGGGGCCCCGTCAACGATGCGATACTCAGAGAGCGCAAGCAGTGAGTCCTGCATCTTCTTCCAGTCATCGACCTCCTGGAGGCGCCGCCGGCATCGCCAGCGGTCGCCCCGTTCTTGCGGTCTCCCCTGGGGTCGAGCACGGCTATCTCACCCCATTCCCGCAGCGCCTCGAGACATCGCGCCACCCTGGCATCCGGCTTCGGCGCGGTGCGTCCAGCGTCAGGGCTGGCGACCACTGCTGGGAAATAGACGAGCGGATCACATGGCAGAATGTACATCGGCACGTCCACCCACGGCGGCATGGTAGCAGCGCCCTTTTCCTTGGCCCAGTCCTCGAACCTGCGCAGGCCCACGTTGAAGCGCGAGAGAGTGGGCAGCGCAGGGGGGCCATGGAGGCTGAACAGCAGCAGCGCGCCGAATGGGATGTCCGCGAATGCCCGAGCACCCCCCCTTCGCGTAGGAGGCGCGGCTCAGAGAACATTCCACAGCCCCCCCTCGTCTTTTCTCCAGGACTGGCGTTCACCTCCATGCAGACTCTGCAGGCAGTGGTAATATCTGGCCACCCCCCTCACGGATGAGTCGCCAGCGCCATGCCTTGAAGCGCCGCGGGTCGCCATCTGGGCGTTCGCCATTTTGGGGCAGCTCTGATCCGCGGACCCACAGCATGCGGCACGAAACGCCGGACTCTTCCCAATGCATCACGCGGTCGTTTGCAACGGCTGCGGCCCGGCTGGCCAGCATGTCCCAGGCAGCAAATTCACCGCTAGTCGCCGGGATCCCCCAGGAATGGGCACAGCCCAGCTCCGGGACCACCATGTTGGCGTTGTCCTTTTGTGCGTGCCTGGCCTGCATGTCTACCAGCTGTCTAACCTGCCCAAGCTCCTCGGACCCCAGGTCTAAGTACTGCTGGATGTCCGCCCCCGGCGCCGCGCCTCGCAGGCGCCGGTCGTCCGTCGCTGCCGAGACAGTTGCCGCTCCACATGATAAAGCGGCATCGGTGCTCGGCTTGTCTCTGGAAAATGTTCTGGTTCTCGAATGCAGTATTCCCTCGCCGGTCCAACGGCAGGATGTCTGGCAAGGTGATGCCGCCTTGGCAGCATGCATAGCATCCTGCGACTTGGTTGTGGGCGCCAGCTGCTTCGTGGAAGATCGCCGCGGGGTCCGCCAGCAGCATGGCATCTATCCCAGACCTCCCGCGGCAATGCATTTTTCATTGCGTGGGCCCCCGCGTGAAAAAGAGCATGCTGACCAAAAAAGCATCACATGCAACAAATCATTACATGACACATGTATCCAAACAAAAGCATTACATGATATGTCACACACATATATATACATATTTGTATATCTATATATGCATATGTATATGTGGAAGCAGAACGGGTTCCAGGTCGCCTTGCCCCGCATGCGCCTCCGATCTGTTCCGCCTCGCGAGCACGCAAGCGCGCGTTATTTCAGCATAAATACGCGGCGCGACCATGCGCCCACGTGTCGACCGCGAGGGGCGGCGCGTTTTCACGCCGATATATGCCTCGATATCCCGGCAGTGTAGCCGCGCGCAACGCGCGGCGCCGCCGCTGCTCCAGAGCTAGGGCCCGGAACGGCAATAGGCCGTGGGGGGGGGGGAAAGGAGGGGGGAGCTTTTCCGAACGTGTTGGCGATGGATATCTCCGCTCTCGCGCCTGCGCCCCCACCGCGCACGCGGGATCTCGCGAGGAGGTGGAAGGATGGAAACGGGGGGGGGGTCGCTATTTCCTCGAATCAGCCGCGGTACGTATACGCATATCTGCGCGGAGGCGCGCCACCCCCACTCAGCCCCAAAAATTAAGCCCCGCGGGTGCTGATGAGCCGGAAGGGGGAGGGGGGCGATAAGAAATTCGACGGAGAGAGGTAGAGATCCCGAGTGAGGAGGAGGTGGAGGGGGATGGGCCTCATTTCCAAACGCTCATGAGTGGTCGCAATCGGTGAGTCGATCTCGCGCGCATCTGCGTCCTCACAGCGGCGCTGCGTCGGGCGACATGCGGGGGGGGGGGGATGGGGGGGGGGTCGTCGGAGGAGGAGGTGGAGGCGGACGCAGGGAGGGCTATTTCCAAAGCGTATGGTCGCAAGGATACCCTCGGTCTGATCACTGCGCCCTGCGGCGCGCGGCGCTGCATCGGGCAGGCGATGCGGGGGGCGAGGTGGGAGGATGGAATAGGAGGGTGGGTCGTCATTTCCTCGAAGAACGCGACATGCGATAGCCGCGCGTCGGCGCGCGCCCCCGCGCCAAGCCCTCGTCCTGCGCGGATCGACGAGCCGATCGAAGGGGGGGGGGGGAAGGCGAGAAAAAACGCTACTCGCC
This sequence comes from Prorocentrum cordatum, assembly GCA_963575745.1. Lineage (NCBI taxonomy): Eukaryota > Dinophyceae > Prorocentrales > Prorocentraceae > Prorocentrum > Prorocentrum cordatum. Next base: position 429,779 of record CAUYUJ010015160.1, read on the forward strand.
AGGGGCGTGGGCGGCCCTTCTGCAATAATGCAGCGGCCAGCTTCACGCGCTAATTGTCCGAGAGGGGAAAGGAGAGGATAGTGCATTATATGAGCAATCAGGGGCGAAGGCGTGGGCGTGGAGATTGGCGGGGCGAAGGCGGCGATTCCAATCGAAGAGCGTTGGGCAAGGGGGAGAGGCGGCCCGCGGGTCTGCAGCTCGCTCGAGCAGCGCCAGCCAGCAGTGCAGAATAATTATTCTGCAGCCAGCGATCGAACTCGGAGTGGGATAGGGAGTGCGCGCGTGCGCGTGCTCGCGCGCGCGCGCGCGTGAGGGGGGGGGGGGGGGGGTGCGTGTGTGTGTGTGTGTGTGTGTGTGTGTGTGTGTGTGTGTGTGTGTGTGTGGTGTGTGTGTGTGTGTGTGTGTGTGTGTGTGTGTGCGTGCGTGTGCGTGCGTGCGTGCGTGCGTGCGTGTGTGTGTGTGTGTGTGTGTGTGTGTGTGTGGTGTGTGTGTGTGTGTGTGTGTGTGTGTGTGTGTGTGTGTGGGTGTGTGTGTGTGTGTGTGTGTGTGTGTGTGTGTGTGCGTGTGTGTGTGTGTGTGTGTGTGTGTGTGTGTGTGTGTGTGTGTGTGTGCGGGATGCGCAGCGAGGGAAGCGGCGCCGCTCTCATCAGAGCGGCAGCTGGCTTCGAAAAGTATGCAAGGGCGTAGAGGCCGAGAAGCGGCGCCGCGCTCCGATCGGAAGCGGCGGCAGGCCTCCCGCACGCGAGCGACAGAATAAGGAGCACGGGCTGACCCACGGCGAGAAGCGGCGCCGCGCCCCGATCGGAGGCGGCAGCAGGCCTCTCGCAAGCCAGCGTCGAGAGTCACAGGATCGAGAGCGCGCGCGTGGCGTGCGTGAGAGATCGAGAGAGGAAGAGCGTAAACATGCGCGTCGTGCGCGCGTGGACGGAGGGCGGGGGAGAGGAACGGAGGGAGAAAGGGGCCCCGAGGGAGGGAGGGGCGAGGGAGGGGGGATAGGGCTGTATAGGAGTTCGTATCTTATATAAACATCGGTCCGGTCCTCTCCGGGGATGGCTGATCAATAGTTGAGCGCGCGCGCGTGTGCGCGCGCGCGTGCGCACTGCGCGCGCGAAGGTGGGGAGTCGGCGCCGCCGCCCTCAAGCGACGCTCGCGACCGCCGAAGCCTCGACCTGAGGAGGATTGGAGAGCGGAGGGTGGATTGGGGAAGGTGGCGGGGCATTGAGAAGGATTGGAGGGTGGAGGGCCCGCGCGGAGGGACGCCCAGAGCACCATCTGGACACCATCGCGAGGATGTTCACCTGCATGTGGAACTTGAATTCCAGGATGACGCGGAAACCGAGGTCCCGCGAACACAAGCATGGCCCCGTACGAGGGGAGTCGGCGAAAAAAAAAAACAGTCGCTCGAGCCCCCCCTTGCCGTTGGTGGCCTCCGTCTTTCCCTTGCCTTTGCCCTTGCCCTTGCCGTTGGTGGCCTCCGTCTTCCCCTTGCCTTTGCCCTTGCCCTTGCCGTTGCCGCTGCTGCCATCCGTGTCCGCGCTCGCCCTGGCTGCCTTCGCGCCGCTGCCCTTGCCCTTGGCCGCGCCTTTGCCTCCAGTCGTGGATGGAGAGATTGGCGCCGTCTTGCTGCCCTTGCCCGCTCCTGTGGCCTTGACCTTGCCTTTTGCTTCACCCTTCCTGCCAGGTCCTGCTGTTCCCTTGCATTCGCCCTTGCCTCTGCTCGTGCTCGCTGGCGACTGCTTACCCGCACCTCTTGTTGATGGGCTTCTTCGGCTTACTCGGCGTTGCATCGGGCCACGAAGGCAGCGCCGCCGAACTGCTCGCAGCCCCCGATGTCGACATCTTGGCCTTCTTGGAAACCGCCGCACTGCTCGCGCCCCCCGATGTCGTCCGTGTTTTTTTTTTGGTTTTGTCGCCGTCTTCCAGCTCGCTCTTGCTCGGCTTCAGCCCGCGCAAGCTTCTGTAGAAGGGGGTGGCGCGCCGATTCTGCCCCTGCCGATTCTGCCCCTGCTCGTGCTTGACCTCGACCTCATCCTTGTCGTCGAGCGCCGCTGGCGCCTGGCTGTCGCCGAGCGCCGCTGGCGCCTGGCTGTCCTCGAACGCCGCTGGCGCCTGGTTGTCCTCGAGCGCCGCTGGCGGCTGACTGGCGCCGTCGAGCGCCGCTGGCGGCCCGGCTGCAGCGACCTGGCCGCCGATCTCCTCGCATCTCCAGCCTCGAGGCCCTCGCCAGCCAGATCTTGACTATCAACCTCACGAGGTGCCACCGCCTTCAGGCGAGAAGGGGGGGCAGGAGGATCAGAAGGAAGAGCAGGGGGAGATGGGGGGGGGGGGGGGGCAAGGGGAGATGCGAATATTGATGAAGAGGAGGAGGAGTAGGAGAAGTTGGAAGGGGGAGGAGGGCGTGGAGGAGGAGGACGACGATGACGAGGAGGAGGAGGAAGAAAAAAAAGTTCTGAGAACGAGCTCCAAGATGGCCAGACGGGATCCTTTTTCACACTACCCTCGGCTCGCGCAGCACACCGATCGGAAGGTTTCGCTCGCCGCTGTCGGCGAGAGCCTGGGCCCAAGCAGCCGCGAGAGGCACAGGCCCAAGAAAAAACACCCCCTCAAAAAAGGGAGGGTTGGGATGGGAAACTAGAGCCAATACGTTATGGACATCTATTCTGCACCTGCTACGCATGCTGCCCCACCCCCTCCAGTCTCTCAGGCCCGAGGGGGGGGAGGTTCAAGCGCTCAGGGCCACTAGGCCCCGAGCGCTACACACGGCCTGCACCTAGAGCTCTCTAAGAAAGCCCGTTAACAAACATGTATTCTGAGAACGAGCTCCAAGATGGCCAGACGGGATCCTTTTTCACACTACCCTCGGCTCGCGCAGCACACCGATCGGAAGGTTTCGCTCGCCGCTGTCGGCGAGAGCCTGGGCCCAAGCAGCCGCGAGAGGCACAGGCCCAAGAAAAAACACCCCTCACCCCGCAACCTCGGGTTCTCACTTAAAGACTGGGACTGGGGGGGTGGGTGCGTCAGCACTGATATATAAAGAGTGAGGAGAAGAGGGAGGAGACAATTTGGCTCAAGGCGGGAGGCCACAGTGCTTGGCACGCCGCCGCGTCTCAGGCTGCCGGGTCCACGGGCTCCGTGGCCTGGCCGGCGTCAGCTCCTGCGATGTACGTCAAGCCCCGCGATGCTGCAGATCGCCATGGGCTCTGAGTGGGGATGCTCTCCAGCGTCGAGCTCAGATCATGAAGGGCTCTCCGGCCCGCGTCCTTAATCTTCGCAGGTAACCGTGCGTCATGAACGATAAGAGAATGTGGCTTCGCATACCTGGCCATCGACTTGGCTTGTGTCCACCGTCCGCGTCTCTGAACTTCTTGAATTGAGCGTCTCTTGTGCAAGATATCGTAGCTCGGTCCGCTGTGTCTCAACGTGTGCATCGGTCCGATCCATTCCAGTCCGAACTTGGATTGGATGCCTCTCCAGACTGAAGTTGCTTTGGCAGCTGTGGTATTGAAGACCTTGTCGGTCGGTTTGATCTGCTTGACACGCTCCGCCAGGATGTGTGAGAGAAGACCGCTGTCAATTGCCACTCCTTGCTCTTGACCTGTCTTGACACTCTCACCTCTGTGTCTCCGTCCAAGAAGTAGTGCCACTTTGATCCCACCAGCTGCATGATGAGTGTCGTCACTTGGCAGATCATTCAAATACGTTTTTCCACTCACATGAACGTCTTCACCCTTCAGCTGCAACCAATCCTGTTCTCGAAGATAACAATCGTACGCTACAAGAAACGCTATCCCCTCGTCTATGTGGCCTGATTTGATCGCCTGGGAAGATATGAAATAGATTGCTTCGGCAGCGGCTGGGCCACCTTCCCAGGACTCCTGGAATTTCTCCCAGCTATGCAAAGCACGCAAGGAGATCGGCAACTCAGACTTCCACTCTGGAAACATGTGGACCAGCCCATGGTACAATCGAACTCCTCTTGACACCGAAGCCCTCTCCACGAAGCACATGTGGTCTAACTCCGCCGCAAGGGTGATGTCACGCTCGGCCGCCGTGGAAAAGGGAAGCCTCTTGAGACGCACCTTCACAAGGAAGGGCTCCACCTCCTTGATGTAGCACGCGTTAGTGTTGTCCTGAACTGCGTGCACGAGAAGCCGCAGAGGTACTTCCAGCGTGCCAGAGCCCAGGCTGGTTCTCGACACTGGGGGCTCCCGAGCGGCGTTCTCGAAGGCGAGGGGGCCTTTCTTGTTCTGAGGAACGTGAGCTCGTTGCTTGCCTTTCTTTTTGGCCGTCTTTTTGACTGTCACTGCTGCTTCTAGAGCTCCGGCGAACATTCCCACGTCATCAGCGGCCTGCCCATCTTCACTGTCGAAGGTGTGGTCGCCGTCAGCCTGGAAGCTCTCGTCCTGGTCGGTCGGCTCCGTGTCTGCAGTTGCCGTGGCTGTGATCTCTGGAGCCGAGGCTAGAATCAGGATCGTCGTCATAAATGCCAGGCCAGGTCGTAGTCGTCGTGCATGCCCCTGATCTCCAGCATGTCCCCGAAGAGCCTCTCGAACTCGAAGTCGCTGTCCATCACGCTCTTCTTCTGCTCGGACTTGGTCTTGGTGATCTCGGCGCTGCCTATCTCCTCGCCTCTCGAAGGGCCGTCGGCCGGGTTCATGTCTGTGGGTATCCACCTCAGCGCCAATCGTATACCGGTGGCCAGCGTGATCGCACCGATCTTCTTCAGCTGCGTCATCAAAGGTCGCGAAGAGCTCCGCATCTTTCTGACTGCACCCACCGTCACCATAGAGTCGCACAGGACCAAGACTCGGCTGAACCAGTTCTTTGACGAGCGACACAGGTGACGAGATACCGACGCGACCGTCCTCATTTCCTGCACATTGATATGATCGTGATACGCCCATACCCCTTTCCACGCTAGATGCCATCGGGATACTTTGGCCCAGTGACTCATGACTGCGACTGGCTTCGGCGATGCGCCTCGGAGTTCTCGCATGCGCCAGTCGTGCAGCTTCAGCTCGTTGTTGGACACGGCCTTGGCCACACAAGAGGCATAGGCCTTGCACAGGCGTGGCGGGTAGACTGCTGCCAGGCGCGTCCAGAGACGCCCTTGAGAGTCGCGTCCCCGCAGCTCCTGATGATCGTGATCCTGAGAGCACTTGCATTCGAGCTCCTCCAGCGCCTGCACGTTGGTCACTATTCGAGTTGGCTTCTTCCATCGGGCTCCGAAGGCACAGTGCACCATCTCCACTACGCGAACTCCATCCATCGTCAGCAACTTCGCCATGTCGGGGAGGTCCCAGATCATCGAGGTCCTGGGGTTCTCCAGCGAAAAACCTGTCCCCGATGCCAGGCACGCGTAGCAAATTGAGATCGCTGCCTGGGCCAGGGCGTTGCCTTCCCGTACTCTCTGCACCTGCTGAGGGGAAAGACCTGGGAGACCACGAATCCAACGGCCTGGAGCTCGCAAAGGGGGTCGACGTGCCCGCGAGAACGTGGAGCATGGAGGGGCCAAGTGGACCATGAAGAAGAGGGGGCGAAGAACGGCGCGACAGACGAGCTCGACGAAGGACGAGTCCAGCAGGTCGTGGCGCACCTCCCGTGCGTTGTCCACGAACAGGGTCTGGCACTGCAGTTCCTCGCGGATCGCCTGCCCGAAGCCGCCGTACCCTGAGAAAATGTCGGCCATGAACTTCATCGGAGGGACCTCGCCATCGGACACCACGGGGGGGATGCCTCGTCTGGCTCGCTCGAGGTTCTCGCCACTGAGCAGCTCCTCCTCCTCCTCGTCCCTGGCCATGTCTCGAAGATGGTCGGCTCTCCACTGTCGGTTGACTTCGGCTCGGACTTCTTCCCGGCTCGCCTCCGTCTCGACTACCCCCAGGCCTTCTTCGCTCGCATCCGTAGCAAAGACACTGGAGCTCCACTTCGACTCCAAGTGGGTATACATCAGGGGGGCCAGGTGGTAAAGCATGTACAGCTCGTTTGTCACGCTCTCCCACAGGATGTGAACCTGATCGTCGTCGCCGTACTTCGTCACGAACTTGTAGCAAGCATCCAGCATGCAGAAGGCGGCCCGACAGCACATCGCCAACCACACCCACGACCCAATTATCCTTGATAGCTCGGTTGGCGTCGCTCGACCTCGGTCCAAAAGGGCCTTGGTCGCACCAATGACATTCTTGACCTTCTCCTGAGCTGCCATCAAGCGATGAGGGCGCTGAGTGATCGTCACGCCCAGAGAGAGGGGCATCGCTGCCCCGACTCCGTCTTTGTGCATGTCGAGGCCCACCTCCTTGAGCTTCTTCCCAGCGTGTTCGCGGACTGCCTCCGCCACCCCGCTCATCTCGTCCTGCTGCAAGGTCATCGAGGCGAAGTCGTCCATGAACACCCAGTAGATGAAGGCCGTCTCGGAGAAGCTGGGGGGGACGCGCCCGTGGACCAGCTGAGCTCCCCGCGGGAAGCCAGGTAGATCGCACAGAAGGTCCTCCAGAGCACCATGACAGATCGCTGGTGACCAGCTGAAGCCCATCAGCATCACCACCAGGCACAGGTAGCGGGCCCCCTTCGGGACCGCCGGCACCCCTTTGCCCTGGCGCTTGAGCTCCTTCAAAAGCTGGGGGATCGTCACGCCTCCGAACACCATGTACGGCCACAGCTCGCTGCAGCTCTTGCATCTGTGAAAGTAGTCTGGCACGTCTCCCCACGTTGACTGCAAGACCCTGCCATCTGTGATCTCGTCGGACAGGTCCAGCTCCGCCATCGCCATCGGAGACCCAAGAGAAAGGTGAGGTGGCTTCTGAAAGCGCTTGTTCACCTGCCTCAGGTCCCAGACGGGCCGGAGAATGAACTGGCCTGCCTCGTTGACTTTCTTCATGACGAAGAAGACCGAGACCTCCGCCCTGCAGATGTCCGTGAAACCGAGCATGCCTGACTCCCATAGTCTCAGCGCGAACTGGAGGCGAGCTGACCTGCTCCTCAAACTGGGGTCCATGTAGGCTCTCGTCTTCTCGATGTCGGCCTCGTCGACCTGGCTGGGCGGCAGGCACATCCTCTCGTGGAATCGGTCGAAGTAATATCTCGCTTTTGGTGAAATCATCCTTATGTCGCATGGCTGCGTCCCCGCTGGAGGCAGAGACGCTTCGCCGCTCACGAAGGGCATGACCTTCCCTCGTTGCGGCACGTCGTCGTCGTCCTTGTCTGATACACTGAAGCCCGCGTAGGTCCCAGGCTTGGCATGCAAGGCCAGCCGCTCGAAAGCGGACTCGGCGTCGGAGTCGTACATCTTCTGATCGTGCGCGTCCCGGTGGCACTGCAGCACCCTCTCGGAGATCCTGCGCGGCAGCTCGTGGCTCGTGTCCCACTCCTTGGAGGATCCGAAACTGGAGTCCCGCAGGTCGTGGTATGAGTTCGTCGTCAGCGCGGCTAAGGACCTCAGAGCGGCGTTCGTCCTGACCCTGATCGCTCGCTCCTGGGCGAAGCGAGACCTCGACCGCCCCGAGGGAGACGACAAGGGGGACGGCGCTGGCAGGAGCGGCAGCACCTCCAAGGGGTCGCGCACTCGACCCTCTGATGAGAATTCGACCTCCGCTCTCATCGTGATGAGAAATTAGGAAAATAACGCTGTGCAAGTTGTGGTAGATGTGGGCAGCCTCCAGGACGATGGCTGCCAGGAGAATGCGCTTCGCGAAGCGCCTGAATCGTGAGCACCTCCCAGCTGTCAGTCGTCCTTGCTTGTTGAGTGCTTCTTGTCCTGCAGCTTGTCGAGGGACTTGGCGAGAAGGGCGCGGTGAGCCAAGCGTTCGCGAAGCTCCTTTTCCACGCCGTCGATGAGAAGGCCATCCTGATCCGACTTGGTCGTGTCGAGCTCCTCCAGCAGGGCGTAGTTGACTCGAGACTTCCAGCCCGCCTTGGAGCCGTTGGGCGGCTTCCAGTCCGACCTCTGCTTGACGTTCTCGAAGGCCCTCTCGATGCCGTGGAGGCGTCGCATCGCCAACTCCGTCGTCTTGTAGTTGATCCAGTCGGCTGGCGCCTCCACCATGGATCGGTCGAGCATCATGCTGATGAGGAGGGCCTCCTCCGCCATGTGGTTGCCGTCCAGCTGCTTCGTGCGAATCATTTCCCTGATGCTCGCCACCGCTGAAGCCCCACTGCGGTACAGGCGTGCCACCATTGACGGGGCCACGCGCGTCTTGATGCCCCCTGGGATCGTCCACGCCACGTCGCTGGAGTAGGCCTGCAGCTTCTCCTTGGCGACCTCGCGCATGTCCTTGAAGGAGTCGTCCAGGCCCTTGACCAGCGAGTCGATCTCTGGGTTGGACGTGGAGCTGACCACCCGCTGCTCGGACCCGCCGGCGGTCACGGCCATGCTGTCCTGCTCCACCATCTCCTTGTGGCGGTCCAGCCTCTGAAGGAGGGCCCCCATCATCTGGTCGTAGCTGTCCGCGCCGATCCCAGGCTTCGCTGGGGCTTGAGGTGCTGATGGCGCTGGAGTTGGCTGAGGAGGCTCCGTCGGGCGCGACGCCTGCCTCTCCTCGAGAGCGGAGAGCCTCTCGGCCACCAAACCCAGCTGCCTCAGAACTTCGCCTCCCACCGAGTCCGACTCCTCGGCGTCTGACACCTGAGTGCCTTCGTCCCTGGGAGTCGATGATCCTGACTGGCTGGGAGACGGCGTGGCCGACCACGAGGGCCAGCTCCAACCAGGAAGCGCGGGAGCTGAGGCACCAGAGGAAGTTGTGGGCGATGGCGCAAGCGAGGGGCGAGATGACCTGCAGCACGACATGATGAAGCCACTCACGAGCATCACGCCCACTGAGAAGTAGAGAGGCTCGAGAGCTCCTGACTCGTGCATCTCGAACACCGTCTCGATCTCCTCCCTGAAATACTCCACCGTGTCCACGGTCTCCTTCAGCGACGAGTAGCTCCACTTCACCCACTCCACCACGTTGAGGTACACGACTGCGCGCCACAGCACGAACGTCGAACCCGCCGCCGTACCTAAGCTCCGACGGGCCCAAGCGTAGCCCGCGATGTTGGAGCCCAGCTTCAGTAGCCACGACACCGCGTGGCGGCGGTGGGACCTGCGTCCTGCGGCGCCTCCACCTCGAGGATGGTGGTCCCTGGTGATCTTGCCTGTCGTCGATGCGGACCCCGTAGCGATGATGCGGTCGGCCGCCTCGATGGCCTTCTGCTTCTCCGTCGCCGAGAGGCCCTGGAAGGTGCCGTGGTTCACGCCCGCGAACTTCGTGGACTTCACCTTCGCGGGCTGCCCGAGGTCGAGGACCTGGAGCCTGCCCGTCGGGTCGATGCAGACCCATCTCTTCTCGCCCAGCGTGGAGCTGAACTTGCTGACCAGGAGCATCGTGAGACCCTGGTTGGAGTCCGCCCTCGGGCGGTAGTAGATCCTGTTCCATCGCTGGAAGGGCATAGGCTGCCCCTCGGACTCGTCCTCGCAAGGGTCGACGTCCTCGGCGTCGACGCTGGGCTCGTCGAAGGGCGACTCCGGCTCGGGCTCGCCGTCTCCCAGCAGCAGCGGGGAGCCTGACAGCACGCCGCCGAACCCGCCCGAGGCGTAATCCAGCAGATCCTCGAAAGCGTCCTCCTGCACCAGGGCGGTGCCGAGCACGCACGCGGCGAGCCAGGAAAGGCGCGTCGTGGCTGCAATCCCGCGCGCGCTCAAAGGGAGGCGCGAGAGGGCTGCTGCTCGTTGAAACTAGAGCCAATACGTTATGGACATCTATTCTGCACCTGCTACGCATGCTGCCCCACCCCCTCCAGTCTCTCAGGCCCGAGGGGGGGGAGGTTCAAGCGCTCAGGGCCACTAGGCCCCGAGCGCTACACACGGCCTGCACCTAGAGCTCTCTAAGAAAGCCCGTTAACAAACATGTAAGGAGGGGGAGGAGGGGGAGAGGGAGAGGGGCAGGAGGAGAGGGGAGGATACATAACAAGAGAAGAAATAATTCGCCCCCTCCCCCCCAGCCCCCTTGCTGGAACGAAGAGAGAAGGAGCGTCGTCAGTTGCGAGCGGAGAAGGGGGCGGACTCGATGAGACGAGGACGACGAGGGTCATGCCTGGGAGAGCATTATCTGGAGCTCCTCGTCCTCGACGTCGGAGCCGTCCGAAACCGCAACCTCGATCTCATCGTCGCCCTGCGGCAGGCGCAGCGGGGGCTGAGAAGAGGGGCGAGGGCCCAATGCGGGCGCCCCTCCTTCCCTATTCATCTGACTCCGCATCCCTCTCCGCTCTCCCCTCTTCTTCCTCTTCCCCTGATCTCTCTCGCCCCTCTCCCCCTGATTCCCCCTGTTCGTGCCTCCCCATGCGATCAGCCCTCATCCTCGGATGATCCCCTCAAAAAGGTCGAGGGTGAGAGGTCGAAAGGTTGGAGTCGGGGTCGAGATCAACATCGAAGCAGCGAGGATGAGAGACGGTGGAACTTCGAAGATCTCGCGCCTCTCACCCCCCCGACGAAGCGCGCGCCTCGGCGGGCGCCAGTGCCAGCGTGGCGTCGCCAAGGCTGTAGCGCAGGAAGCGGCTGAACATCGCGCGAATGGACCTCGACTGGACGAGCCTTGGCGCAAGGCGAGGAGGGCGATGAATAAGGGCGAGGATCCGACGGACGACGAACGAGGATGAATTCTTAGGAAGGCGAGTGAAAGAACGAGGACGAGTTGGGGGAGAGGAGGGAGGAGGAGGAAGATAAGGCACATGATCGGGAGGAGGAGACGCGAGGAGGATGTGGAGGATCGGGGGGATTCCTCGTTCTCCTCGTGCACCTGCTCCTGCTGTTGTTCCTCGAGCCTCCTCCTCCTCGAGCTCTCGAGCCCCCGGTCCAGCTCCTGCCCCTGCCCCTGCTTCTCCTCCTTCCCGCCCCCCCCCCCCCCCTACTCCCCACTCCCTCCTCGAGGCCCCTCCTCTCTTCGAGTGGAACCTCGCGGCCTCGATCTTCGCGATCGACGCCTTGCGGCCCGTGCACATGCGGATGCTCTCCGCCAAGCGATTCTGGTAGGTGATCTGCCAGGCAGCCTTGACGGGTGGGGGTGTGGAGGGTTCTGCCGGTGTTGACCGTCCTTCCTCTATCCTTTGGGTCGACCCTCTTCCTCCGCTCCCGTCTCCTTCTCGAGCTCTTCCTCCGTCTTCCTCAATCATCTCGTTGCGTCGTCTTGCTCCTCTTCTGGTTCTGGACTCGCCCCCCTGAGCATGCTCTGCCCCGCTTGACCTCAGGCCCTCCCGAAGCAGCCTCCATCAGAGATTGCTTGAACCGCAGCCCTCCTCCGATGGCGTCGAGGCCTTGCATCGGCCCTATGAAGATCTGTCGGGGGGGGGGGGGGGGGGGGGCGCGCGCCGCTGCTCGGGCCGCTCCTCTCCTCCTCCTCGAGCCTCATGTTCCTCATCCTCCTCATCCTGTTCCTCCTCGTCGTTTTCCTCCTCCTCCTCTTCCTCTTCCTGCCTCATCCCTCCCTCGCAACGCCTGCTCATCCGCGCCCTCTCGATCGGGGGGGGAAGGGGCAGGGCGGCCCGCGAGCCAGCCTGTGCGGGGCATATGCCAGCGCCAGGGTCTCCGAGCGTGGCCCGGGCAGCTCACCCAGGCCCTGGGGCACCCTGGTGAAACCTCACGCGTGGAATATATTGGGGACATTGTCATGGAGAAACCTCACTCGGAATTCATGGGGGAACTTCCATCCTCTACTTCAGCAGGCATGTTGATTGTATGTGTAGCTGCTATAGTGTGTAAACATATATATATATATACATGTATGTAGAATTATGCGCACATGAAGGGCGTTCGCGCCCGTGGCCTTTTGATGGGCCGCGTGGGACCTGGGCCGCTGGGGCCGCTCAGAGACTCTGGCGCTGGCGCCCTCTGGCGCTGGCGCCCTCGAGCTCTCGATGCTCGGCCCGAACTCTCGCGCGCGCGCATGCGCGGGTTTCCCGGGCCGCCGAGGCGAGATTTATGATTATTGGTGCAGATGCTCAGACCTTGTCCCTACAGGGGGGCAGCAGGCTTGGATTGCTGAAGCGCGATGTGCTAACGCCATCGCCTAGGAATCCAGGTCCCCCGCGATCAGGGGCAAGACCTGGGAATTGGGTAGCTTTGATTTCGGCCTGCGTCGAGGGGCGCTTACGCTGGCTCGCATGCTCATTGCTCTCGGTCATCATATGCGTTCCTCGCTGACTCCATTATCTCCCCACCCCTCCCTTGTTC